>JALJCO010000413.1:0-332889 GCA_023101725.1 Atherinomorus stipes
TTTGATATCCACTAACCCAATTGAATTACATCCAGCCAAAGTTGTTGTTTTTTGTGGTTTTCATCTGTTTACACTCACTGCAGATACTACTGTTTCATTTGGCATCATAATGAATGTATGAGGCAAACCACTGAAAAGGTTGTGTTTTTTAGTAGAAAACAGACCAAGAGAATTAGACTTCAGAGTAGCTCACTACATCTGTGTCAGCAATATTCAGATTTACAGTCCCAGTGAAAATGGGTAAGTCAAAACAGTCCTAGAATCCCTAAATCTACTGGAAGCAAGGCAAAGAATAATAACAGCATCCATCCATAACTTCTTTGTATTGTATTGCAGAAAGCCCTAATAACCACTAAATGCAAATTGATGGCATAACTTATACATTAGTTCCTGTGAAAATCAGGTCACTGATGTAAGTCCCCCTTTGAAAGGAATAATTGCTGCCAAGGATTTCCAATAGTGCCACAGGAGGCTGTTGCATCACCTGAAAGCTTTCCAAAGCAACTCACTGCACCACAATGGTTACAGCATGAGTCCTCTAAGACCCAAATCCCAGGATTTCTAATGTCATACTCAACATATCAGCATTATAATCCAATTTAGAATCAGCAGCAATTCAGACATTATTAGCCAGCTTTGAACCGGGATAGCTGCTGCTCAGATGTTACAGCTGCTACACCAGAGTACCAAAGTGGAGCAGCAAACACGGCTTCATTTCACTCATCTTTCTAATTGTCACATTTTCACTGGTTCATCTTGAGTTTTACTTTTTATTATTATTGATTCAATTTGGAATGATCTGCCTCTTCACATCAGACAGGCTTCTTCTTTATTTTTGAATACTGTATCATCTTACAGTTTTTTTCGATTGCTAACACACAAAACCTTTACATATTACACTATTTCTAAACTTATTCACTCAGACCTCACAACTTCACATCAAATCAGCAAAACCATAAACACATTCTCAGCCTTGACACAGTTTTCAATGGAGCTATTCACTTTTTGTAAATGACTAGACACAATGTTCCACCTAACACACTGAAATCTATCAGGAAGTGACTTGAATTCCCAATTTAAACACAACCATATAAATGCCACACTTATTCATCAGTGCCTTAGACTGTCCTCACAGGTTTAAACAAATGACTGCTTTACTGAACACCAACCAATCACTTCTTCACTGCACAACTCAAATCTAATCAAGTATACTTTTCTAATTTCTTGTCAAAATATCTAATCACACTCAAAATAAGACAAAAATTACATAAAGACAAACATTTCAGTGAGAGGAGTAGGAACTTGTTTTAAGGCAATGCATCTTATTTCAAGAAATCTTATCAAGTCAATTTTGCTTACAGTTTTTCTCAATTGCTAAAACACTATTTTTGAAATGTCCTCTCAGTTTTTCACAACTTTAAACACCTAATCCCATAACTCAAACTACTTTCCCAAAACCCTCTGCTTCTTGCTGCAAAAGGATTATTACTCAAACAGCTTCACCTGGCCTCAAAAAGCGACACTATTGTCAAATCATGCCCCAAGCACAGCAAAATGTAAACACTACAGAGCAATCAGAAATACTAGAAGGGGAAAAAGGAAAACAGAAGTTCTCAGAACATCATGCTGTCAAAATGTTTTTCTTTTTCATTTACATCAAGGCCAAATGCATCAACACAGCAAACTCATAACATAAAGAACAAGAAAAGCACTCAGAGAGTGCTGACCTCCATCAAGCAGCTCTTGCAATGATAAAGAATCCTTCAAAAATTCCTGGATCCAGAAGGTAATCCAGATCACCACCAAAATATAATGGGTACGTCTTTGGGCTGAGACACATGGCTGGTGAAAATTTCAGGTCAATCCATTCTGAACTTTTTCCGTAAAGTTGTTGACAGACAAATGGATAAACAAACTAATGCTACCAAAAACATCAACTCCTTGGTGGAGGTAATACAGCAACGTGGTCGATCACAGTTGCATGGATTTCATCTGAAATGAAGGCTCTACGTCGGACCCAATTTTGCCGCCTTATGTCCCCATCTCGACCACCTCTTATGCGTACTCTTCCTCTCTGATTTCCTCTATCTGTTGCAAAATCTTGACCTCCCACAGCTTCCTCAACTTGTTTATATTGGTTCTATCATCATCAGCCAAAGGTGAAATCAATTTTGAGTCACTGTGTTTACCTGCTGACACCTGTGTCTTAGTTGTGATCAAAGTGTGCAGCATGTGTTCACCATTTTGCACAGCAAGTGCATCACAATGCAAATGTGTTTGCAAGCAGTGTCTAGTGATGTGAAACGTGCTTTAGGTTTTTATCACAAGGGGACTGATTTGATACCTCGGTTTAGGCTTCTGAAAAAATGGCTTTGAGAATGGGATTTAGCGTTTTAGCAACTGAGAAAACTGTATGCCATTGGCAGAAGTTTTTTGCTTACATTACAAGCAAAAAGTCTTGGCCACTCTTACATAAAATAAGTAATTTTTTGTTTGTTTGTTTGTTTTGCTTGTAATACATAAACAAAAAAATTCCTCCAATGGCATACAGTAAGCAAAATTCTCTTGATAAGATTCCTTGAAATACTGTAAGATGCATTGCCTCACAGTAAAACTGGAATGTTTCTCTTTGTCTTATATTGAGTGTGATGAGATATTTATGACTAGAAATTAGAAAAATATACTTGCTAAGATTTGAATTTTTGCTGTGTTGACATACATGTAAGCCTATAAATAAGTCAAAGGTCAAACTATCTGTCTTGAACAACGGAACAACAATGCTGAGATAGCTTTGCTTTAGCATATTCCGTGTGTGATGAGTGTACTTTGCTTTTATTTCTATTGCAGTACTATACAATGCTGCATCCACAGCAGCAACAGATTTATTCAGGATATAGTGTAAAGTATTTTGGTTCCCTAATTGCTTGTGTCGACTTCTATTTGCATGCTAATTTTGCTCTTATATGGCAATCATATATGGAGCAAATCAATAAAAACAAGATAGCTTTAGATTTAGATCAACAGTGTGTAAATGATGTACACAAGTATGTGATAAAATTGGAAATGTGTTTGTGAGGTGAGACAAATGCTTGCTTTTGAGATGTGTTTACAATATTTTGAGTTCTGTGTTTCATTTTTCAGTAGATAGAGGGGCTTTTTGCATTTTTCGCATGAGCAATAACTGGACTTGTGTGTATAGTTTTAAGAAATAAACAAAGAGCTTTGAAAATGTATGCAACAATGAAAAAAAACTGTAAAACACCTTTTTTCCTTGGCTTTTGACACCACAGGAGATGTTGAATATATAGGCTATATATATTTTTTTATTGCTATTTCTATTTATCTTTATTATTTTTATATTACTGTTATAATTATTGATTTTGTTTTTATTTTAACTGGGTGTTTGATGTCTTTTAGTTTATTCCTGTATTTTATCTTTTTTTACCTTGATTTTATGTTTTGTACAGCACTTTGGTCCTTTGTGGTTGTTTAAGGTGCTTTCTAAGAAAAATTGGATTGGATTGGAAATTTCTGCATAACAAACCTTAGGAGTGAAACAAGTGAGCGTGTGCAAAAGAAAGAGGATCTAATAAAAATGCTATTGAGTGGGATTATGTGAAGGTGGTATCTTTTTTTTTTAAGTTTAAAATACCAGGGTGTACCATATTGACTTTAACCCATTCAGACCTGAGGCTTTGATTTAAAAAAGCATTCTTGAAAATGAGCAGTGTTTGAAAATGGTATTCTAACACTTCGGGGGCTTTTAGGAAACTTAAAAATCCACAAAAACTTTCATTTTTCAACCTCTTAAGAAAATAAAAATGTGGAATAAGAATCATTTGAAAAGTTGTATTGATGAAGTGCTCACGTGGCAATGTGAGCACTGAATGTAAAATCATGCAAATGTTGCTTCAAGTTTGAAGAGAAACTCATTTGTTGCGTCAGGTTGGTATGGATTAAATACACATTAAGAGCAAAGAAAATACTGCATTTCAAAAGCATGTCTGTTTATTTTTTGTCCGAAAATAAACTGCGATGCAGTTAAATGCGCAACAGATTACATTCTCGTAAAGTAGATGCATGATACTTACAAGCAATGAGAGATGGCGAGAGGCAAATGTGACGTCTGCTGCTGTTTCTACTCTAGATAGTTTCACAGCTTCACTCCAGTCCACCTGTTTGCCACCACTCCAGCACGGCTGATAAATGGAATTACTGGTCACATGTGGCAGGCAGAGCTAGAGGAAAGAGGAGAACAAAAAAGCATCAAAATCACATTTCCATAAATATTTAATAGACCAATGCTGTAAAAAGAATCATAGGTTCCAGGAAATTATTTGAAAGTGTCTTTTTCCATTTATAAATCATGTAGCACAAGGAATTTGCTGTCTATCATCCAGAATTTATGAGAGATACTATCTTTTTTGCAACAAATGGTTCACGCAGCAGTGAGGGAAGATATAGAAACGGCAATGATATCTAACTTTATCCCAAATGTCCAACAATTCCAGAGGGAATCCCAAGTGTAACAATCCTTTGCAATGTTGTCTCAAAACGTTTTAGCGATGTATTTGCTCCGAGACCTACGTTTTAAAGGCTGCGTATTTATGAGTTTGCGGCAGTTGTCACAGACCATCACAAACATAAAGTCTGTAAAGATTGAGTGGGAGATCTCACAACTCTATTTCTATTGAACCAACAACATTAAAGCACAACCGCTGCTGAATGCCAGAATAAATCAACAGCAACAAACTTGAAAAATTAGGTTTAAACTGGTTCATGCCTCCACTTGGTTTTAGTTTTCTGCACCTAAATCTGCAGCTTATTTGAAACAGAATATCAAATATAAGAAAAACAACTGATGGTAAAATATTTGCATAAATGAGGAAGTCATACATTATTAACAATATACCATGATTACTCAAGTTTATCGTAGGAAAGCCGCAAACATGCAGGTTTTCACTGTTTCCCTGCTGCAACACACCTGACTCAAGTTAAATGAATTTCCAGTTCAATTTATTCATTATCACATTCAGCTTTATGTGATAAATAAATAAAACTAGGGAATGTTGTGGTGTCTCCGCTCCGTGTCTGGATCACCAGATGATTCAGGTGTTCTGAGTGCGATGAGTTTCACCATTTACTCCAGGAGCTGCGAGCTGGCGAGGGGCGCTTTCAGCCGTCTGATCCGGCCCAGTTTAACATCCCGCTGTCCCGATGTGGGGCAGCATTATAAGTCCATCACATCCATTCGACACAGCCGGTCATCAAACCGCCGTTCAGACACCGGGACCGGAAAACAGATGACAGTTTATCCTCCTCTGTCTTCAGAGAGAGAGAGGAGATTCCCCTGGTTCCTCTGGGTGTTTCCCGTCCTGTCAGAAAATGTGTGTCTGTGTCATGACTTTGAGTTGCTCTGATTGGTCAACACGCCAAAGTTCAGATATTCCAACTCTGGCGTCTGCCACCCGTGACGCGCGTAACGGGTGTCAAACGCTCGAAATCTCAAAACCCGACACGCAAAATGCATCTAGATGCGCCGCGCTCGATGCACATAATGCGCTGCAGGGTTTTTGACGCCTCCTCAACGTGCTTCGGCCATTGACTTTGCATGTTAACCTGATGCCCTTGATGCCAAAATCGCGCTTGGAGTGTACGCACCATCAGGCATCATCTGCTGCAAAACTCCTTTATTTCACCCATACTTTAGGTAGAACGAACAAACAAACGAGTGCTATTGTCCTGTGAGTTCAGAGATTCAAAGTTTTCAGTTTGGTTGTCTGGGTAGCAAGCTGCTCTCAGCTGTACTTTAGAAAACCTCCCAATGACTAAAGGAGAGTTCATTTTGAACTCACAGGACAATAGCGCTCGTTTATTTATTAATTCTAGCATTAGTGAAATGAAGGAGTTTTGCTGCAGATAATGCCTTGTATAGAAGCTGCCCCGTTTCTCCCATTATACTGGACATATGCCGAAGGGCGATTCAATACAATATCTTCTGAAGGAGTCGAAGTGATACAGAAATTTTACCGGTGAGTAAATGCACGTATAAACTCCTAGAAATAAGGTCCAGGTTGAAAAAAAAAAAAAGAAAGTTATCCTTTAAAAATTGCACAGTGAAGTGAGTTTACCTACTATAAGTTCATATTTAGATACTTTTGAGTCCTACTAAAGGGAACAATTGTGAGATTCATAAAGATGTGGAAATGTGAGTGAATGTGGGACTAGAGAAGAATAACTAAAGATGCCAGATGGCACAAAAGGCCAACTTTGGTAAGCTAAAGCAGAACAAAATTTGAGATTTTGGTACACACAGTTCAGGTGAGATTTTCAAATTGGCCATTATTCCTGCCAAACTTCCTGCCTGTGGTGCACACAGCACCAAACTGGTGTTAACCTGCTCTGAGGTTTCAGAGGGCAGTTATCACTGCTTTGGTGCAGTGAGGAATAAGACTAGTAACTAGATACTATGGGAGTTTCTCACCAACACCCCTGTCCCTGCAGCATCTTACATACCCTGTGATGTGTTCAGAATAACTGAGTATTTTTAGATTTTCCACCTAGAAGAACGACTCTGAGCTGCCACACACTGTCAGGCAGAAGTTTAGTAGAGCAGAATGGACCAGAGGCGGCACCACCTGGAACTGAACCTCCGAGCTGCAAGTATTTTTTTTCTTTCCTTTTTCTGTGCACACCCAGGAGCCTCAATGTGTCATTACATTCATTAAATATTTCTCAGACACTGACAAAAAAAATCGTAATTTTCTTGAAATAGTTCCTGTTTCCTTTTCTTTTACTCAGTTTTAGAGCTGTGTGTTTTTTCTCTTTAAAATGTAACTGCCATATTTTAGCCATTTACTTATATTGTAAGTGCTGCAGTGTGGGCTGTCAGCAACCCTCATCATGATGCTGTTTGATGCATTAAAGGCCAAACTGACAAAAACCAGATAAACAGTCGTGTGTTTACAAATCCAAAACAACACACCCGATAGCTAACAGGAACATGGGTTGAGGCACAAGCAGCTGATTTAGAGGCATGTACAAGTAACAACACAAATTGGCTTACAGTTGCAAAAAGTAGACTATTAATCATCAGGAGCTTGTGATTTAACAACAGCAGAGCAGTTTGTTTCTTTGGGCTACAGCAGAGGTCACATGTAGCCTTAGAACAGGAATAAAGAGAAACTTTTAGACTCATCTGACAGTCATTTACCACCACAAGCTACATTCCAGTCCATGTTTAGAAAAGTGTATTATTTTTTAATATTAACACGTGAATATGAACTTGTTGGTGCTGCAAGGGATTCACATATATATATATATATATGTATTTTTTTCTCTGCACTAAGGGATTATGCAGGTGAAAATGTGTTTGATGACAAATAAGATACAAAACTTACATTCTGATTAAAACACTGACAAAGGTCAGAGGAGAATGGCCAAACTAGTTGGAGATAACAGAAAGGTGACAGAAACTCAAATAACCACAGGTTTACAACCAAGGTTTACCGCACAGCATCTCTGAACACACAACACATCCAACTTCAAAGCAGATACAGCAGCAGGAGACCACAGGAGGCCACTGCTGTCAGCCAAGAACAGGAAAATGAGGCTACAATTCACACACACTCACCAGAACTGGACAGTAGAAGATGGAGAAATGTTGGTGGTCTGATGAGTTTGAATTTTCCATTTAATTCAAGTTTATTTATAAAGCACACTTAAAAACAACTGTTGACCAACGGTCATAGTAAAATGAACACAAATGACAAAACATCAAAGCAATATACTGTATTAAAACATGTAAAAGCAAAAATTATAGTAAGAGTAGTTCAGTTTACAATGTTCTAAACATCCAACTAAGATCAGACCTCTGAATTATTTGAACGCCAAAAAAAAAAAAAAAAAAGTCTTGAGCCTGGACTTAAACTACAGTAATCTAGGGATGAGGAAGATCTCACTCCCAATGGAGGCTGTTCCATAGTTTGGGAACTGCAACTGAAAAGGCTTTATCCCCCTCGACTTGTCTGTTTGAACAAGTTGATCAGCTGATCTCAAGGCTCTGGTTGGTGTGTAGATCTATACTAAATTGGTGAGGTATGAGGGACCTAGGGAAGGCAGGCATTTAAAAACTATCACTAAAACCTTAAAATCAACACAAAAAGCGGATCGGGAGCCAATGTAGGGCAGAACGGGGGTTGATGCGATCACGTCTCTAGGGTGGGTGTCAATAGACAAGTAAGCGCTGCATGAGTCTCTGATCCAGACCTACAGAGCATTACAATACTCCAGCCTCGATGATATAAAAGCATGTATAGCTCTTCCCAATCCTGCATGAGGGAGATACAGCTTAATCTTCGCCAAGGCCTTCAGATAGAAAGAAATAGTCTTAATCACAGAGTTTATATGATTTTCGAACTTAAAAAATGGATCAACCATCACATCCAGACTCTTTACAAAAAGGCCGGCAATAGGAAGCCAAAGGACCGATAATACTGGGTTGACTGAATAAAGGGTTATTTTTTCTAAAGACGAGGATTTCAGCTCAGAAACATGAAAGCATGGATCCATCCTGCCTTGTATCAACGTTTCAGGTTGGTGGTGTATATATTCACTTTGGGTCGCTTCCCATCAACTGAGCTGAGTTCAAGTTCCACAGTCTGAGTACTGCTACCGATCATGTCCATTCCTCTATGACCACAGTTTACTTCCAGCAGGATGATGCACCATGTCAGAAAGCTCAAAGCATCTCCAATTGCTTTCTGGAACATGATCAAGACTCCAATGGCCTCCACCGTCACCAGATTTCAACAAAAGGATGTGCAGCCAACAAATCTGCAGCAACTGTGTGATGTTATCATGTCTACATGGAGTAATATCTCTGAGGAATGTTCCCAGCAGCTTTAAGAATCGGTGTTATGAAGAATTAAAGCAATTCTGAGGGCAGTAGGAGGTCAAAACCCTGCACAATCTAACAAGGTGTGCAGGGTTGTGGTTTTGCATTGCAATCTTTTCCTTTTCCCCCTTTTCTCTAGATAGATTTTTTTAACTTTCAAATGTATAAATGTAATGTTATTTGTGATTCATCAGCCCCTTGCATAAGCTTTTTAGAGATTAAGGGAACAGCCACAGCAATTTATAGCCTCCTGTTCGAGTTTTTAGTTTTAAACTATGGCTCAATTCTTGTGCCTTTTTGTGTGAGCAAGCTGCAAACTCCTAATAAGTCCATCTTAAAGGCTGTTTAATGAACTAAAAATAGAATAAAGGCCATATTTTCTGGCTCTGCTGCTGTATGTTAATTGTCCTCATGTCTGTGACACCGGATCAGACTGGCTTAGTTCAGGGCCATGGTTTGCAGAATTACACTGCTCTGAAAGTAATCTCATGCTTTAAAAACCACACAATTTATTTAAATATTCCAGCGAATATACCCACTTTGCATTCAAGTTGGTGATATACGTGGAAATGTCAAAATATTCTATTCTGGCATTTATCTTTGTTCTTTCCCCAAGAGTCTTTCAGTTCGTTTAAATCATTACACAAACCTTTGGCTACCTCTGCACATCATTCTGGGACCCACAGGCTGCTTTGCATCTTCCCACCAACATAACTTATTTCTGACATTTACTCCTGCACCGTTATGCTGCCATGCTTCCTGTTTTGCCCTCTGGTTTGTTAGTATCAGTTTCTTGTTTTCTTATTCAAATGAGCAGTGAAGATAATTACAGTGTTCATGTAATGCAGAGGGACAGCAGGACAAGACTGATGGGTTTTTAATTTATTCCAAAGACTTAAGGAGCGCTGTGACATGCTGCTGAGATGTTCACTTGTTTGATAAAATAAAAACTCATCATTTACTTGTGGCAGATGTGTGATCAGGAACTTTCTATTGAGGACTCTGCAGGGTAAATTTGTGACATTTGAGTTATAAAACAAGAAGAACTGGTGCAACAAAGACGAGCTCTTGTTTTTAATATTTCTGTCTCATCTTTTGTCTTTTCATTGAGATCAAATACAACCTAGTTCACACATGAAAATGAGAAGAACTCATCAATATTTTCTGTGTATTTTGAGGTGAAGGCTGATAGAAACTACAAAGTTTCAACCATGCGTCCATCATCCATCATCTGTGCCTGCTTACTCCAAAGCAGGGTCATGGGGCGGCTGGATCCGTGTTGCTGTCAGGTGAGAAGCAGGGTAAACCCCACACAGGTCCCTCGCAGGGCCAGTGTAAAACTCAAACACTTTGTTATATTTGCTGGGTTTTTTTTTTTAGAGATCAACACATGTAAAAAAAAAAGAAATGTATTCTCTTAGTTTTAGTTGTATTCACACTGTGTGAATATTTAAAGTTCAATATACAAAATGTGGCACAGTCTATTTTTGCTTAAGACATTGTATGTTTTTTTCTTTTAAATGTCTTATTGAGTTCAGGAACCAAGCCAACTTTATCAATAAAGCACTTTACGACAGCGGCCACTGAACATGAAATAGCCAAAACACCGAAAACATAAAAGACATAAGACCAGATAGAAATAAACAGAGATAAGAATGAATAAGATCAATATTGAGAGATACAAAGGCAATAAAAGCAACTCATATTTGGTGAAACACCAGTGAAACTAGGTGGGTTTTAGGGGCTATAAAATTGAATAGGAAGAAATTCATGCGTATATACATATATATATATATATATATATATCCTCAAAATTATTCATACCCTTAAATTATGGGAGGAAAAAAACATCAGTTGTCATTGAAATTGGATGAAATTGACTAAATGAATGAGAAATACAAAATCTATGAAAATCATGACACTGAATTTGAATTTTAGTTTGAAAGAAATATTAAAAACAAACACACAAAAAATAAAACAAGCATTATGGGGCTCCAAAGTTAAAATTTTGTTGAGCAACACTTTGAGACAATCACTGCGATCAGGTGTTTTCTCTGATGTTCAGAAAGTTTTCTGCACAGTTTTGTTTGTTTGTTTTTAATTATCATTTCCAACCATAATTCAAAAGCAATATTTTATTTCAGAAAATTGTAATTATGTAAATTCTTATTTATTGTCAGTTTCTCTATTTTCTTGTTATTTGAATTACTATTGTGAGTTTAACCTCATCTTTAATTGGAGGGTATGAATATATATATCTATATATATATATAGATATATATATACACATATATATCTTTTTGTGAATTGACAGGAACGAAGATGAGTTAAATAAGCATGTGACCTTGTCTCATTTCGATGCCTGAATCAAATCGAATTAAAACCTTTTGATTCGTTTTGGCAAATGGCAGTTGAGTTTGATAGACATATCATCATTCAGATCAGGCTGGTTAAAAGTACTAGATGGTGTTTTTTCAGTCCTGTCCATTGCAGAAGTAACTAAATATGTTTAAATTAATCAGCTGCAATCGGGGTGTGAAGGGGATTTTAAGGAATACATAAACAATGCCTCCTGAAAACATGTCCTACACCACCTTTAAGGCCCATTTATGCTTTACACCAGTGATGCACGGGATTATTGGCCCATATCTGCCAATATTGGCTTTAAAAGTGAATATCAATATTGACTAATACTTATTAAAATTCTTTTTTTTTTCTATTTGGTAGGAACAGAGCATATAAACAACAAAGGAAAAAAACTTCTAAATACATCAGATTTAGCCAACAGGCTAGTTTTCATCTGTTGTTGAGCTCTAAAAGGCTCCCTGAAATGAGGAAATATAGAAATATTCAACTGTAAATCAAACAGTTATCATTATAATTACATATATTACAGCAACTGTTTGGTGGCAAACACACAGAATGCTTTTTTTTTTTTATCAGTGGAGCATGGGAACAACAAAAGGCTGCAAACACAGTGCAACATTACAACGTCTCCTACTGGATCTACAGCAGTTGCAGTAGAGGTACAGTATTTTTCTAATTTTGCACAAGAAATGAATATTACCTCATATCCAGCTTTAATGTCGGTATCGGCTATGAAGAGCAGAAAACGATCAGTTATCAGCAGCAGTTGAAAAGTTTCATATCGTGCATCACTACTTTACACTAATGATTAATACGAAGTAATGTTGCTTTAACAAAGGGTTTTACTAATAAACAGCATTACTTACATTCATGTTACACAGACTTAAGTTTTCATCCTAAACAGTAATGTTAACTCCTTCAACTGCAAGGAATGAAATTAAAAAAACCAAATTAAAATAGGATCATATGTTATCATCTAAAATACAATCACACAAGGAGTTCTCCCAAGACTATATCCATTCCATTTTGGAGACATATCATTGATTGGTCTGAGCTATTGCAGTCATTCGAGATGTTAGATTAAACTGTTTTCATGCAGTCATGTTTGCTTTTTGTAAAGTAATACCAACTCTTCTTAAAATAGCTCCTGGCCATTCAAAAGCTGGAGACATGTAGGTAGTTTATGACAAGAAACAATGCTTCGTGCCGCAGACCAGTTGTTTGTAGTTTAGCTCTTTTCTGTTCTCTTAGACCTTTTGCATTGTCTCTCTGTGCATCTCTTCCAGCGAGCTTGCTCATGAAATTCAATTTATCCCCCCCCAACACCCGTTACCCACCCTGACAAGCTTGCCTCTCAGTATTTGTCTCCGGCGCTTTTCATTCTCTCTGTCATAAATCTCTGCGCTTGCTTTCACTATGCAAGCTGTATGGAAAACCAGCATCATGTAAACATAAAATGCTTTGTGTTTTTGTGGGGTATTTTTTTCATTTTCTTTTTTTTTTCAAAAATAGGCAGGCAGCACATTGTTTTCCACCCATAAAGAGCCTCTTTAGTCAGGGAGAAACAACAGGTTAGCAACATAAACAGCACAATGGAGTGAGCACATTATTTGCGAGAATGTAGCCTGTGTGTGTGGGTGGGAAAGGCAACCGCGTAAACACACAAGACCTCGAATGTATTTCAGTGCTCCAGTAAATCAGTGCTGATAGTCACCAAATGGATTTTTGTTTTTTATGACAGAGACAGTGAAATTTATATGATAATGTCAAACCACCAAAGTATTCATCAAGCAAATGTACTAAATATGACCTTGAGTTGCAGCAGTTAATGTGTTTTGTTACTAAAGGCAACCACTTATTCTGGAGTAAAAGCACCATTATTCAGTTGTATGACAGATGCATTAGGTTCCAGTTTTTCAGCATTTCTGTTGGTGCAGCCGTCGACGTCTGTGGTTTTACTTTTACTTTGTTGTACAAATCTGAGTAACTTTGATCTAAATTGCAACATTAAAGGAGTTAAGACTAAACCTTTGCAGGAGAGGTTTGCAGGCCATAAAGTTTGATTATCACTAGGGATCGACTGATACAGATTTTTTAGGGCTGATACCGACGCCAATATTTTCCCATCAGCCTCAGCCGATACAAACTACCGATATCTAGGGCCAATATTTGGGTTAGATTCTGCTTTTGACACCAAAATTAGTATAGTGAAGGACACAATGAAAACGAACAACTCTAAAATTGTAGCTACAGGTGCAATTTAAGTTCAAACCAAACATGCAGGTGATGCTTTTAGATTTATTTGTGATTTACTGACATTATGATGCTCAATGCAATTAACTTTGCAAGTGTCGATTATTTAAAGTGTTGATGTCATTCTGCAGAGGAGCCACATACACTAAGTGACAGAATATGATAAGATGGTTTACACAGTAGTATAATGTCTAACTAGTCTGGAACCTGTTAGATTAAAAATAGGATTAGTCTCAAGTTAAAGTGGACAATCCGGTTTAACCTATTCTATTTGATATGTGTGGTAAGTCCTTCGGCAAACAAATAAAAATGGAAGTGAGGAAACTCAACGTGTTCTTTTTCACAACAGATAAAATACTTAAATTATGTTGAAGTTGTTATTTTTGTTCTGATGTTATCTCTCCTAAAGAAGTACTTAACCTGAAAATAAATGTAAAACTTGTAAAAATGTAAACTTGCCATATATTGCATGATGTGTCTTATATGTTAAATTATGCACTTATGAATGTGTACAAGATTAAAAAATCAGCAAGAAAAGAGTATGCTTTTGGTATAGTGCAAGTACGCAAAGCTCGCATGCTAAAAAAAACCCCGAGTTGCACAGTTCCTGCAAGAATCTTATCTTATTTTCACCACTGATATAAAACTGTTGCGTTCAGGAGAAAAGTTTTTTTTTTTTTTTTTTTTAAGCTCTAGAGGACGGCAAGTTGGGAAAAATGTGGTTGCGTTCGGCTTGCGTTGTACTGGACGAATCGACTTGCCAGAAGTGGTTGGATTTTATCATCAGGAGCAAAAAAAAAACCCCTCAACTTTGTGTGTGAACTTCACTCCTGACAACTTCACAAATCTCGGGCAGTAAAGGTTTTTTTTCTCGGGGATTACTTCTGAAACCGGACGCAGTTCCACCATAAAAACGCCTCACGGACAGACAAGAGCATTGGTGAGTGAAAAACATCTCTCAGCTCAATGCTAACTGTTAGCCTATGATTTGTGTGCTAATTTACTTACTTGTCAGGGGTCTCTGTGGTACTTCTGTGGTACTGCGTGCACTTTAAACTCCATATCAGACTCTGAGTCGAGTGCATACAGCTCCATAAATGGCTGGTCCATTTTATCCCGTCCATCGGAGTCCGATTATCCATCAATGTTTACAAATAACTTCCATGTGAGCTGCTGGTGCCGGTGTTAAGAAAAATTCTGTGACCCTTCAGAATCAGTGTCTCTTCTGGGGCGACGTCATGAAATGGGCGTAAAACATGTTGCAATTGGTCGAGAGCTCCGCGGTTAAGGACAGTCAGCCATCTTACTTCCGTGTTGGAAATTAGACGCATAAAAAAAATGTATATTTACACCAAATTAGTTTCTATAGTAGCAATGGGAACATATTTAGCTTATAAATGCCTGTATTTGACTTTTGGAACGTTTAAAAAGCATGATACAGCTCCTTTAAGAAATTAAAAAGATGAAAAATTCTAATTGTTGTTCTGCACTGGCATCACAAATTGACATTTTTTAAACAAATCACTACAGTGGAAGGTCGATGGTTTCTGTCAACACAATAGGGCAGTGTGGTGAATTTATGTATGTCTGCATTAAAACAGTAATCCTGTTCAGATACACTTTTTGTTTTACTCGATGAAGTGGTCCTTCCATCCTGACAGTATCAATACATCATGTATTCATAAAAATAAAGAAAAAAGTCAGACCTCAGTGAGAGCCAAAGGCAAGAATTGGTCATTCGCACTGCATAGAAAGAACAAATCGATGCGTTTTTGTCTCATCTCTGTCCCTCCCCCTCTCACCGTCCCCCATGTGAAACCCCCCGTGCGCCGCTCACTGTAACCAAATATAGCTAACGGACTGCTAAC
The DNA here is from genome assembly GCA_023101725.1 of Atherinomorus stipes. Lineage (NCBI taxonomy): Eukaryota > Metazoa > Chordata > Actinopteri > Atheriniformes > Atherinidae > Atherinomorus > Atherinomorus stipes. Next base: position 15,385 of record JALJCO010000413.1, read on the forward strand.
TGCTGCTGCACCAAACAAAGAAAAAAACAACAACAGAATAGGGTTGTCACGATACCAAATTTCTGTTTCGATACCGATACCATTTTGTATTTCGATACTTTTCGGTACTTTTCGATACTTTTTAAAAAGGTAAACCAAACTCAATATTTATTTCTTTTATTTGTGTTATTTCTCTTGAAGTCTTTATTTTAAAATAATCAAATAAAGAGATAAAATCTTCAATTTAAAACACAGAGAACCAGTAATATAAAGCAATGCCAAATTAAAATCAAAATCATTCTATACATGAAACATTATATGGACATAATTAGAAAAATAAATTGTAAAACTATCTAAATAAATTACATATTGTAAGGCTTTTGGAATATTTTTTTTAAATGTGTTTCAAAATGTTAATTTATTTAAAGTTGTGTCTCAATAGTTTATGATATGAAACATTATTAGGTAATGTCTATAAAATCATGTTTGTGTGACTGACTTTAACATCAGTCAAGTTGTATTAATAGTTATAATTTTATATATAATATCAGTCAGTCCATCTCTGTCACCATTTTCAAACTTATTTAAACATTTTAAGGCTGTAATAACTTTGAAGAAAATTATAAATGTATTTATTAACCGTTTATGTGTCGTATGGAGGCTTCTGTAGGTTTCTACTGGGCTGGAAGGTTTTGTGCTTTTTACTTTGACATAACTGAACAACATCAGCACCAGTTGTTCCTGACTGAAGTCACTAAGTCCGCGTAGTTTTCCTTTAGAGGAAAAAAGAAAAGATGACGGCTTTGGAAAAGCCCGTGTTGATAAAGTAGGGGCTCAAAGTACAGTTTGGAAGTATTACGGATTCAAAGCTAATGATGAAGGCGAGCCGTTGAACACTGAAGCACCGCAGTGAAAGCGATGCTACAAAGTCCGTCTTGCTAACGGAGGCAACACTTCAAACTTCAGGTAATCCGCGGCAGCGTCCACTCGCCATGAACCAGCCTGTCTGCTACCTGACGTCGTCTCCTCCTCCTCCCCAGTGAAGGTGCTTCACAGAGAGCCGCATCATTAACTACGTCACACTCACTGCTGGCCTCGCTGCTCTTAAAGAGACAGGCTCCAATTTACCAATTTAGCTGCGTTTTTTTTCTTTTTAAAGTACCGTTTCTTTTTAAATGCTGGTATAGTACCGTTTTAAACGCGTTAGTATTGCGGTACTATACTGGTACCGGTATACCGTGCAACCCTACAACAGAAAAGGATCAAGTCTTGGAGGCGTTGATGTTTGCAGTGTAGGCCTACTTTTTACACCACCCAAGGAGTTGGAGGTGGATTCAAGCTTTTAAAAACGTGGTTTGTCAGCTGTTTACTATCAAGCTAGCGAGCTATCCACTCGGCTGTTATCGTTAACCTGCTCGTAAAACATCAGTGCACACGTCCCTGCGCTCTGAAGGGTGGTGAGTTTTCTTTAAATGTCACTTGCTCGAACCGTTTTTCCAACATTGCCAAGCCTAACTTTAATATCCTATTGCTTGATTACCATCATGAAAAAGTCTTTGAACTCCACATCAACTTCTTCCTAAGCCATAAAGATAACCAGACAGCAACTGAAAAGGATGTGAAACCATATGAAGTAAGAAGGGCATGAATAAAAACAAGGATGTAAACACAAAAACAAACTGTGGTCTCATGTTTCAAAGTTCTGACTTTCTTCCACCTTCCTTCGAGCTGCTTTAGAGAAATATCAATGCTTGTCTGTAAATTAATATTTTACACTGCTGTTTGCCTCATAAGCTGTCTCTGTCTTATAATGCTGTTGTTAGTGATAGTCAGGGCATCAATGTCAAAATACACCTATAAATCTGAGAGACAGCTTTGACAAACAGCAATCTCTCAACATACTTAAACTTACCTGTGGCGGAGTTTTTGTCTCAGAAGAGCATCTTCATCCGCTCTTAGAGGAAAGAGGACCACTTATTCCACACAGCCTGGAAATTGTGAGAGTTAAAGTGGATCCTCAGCGTAACTGACAACCTGAAGCAGTTGGACGCATTAAATTTTCACCTGCCAGTCACATCTTGGCCTTTGTCTGGCATTACATGTGAAATTTTATTCAAACTAAAGCTTCTTTACCAGTACTAAAACATTTTGTGTCCTGGAATTTAAATTTACATTTGTTGGAAGAAGCTATATTTTCCTGTAGTGTTGTTTTTTGTTTCTTTCTTTGTTTCAGACTAAAAACATCTCTGAGTGATGTCATCCCATTTTTTCCAAGGTCAGAAGTGATTCCCAAAGCTGTTTTTTTTTCTATAATACAGATCAATTCTTCTCTAAAACACTTAAGGATGACCTCAAATGAGGGGAAAAAGATAAAAAGGTAACTGAAACAACATATTGAATCGTTTTGCCATTTTGATTAATTTACTCTTAATCATAATTTTAAATTGTCCTTTAAAAGTGGCCATAGAAACCCTGCCACTGTTCCAGCCGAGGTCCAGGACGAGCAGCTGACAAACTGTAACTCCAGATCTGAGGCTGCAGCTTATTTAATGGAGGAAAAAACAAACTTAGACAGGTGTGAAATTACAATGTACCGGACACTGGCTGCAATTAACACAATGATTCTGCAAATATTTTTGTTTCAGGAGATTTACAAATGGTTAAAATGATCTGGAATTATAATAATGATTTGTTGAATTCATAATTACTTAATTTTTTTTGTGATTATTATTATTTCTTTTATAGCTGCAGATAGATTAAATCAAGGTTCTGTAAAATCCTAAATGATAGTTGTAAATCATAATGGGTAAAAATGCAGATATTTGCATATGTAGAAGAAAGGAAAGGTCATGGTAAGACCTCACACATCAACATAATGCTATTTTTTTGCAGGTGATCAGTTCAGACATGTGCAGGGTTTGTGCTGGAGCACCTGCCCCTTTGCTCCTTGATACCCAAAGTGCCCTTTTTTCGTGCTTTAAATAAGAAAAAAGAAAAAAAAAACTTTATGTTGCAGAATCCAAGAACAGACAAGGTCATTTACAGTACAAGAATAGTATAAATGTGAATAGTATAAATAGCAAAAAGAACATACCTAGAAATGTGAATAAGCTGCATAATTAGCCAACGAGACCAACAAGCAAGATTCCAGTAGGCAAGGTTACCAAACTCCTGATCGCAATCCTACGAACCGCTCTACTGACATCGGCAGGACAAAAAAAGAAAACTTGTGGCCACGTGTCTGATGCATAGCCACAAGATGTTATGAAAATGAAAATGGAAAATACTTTATTTATCCCAGAAGGGAAATTCAACATTGTAAAAAGCTCATTCTTTTTTTTATTCTTTAACAATATAACATTTATATGAATTAATAACATAACAATAATAAGTCAGTCAGTCTTGTTCTTTAGGGTGATGCTGCTGGCAGGAATGAATTTCTGTATCTCTCCGTCCTACAGCAAACCTGACGCAGCCTCCCACTGAACACACTGTTGATTTTTCCCCGTGTTGTGGAGAGGATGGGAAGAATTATCCCACGACCACGCATCATTATATTACAGCCACAGATTAACAGGTGGGAATGAAATAACTGGCAGCCACACATTAGTAATGTATCAAAATTTTCCATGTCCAAAATCAACTCGCCCTGAAATGAGGCCATTTTGGGGATTTTTTTATACTGTGAATTTGGTAAAACTTCCCCAATCATTCTGAATTTAAAGTTAAAGGTGCCATGACATCAAATTTCACTTTTGGGGTTTTGGGGGTATAATATAATCTGCTGTGCACTGATGAGGCCATGTGAATGTCCAGAGTGAGAATCAAAGTTCCTGTTTATGGTCTGTCAGCTTTGTTTCTCTGTTCAAAAATGGTTGAATCAGACAGCAGCTTATCATTCTACGTCTATCATTCTACGTAATTCAATTACTCCAATGAGAGCACACTATCAAGCAAACAGCCCCCCCCTCTCTCCTTCAACCCTCTGCTACACTCTCACCCCCTCCCTGAAGCAGTCAGGTATGGGTTTTCAAACAAATGGATTTCAAAGAAAACTTCTGCAGCAACACTGAGGGAGGCGACCACAACCTTGTCATTACCTGTAAGTTTATTTATTTTCTAAATGCTGTCTTGTCTGATAAACATAGCTCACTGTCTGAACTGCCCATGATGCTAACAGATAGGCTTTAGCAAAGTCCGACCGCTAGGGCAGCTTACTTTCTCTAAATAAGGTTAGAGCCAAATAAGGTGTAGCCAATCAAAATGAAGTCAACTTGGTCTCCGGGTAAAGCTGCATATAATTACACACCCAACTGTATTACTGACGAAGGGAGGTCTAGTTCGCCAAAACAATCCTTCGCTGTAGAAAGTGTGTAGTTAAAAACTAGTTCATGTCAACTACATGAACTAGTTTTTACTGCTATGTCATCACTCCTTTAATGTCTGTAAATGATTTGATAAATTATAAATAAAACCAATAAACATGTTTATTGAGCATTTGTTCCACCACACAGACAGTGCACCCAGATGTCCAAAATGAATTCCTCTCGTTGAAATAAGGTCATTTTGGGATTTTTGCCGTCAGGGCAGCATGTAGTTGTCACAAGCCTAGAGCGCCCTCTTGAGGATATATTTTGATATATAAGTCACACCAGACTATAAGTCACAGAACCAGGCAAACTATGAATAAAAGTACAACTTGTAGTCTGGAAAATGTGGGTTTATGAGGTGTCAGAGATATTAGATTAGAGCATCCTTTGTCATATTTCATCCTACAGTAAATTGTGCCTTGTTTTCAGATCGACTTATTTTTTCTTGTGTCTGAGGTCATACGAGGTCAGTTTCTGTTCGGTGTTTTAAATTTTTGCTCCATAACTTTGAGCACCTGCCCCTGCAAAGGTCTCTGCAGGGCCCTGGAGCAATGTTATCACATCGTAGCTGCATCACAGATGGATCATCTCACTCAGAATCCACATTCCATAGTTGTTGATCTGATAATGATTAGAAAAGGACAGAGAAAATGTTTTGTCTCAAACATGTCAAAGCGTCACAGCCAGACTGATATGGATTAAAAGAAATATACAGAGGAATAACATGGAACAGTACACAGGTGTAACCAATGCATGCAAGGCTATCAAAGTGGGGGAAACAAAGCTAAAAATGACATAAGGAGAGTGATGTCAAAAATAAGTCACAAACACAGAATACAAATATAAATAGGAAGATGAGGGAACCTAGAACTCCTGAAGTCTCAACTCTTTTGTCTATTTCTAGCCTCCTTATTTCTTCTCACCTTCATCCTCCTGCCAATGCTTCTTTCAAACTGAGACTTCCATCCTGCAGAAATCCTTCATCAGTTCCTAAAACATACCCAGAGGAGTCAGGAGTGAGGAGGCTCACTGGAGAGGCTAAAAGTGAAGATACACCAGAGTCTATCCTTTGCTAGGGGCTCTTTTGGAACATTGAAACATCTAAAGAGGTTTTGAGCCATTGATCTCACGTAGTAAATTCAAAGAATAACTAGATCATATGAACTTTCAACACCTTAAATGACAGAAATATTGAAACACACCTGCACCCTGAGGCAAAAATGGTAAGATAATGAAGATAGAGTAAGTCACATATCTCTGCTTGAAAAGGAGGGAAATCAGGTGTTGGTAAATGGGATAAGGCGTAAATAAGATGAAAAGGGAATAAAAATGTGAGTTATATAGTAACTCATCCTGAAACGATGAGGGAGAAAAAGCTTTCCAGTATGTTTTGGTTGCTTAAATATCCTTTTCTCATCAGATAAAAATGAAGTTTTGTTGTGATAATGGATTAATATTTCATTATCTCTAAAACTACTGGAGCAGCTGCTGATGGGAATGAATCATTTTTGCCCAATAAATAAGCAGAGTAAACAAAACTACGTTTTTTACCTTCACTTTCTAAGCAGTCATTGAAAGTTCAAACCAGGCCAGACCGAATTCTCCCCGATTTTAATCAAAATCATGTAAATAAGCTTCAGTTTTCGTAAGATAAGGGCTTACTTTATCTTGTCTCAAGGAAGAAATAAAAAATCTCTTGAGACAACAACATAAACAAACCAGTTATCACAAGAAAACAAGTTGTGTTGTTTTTGGATCATAAAATAATCACCTCATAATGAAATCATCTGGAGGTAATGGCATCAAAATAATTATTTGCAGGCAAAGCCGTTGTTGACTTCAAAAAAGTGTTTATTTTCCCAAAGTGTGACTAAACAGCAGTGATCTTTGGGGCACTGGAGAGCAAGCTTTGCATTAGTAGAAAAAGACACTTCTAATTATTCAAAATAAATGGGTGACTTGGAGAATAATACCCCTCTGTTTGCCTTCGTGATTATTGCTTTAATGTGCAGTATTATTTCATTACACACTTTCATTGGGTCATTTGAGGTCCCTTGTTCATTTGGGCTGCATATTTTTAACTTCTGGGTTCCTAAAGCAGAGTTTTAGATGCAAAAAGTAGGGCACCACCTCAAATAGTGAGTCAATGTGCCAGTCATGGAAGACGATATACCACACAATTTGGCCATTTCAAAACAACTGGAGTTTCTCATGCTCGCTGTGGTTGATTACAGCAGGAATGGTTTCACACAGTGTAAACAACAGAATAATCAGTCAACTTGTGGACATGGAAAGAAACTCTGGCAGAACTCTGCAGGAGCCCTGGAAGCTCAAACATAACCATCACTGATAAGCTCATATATTCTTTGGCTGTTTTGGTTCTCATGAAATTTTCATAGGGATGTGACAAAAAGCAAAAACATTACAGAGCTGCTGTGACAAGCAAGCATTTCTGAAATTATTGGTGCCTCCTCCTGTTTGAAATTTGCATGTCTTAACCTTTTGAAAGTATGTTATGAAGTGAGATTCTGTGATCTCTGTACCCCGTGCTGCAGGATTTGTTTAGGAGGATATAGAGTCAAAAAGAAGAAAAGAAAAGAAAAAAAATCCATGTTTATGACATAAAAAGGGAAAGTCTTGTCGAGCATAGACCCTCAAATGAGGTTCTGCTGTGCTGAATTGAAAATGAGTCCCTTTCCTTCCTGGATGAGTCTTGCTTTTGTCTATTCCACTCACATCCTCTTTGAAGGCAGTAAAGTTTGAGAAGGGCGAGTTGGGGGTGGAAGGGTTTGTGTGAGATTTTCTGTGATCACTTACACATCTGAGAGCTAATACTTGTCACTTTCTGACAGGAACTTAATCTCAATAAGGCTCTTCGGTGAGATTTTGCTAAAGGCCAACACAACTTCATTAGATGGAAGTCAGCGAGTGTTGATCAACTGTTATGTAACTTCTCAGAGACAGTGTTTTCAGCAGTCGATGCTGGAAATTAATCAAATAAGCTGAGTTGTAGGAAAGTACTTGCTGCTCCGAGGGGTGTTTTTTTTTTCATACTTCCTCCTTCAGCAGCTTTTTCACTAATAATTACTTTTTAGACCTACTGTATATCACAGAGGAGCTAACTCAGTTTGGTTAATTTGAATAATAACCCAGATATGTAAAAGCAGTAGCTTGCACAAATTATGCTTTGCAGCCACCCATTTCTATCTGTCTAAATATGGGTGAAGCTGATGAGTGTCGGTACAGCAGTGGCATTCTATCTGCAGCTGACTTCACACTACTAGACAACACATCTACATTTATTAAAATAGATAAATAAATAAAATATTACTCAGTTAGTGATGAAAGGTTTACAAGTAATATGGTAAAAGAAGAGCTTCTCAAACTTTTAAATTCAAAGACTTAGAAGCCAAGAAAAATCTATCAGAATGACAAAATTAAAGGAATGTAAAATAAGCCTACAGATGATTCCTTAACAAGACCTTTCAGTTAGAAACCTATAGTATCACTGATACATTCTCTGAAATCTCCAGTTATACAGCAACATTTATTCAACAACATCACCCCGACTCTGATGGAAAGTAACAGAATGACTAAATAACACACACCTTGTAAATCAACAACCATTTACCATAAATTCAAACCTCACAATTACTGTCTTCACGTTCCGACGTGTAGTAGAAATGAAGCACCCACCTTCACCATCTGGAAAAATACATTTCTACTATTTACAGCCAGTCCAGAGGTATAGAGTTGGCAGAGAACACTTTCTCTAATATCAATAGTCTACGTCAATAACTAAAAAAAATTTTGAATATTAAATAAAAATAATTTTAAGCTCTCTAGCTCAGTCGTTCTCAAATTTTTGTGATCCACAACCCCGAGATCAGCCCTTTAATGTTTGCTACTTTGTTCAGATTTTTAAAATAGCATTGGTGAAAACTTTGTTTCTGGACACCCAATGATAAATATTCTAGATGTACGGCTTGAAAAATATAATATTCATAAATGAAGAGAATAAGGAGCATAAAGGGGTTTGGGTGAATTTAGCTTGCCACTGTTAAAAAGTACTAACTGCAGAAAAGTATCTCTCAAAGAGATCATAGGAAATTTGGATTTTTAACATGGGATGATTAACTTTGCTGTTTTCAGCATAATTGCCAATGTCACAGATTAATCTCTTGGCAGATCTAATAAAATGTAGGCTTTATTTATTTATTTATTCATTCATACATGTATTCATTTATTTTTCAATGATCTGGCAACCCCCTGAAATTATATAGGGACCCTCAGGCGGGTTCCTAATTCTTTCTTCATCCACTGGCTCCAAACCAGAGTAAATCCCCACAGACTCCTGTGTTAAAAAGACCAACTTCACAGCAGAAATAAACATGTTTACAGCCTGGTTCAAAAAATCATTTTAGGTTTAATACGTCAAGTTTACCTTCATGTTAACTGTGAGGGGGGTGAATTTTTTTTTATAACTCATCCATTTAGATGTTTTTTGATCTTGAAATTACACATAATTGGGGGCGTGTCCTTTTGATTGACATATGGTCGGCCGGTGGCTGTCAGCCTCCTTGTTTGCTCTCGGTAAGCCAAGCTAAGCCAAGCCAACTTTACTTATAGAGCACTTTCAAGACAGCAACAGCTGAACAAAGTGCTGTACAGGCACAATAAATAAAATCAAATAATCAGATATCAAGTAACAAATAAGAACACGGTACAAACTATAAAAAGCAATAAAAGAAATAAAAGAAGATGGCTCAGGATGGATAAAACGCCAGGGAAATAAGGTGGGTTTTAAGAAGAGTTTTAAAACTAGGCAGAGATGGAGCTTGCCTAACTTGTAGTGGAAGCAAGTTCCATAGTTTTGGTCCCACCACGGAGAAAGCTCTATCCCGTTTTAGCTTTCGCCGTGTCCTCGGCACCTCTAGGAGCAGCAGGTCAGCTAACCTAAGAGATCGAGTAGGGTAGTGAAGATGTAAGAGTTCTGAGAGGTAGGAAGGGGCAAGGGCATTTAAAGATTTAAGAGTCCGAAGTCCCCCCACCGTTTTTGTTTGCAAACAACAGTATTCAAACTGAGCGCCCCTCCCTCTCAGACTAATGTACCGCCTCGTTCTTCAGCCTATTCGGCTTCAAGCCTCTCATTCAGAGCTCAGAAGGCGGGTCAAAGCCAAACCAATATTAACCCTGGTTTTCCAACGTGCATCATCTAAAGCTCTTACCTTTTCTTTGGTGCGTCCACTGTTTTTCTCTCTTTTTTTTTTTCCTTCGAGAGTTTTAGTGACTGGCGTCTGCTCCAATCATTAGCTTCTTCCCACACAGCATCATGTCCTTAGTTCTGTCATTGGTTGGCGACAGCCAATGACAGAAATCTCCACCCAGAAACGTCCCAACCAGACCGTAACAAAGCTAAAGACAGAAAGGGGGAGAGGGAATGGCATTCAAATGCAGCACTGCATGCGAGTAGAGCCCCAAAGGCACGGTTTGAGACGGATTTCACTTGCGCGAGTCTAACGTTTATTTTCAAGGGGGAAACTTCAGACTCTACCTTTAAAAACAAACAAAAGAATCTTAAAATGAATCCTAAAAACAACAGGCAGCCAGTGCAGTAAGGTCTCAGTCTGCAGAGAAGCAAATTGGTGGTTTTTACCCGACTAAAAGCAAGTCCAAACATGCCTTACCGTTAGCCTGCTACTTAGGGAGCTAATCTTTGCTAGCTCCTTTTAGTTTCGAGCTAGCTCAGATAGCATTTAGCCCAGAGATGTTGGCTGTCAATCATTTGGCCTGAAGGTCCATTTTCTTTACAGTCTTTGGTTCCGGCCAGTTTGAGAGCTGCTGCTCTACACTAACTGCACATTACTCAAAAGAATGTAACAAGACTTTTCCGAGGAATACACTAGTTGACCTTGGAGGTCAGAGGTGATCATCTTCATTCCAAATGAACTTGCCAACCAGTACTGTACTCTCCTTCTGGACTGCAGTCATGAAAAAAGTATTATTGTGAGCTGCTGAGTTTTACCCTCTCCATTACTCTGCCTGCTTGGTGATATCTTGGAAGTTGATTATCTGTCGATCAAGTATAAAAACCAACTCCTCATATCTTTAGCAGTCGCCCCCCAAAATGTTTTTAACCTGGAAATGAAAAATCAATCAATATCAATCACTGGATTAATCTGTCTAGAGACTATATCATTTTGGAGAAAATTATTTCCACTAACAGGAAAAAGATGTCTTGAACTAATTTCTGACAGATTTCAATTTAGCTCACACACCTGAAGTCACCTTCACATCCACAAACTTGTAGCGATGCAACATATTTTCAGTAGTCATTTTTCCATCATCAGTTTGCTAATTATTGTTATTATTATTATTATTGTTGTAATTTGCAGTTAATACCTCTGTGGTTGTTTTAAAAATTGCAATCATTATTAGAGGTACTGTATTGGTATAATATTTCTTATAAGTATTCATAAAATACCCTATTATTTAATTGAACACACTAGCTTTACCTCTATGCATGTCAATCACTATAAACATTAAGACTAAATCCACTTTATTAAGTAACATTTCCATTGACTTGTTTCATTTTCTGTTGAGAAATAAGATAAGTTAGCTCCAGATACACCAAATGAGAGGCCATGTCTTTCCTTTTTTTGGTATTGTTGTTGTTTTGTTTTGTTTTTTACCCAAGTTCAGTTCAGTGTTGCAGCAGTGAGTCCAGCTTTATGTGCGCTCTGGAGTTGGTGAAGGTATCAGCTCATTCAGATGCCTCACAAGTTCATTGCAAGACACACTACATGACCTGTTAAACTGAGCTATGACAATGTTGTGATGTGTGCAGACTCTACCATGTTACTTACTGAATTGCAGTAGGCTGCCACGGTGAAATATGTTTTATTAGCTGACTGAAAATGGCCACACTGTTTATTACAATATGCATCAATATGTATACTGACAAACTCTTTTGGGGCCCTGATTGCAAGATTTGCATGTATTATTTGATGTATGTAAAACCTGTTGCAGCTGATTTACAAACAGAACTCAAGGAGATCGACCCTGTTAAATCGGCAAAATAGTATCTGCAATCCATTAAAGGTGCCATGACATCAAATTTCACTTTTCTGGGGTTTTGGGTGTATAATATGATCTGTTGTGCACTGATGAGGCCATGTGAATGTTCAGAGTGAGTATCAAAGCTCCTGTTTATGGTCTGTCAGCTTTGTCTCTTTGTTCAAGAGACAAAGTCCCCCCCCCCTCATAACGATCTATGCACCCTGAGCTTCGCTCCCCCCCCCCTCCCTATCTGATTCAGCTGCGTGTGTGGAGCTGAGTAGTAACTTCTGTGCAGTCAGGTCTGGGTTTTCAAACAAATTTAAAAGCAAACTTCTGCAGTAACACTGAAGGAGGCGACCACAGCCTTGTCATTACCTGTAAGTTTATTTATTTTCTAAATGCTGTCTTGTCTGATAAACGTAGCTCACTGTCTGAAATGCCCATGTTGCTAGCAGTTAGCCTTTAGCAAACTCCGACCGCAGCGTGACCTAGATTCTCCAAATAAGGTCATAGCCAAATAAGGTGTAGCCAATCAAAATGAAGTCAACCTGGTCTCCGGGTAAAGCTCCATATCATTACTGCACCCAAGTCTTTTACTGAGGAAGTGAGGTCTGGCGTTTTCAAAACAATACCCCACTGTAAAAAATGCATTTTTTCTTTGGAGTATTTACATATGCAGTAATGTCAACTACATGAACCAGTTTTTACTGCTATGTCATCACTCCTTTAAGCATGTCTGCCTTTGATGGAGAAAGAGATAATGCCAGATGAGGTGTCCATTATCAGAAATTAATGGACAACGCGGTTGTGTGAACCATGCTCCGCTTTGCATCAGAAGGTTGCCTCCACAAAGTCTGAAAAGCAGGTATCAACTGGCAGCCTAACAGACAAATGGCTGCAGCTTCTGGATGAAGGGCAACAACCCAATGCTGCAGGACTGCAGACATGCAGCACTGATTCAACATCATTTCTCATGAGTGGTGAGGGAAATGCATTCAGTTTTTTAACTTGGATCCACTCAGTGTACTCATGCTCTTCAGACCGGGCTGCTGCGCTCTGGAGCTGCTGGCATTGTGTCACAGAGCGCACCTCGTGCGTAATAGATGTCAGATCATCTTCAGTGATGTAGACGGTTTCATTTGTTCAATAGAAACTCCTTATCCATGTCAATAGCACGGATACCTGTTGTATTATTTTTATTTTATATTTAATATGTTAACATAATGTTAATGATACTTTAATTTTGTTGAATTTCAATTTGTGTTTACAGCATGCACTCCAACTTTCCATCGCAAAGCAATAGCACATGCTCAATACTGCTGTTTGCTCCTGCTATCATTTGTGCGCATAATCTTAGTAGATCACCCACAAATGACATAAATAGCACATGCAATCTACTTGCGCTGCATGCAAATTAACGCCCTATTTGAGATCTTAATAATAATACACCAAGTTAATATGATTCTTCTAGTACTTTTCCTGGTGGTCTGAGTCAAATGAAACACACAGAAAATAGTCTTGTTGCCCAACTCAACCAATTGGTTCCTGAAACCATGTCAGTCTCTTGTGGCTTTTAAGGCCCATTTATGCTCCCTTACGTACATAAATGGCAACGTCCATTTCATGCGTCGCCCTGCGTGACTGCCCCCATACTTCTGGGCGTCTTCTGCATTCCCATGGTTCATAAGTCAGTGTGTCCAGTAGGCGGCAGGGCTGCCTGTCCCTGTGCTCTGGTGATGTGATGTTGTAGATATAAGTGTATTTTGAGACACACTAGCACAGTCTCTCCTAAAAACGCTCCAGCCACTCTATGAATGCTCTTCTTTGTTTGTTTGGCATCTTCTTTCTCGGGTGCTTTTATTGGGCTATTTGTGTTGTTTTTGTTTTGTTTCCTGTTCTTCTTCTCTGGTTTGTTCCTTTCGCTGGCTGCTTATCAGCTACACACCTCAACACTGGCCCCACGGTTTCCGGTGGTATTGCTCCGTCTTTTGCATCAAGAGACAGACCAACAAACCCCTCAAAAACCCACCAAATGATGTGCACAACCAATGCCTACAACTGACGAAACTATCCTCCACCTGCGTATCTGTCTTCTGCATCAAGCATAAATGGGCCTTTAGAGTTTTAGCAATGTGTTGATCAGTCTGTAACATAGTATCTTAGCATTAGTGAATAGGTAATAACAGCATTCACACCAAAAAAAATGATTATCTTTATTTTCTAACTCTTTCAGAAATTTATCCCTGGCTATATTTGGACTCAAGACTATAACAGCAGCAGCCTTTGAACCTCTTTCACCCTGCTACTGCTTTTTAACCACATTCAAAGGAATTAACTGTTTCTTGCTGATCATCTTTCATCTGCAATGGCCCAGAACCTCACAGGCTCCAAACTGAGTTTCTATCCCTGCAGTGTGACACACACTAGGAATCTGTAGTTGAATAGCTTTTTTTTTTTTTTTAGAGCATCAGCAATAGCTTTACAAGAAAATCCATAACCCAGCAATTGCAAAACATTTGTAATGCTGTTTCAGCAGAGGGATGCACAGTAACTGAAAAAATAAGAAGAAAATGATTTTCTGTGACAACAGGAAGAGGACAGGAGAAGGTGGTGGTTCCAAGTGCACTTTATCAAATAACTAAATGAAAAGGTGGCAGTGAAGAGTGTGCAATCAGAGGCTTTACCCTACAGCGATGCAACTTCAGTGTCCAGAACTTTTGAAACCCCCAAACACACACAACAATCTCAGACACATCATAGCAATGCCTTTACAACCACACTACAGTCGCTGTAACAGATACATTTTCTAGATCTTTGTTTGCAGATTCTGAATGCCTTCCTCACAAAGAAAAATAATCCAAAGGTTTTTACATTTTTTAATTGAGTTCAGTGGCCACAAATAAATCATCAGGATATACTTTATATTTTATTTTTGTGTAATCATGGTGACATTTTTTAAATTTATCAATAAAACATTTCAATTAAGAATCAAGTTTTAAAGAGGCTTTGATGTTACTCTTTTTTTGTAATCTTTTAAATCAAATTACTTATCAAATAATTACTAATATAAGCATGTATTTATATCTAATGTACTGACAGCAGTTGCATGCATACCCAGTGTTGTACCCAGCCAACTGACCCGATTCTTCAGTTGATGTTAAAGAAATAGTACACCCACAGAATGATGCAACTTTATTTCCCACTCACCCTCAAGCTGAGCAAGACTCTGGAGCACTTTTTTAATATCTCCAATGCAGTGGACTTTTTCAATTGTGGACTTTTATGGACCTTTTTGGCTCGGGCCCCGGCGAACTCCATTATATGAAAGTTGGGGGGAAACGACAAGCCTTCCTGATCGCCGGCTACATTTGAGATATTATAAAAGTGCTCCAGAGTCTTGCTCAGCATGAGGGCACGTGGGAAATAAAGTCACATCATTCTGTGGGTGTACTATTTCCTTAAGATAAAACCAGCATGACCTGGTCAACTTTACAATGAGAGCACATTACAGTCAAGATTTTGCTATATTTAGGTATTTGCCTCACATTCAGATTTAAATAACTTCAGCGTGGGAATTTTAACAGAACAGTTCAAAGATTTGCTCACCAGTGCAACTACACTGACCTTCTTTTTCGTCCCAATTTAAACAATTGGTGTGATTGTTTAAAGTTTCAATTACGAACGCATGTTTTTCATGTCTGTGATTTAAATCCTTTTGCAGTAGTAAAAACAAAATTCCCCTTCAACATTCATAGAAAAAGAAATACATTTTGAGAAGCACAAAGGCCAAATTCTCCACCTGCAGAGGCTTTGACCGCCAAACAAGCAAATTGTAGATATGTGAAACAAATTAGGTCAAATTGTATTTATCACAATCACGAGTCCCTAATTTTCCTCTGGGGTTTTACAATCTGCAAAAAAATCCCATTCCTGTTATCTGAAACCTCCGTTTTAGATAAGTTGGAATTCCCAAAAAATCCTGCTGATAATGAAAAGGTTGAAGAGCATCAGACGATGTCGCTTTACAAATACAAGCGCACACAGTTAGTGTGGTGTGTTAAAGATAGTCCCCTATCGTAAACTGATGGTATGGACAAGAAGTATGACTAAATTAAATTCTATAAGTCAATTTGAGAGAATGTCAAGCATGTGATGAAAACAGACAAAATCAAAGCAACACAACTTCCGTCTGTTGTGGAGTTTAGTGTTTCACTTTTTCTTAAATGAGCCAGCTGTCACTCAAACTAAACGAGCTGTCACTCCATTATTACAATCACTCTCGCTCTCTACAGCCTTCATACTAAGAACTCTAAAGTGCACATTTTTCTCAACTGGAATATAGGAAAAAAAAATCATCTTTTGAAGAAAAGCAAGAAGCTTTAAAAGAAGATTATCCCTTTTTGTAACGCATGGAATGTCACCTTTATACACTGGTACACTGAGAGCAGATGCCCCTCCTCCCAGGGCTCCTGCGGGGCACAGCAGTGCTGCTTTCACCAGCAAATCTCTTTGCATCTGTGAGCTTCTCCACAGAAAATGTTGATCAATGGTGAACAGGTGGCTGAAGCACCCAACTTTATGAATATGTATATGAGTAATGTGCTAAACACTAGCAGTTTGGCTTCAGCTTCATGCTGAAAGAAAGGGAGAGAAATGAAAGTCATAGTGAGAAAAAGACAGGCTGATTCTTTTCTCGGCAAAAAAGTTTTAAAGATCACTAATGAGGCTATATTTACCTCCACCAAGAAAAGGCAAAGTAATAAAGATTTTCAGCAGGATGCAAAGTTACTGCAACTTAATAGGTAGTTCAATGTAAACCAGTCATATAATCTGAACTGGCATCCTGGAACTATCACCACTACTGCAAACTCCTAATGAGGAGGAAGTAAGGGCATGGATGGTATAAATTAGGGATGCACGATATTGGAAATTTGGACGATATCCCATATGCCGATATTTTAAAACTCATGTGGCTGATAACCGATATTGATACCGATATTAAAGCTGAAAAATAAATTATGTAATATTCATTCCTTGTGCAAAATTAGAAAAAATATCTCGACTTGTGTTATGTATAACAGGTCAAACTTTGTTCAAACAAAACTAATAGGATACAGTATGTGTGTTATATCCGGGGGGGGGGGGGGGGGGGGGGGGGGGGGGGGGGGGGGGGGGGGGGGGGGGGGGGGGGGGGGGGGGGGGGGGGGGGGGGGGGGGGGGGGGGGCGGGGGGGGGGGGGGGGCAGAACAACCTGGAATTTCTTCTCCCTGAGAAGAGAAAAAGAAAAACCAATACCCAAAAACAGGGGATATTTGGTAGGTAGAAAATATTGATACACTGAAAAATTGCAATATCTTCATATGCTGATATCAAATCAATTTTTAAAAACGTGGTATCAAACTGTTTTACCAATATCTCGCAAGATTTTTTTCGTTCCGTTACGAAATCTCATGGGTTTTTGTGAAATCTTGCAAGATTTCTAAAGAAAAGGATGAAAACTTGTGAGATTTTGCTAGTAAAATAGATCGATACGACATTTTTGAATATCAATATGATATCAGCATATGAAAATATCCCAATATTTCAGTTAATCAACATTTTTCCCAGCCCTAATATTTGATCATTTACAAAAATGACCATGTATGCTGTTCACACAGAACATCGTAAAAGAAACTATCTTTAGCTGGATGCTGAACAAGGTTTGATTTTCCTCTGCGGCCGAGACAAGCCCCACAGTGCGAGACGGACAGCTGTATTATTTTGGCCAAGGCCAGCAGGTCATTATCTTGTTCTCAGGTTGTCTTCGGGGGATTTCCGAGTAGCGGCAATGTATCCCTCACACACACACAGACACACACCCACACTGAGGAGATTCTGGCATACAAAAACAGTGATATGTCTTTCTGTTTTGTGGATTGTTTGACTGTTATTTCATATCTATTTGGCTCATGTGACTGCAACATATTTGTGAGGACACTTCATGGCAATGTTTTACAGTGCCACTATTTAAGGATTTATTCGTCCTTATGTCAACAGAATCTTATCAATACTTACTGTGGTGGGACATTGGTGGGTCATCATCAGCTCTGTTACACATCTGGAAGAAGTGATGCTCAGGAGTTAATATTATGTTCATGTAAAATGTGGTACAAGTTTCTGGAATTTGATGGATTCAAAGAACATACAAAACATTTGCCATGAAATCAGTGTTTTCTTTAGTTGTGTCCCCAAATAAAATAAGATCTGACCAAAATAAATAAATTAATTAATAAATCCATAGAAAGGGCCATGTTTTACAGCATCTGTTGCCATCAGACTCATTAGAAGTTGTGTACCAGGAAAACTCTTTCACATTGGGCGGGAGAAGTGCTCTTCCCTCTTTGTTTTTTGTTTAGTAACCACATTTTGAGACCATTCGACTTGGAAACTGGTGTCAAATTACAGTCCTCCAAATCGAATCACTGACTTTTTTGGGTCACCCCCACAAGCAAATACCGTATACCTAAATGTGTATTGTACTCCTAACCCCAAATCTCGTCTTATAAAAAGGCATTTATTTCTCACCAGATCATGCTGCATGTTATTAGCTTATATTTATACAATAGTTTTGTGTAGCATTTCATGTTATGTATATTAAAGGTATGATGCCTCCCTCTGCAATTTAAGCCTGACCTTTAGCAGGTATTGTTTATGACATAATGTAATACACCAAAAGCAGAAAATGTGTATAAATGACATGCGTATAGTGGCAGAAATGACCTGTAATTTATGCAGGTTACAATAACATCATATAGAAAAATGGAAAGCATAATGTAGGGTGGACCATAAGCTTTGTTCTTGTGCATGGAAATCTAATATCTCCAGTCTCCAACATCCTTATAAAAATTTGTGTCCAAGTCAAGGGTCAATTATGTACATTGTTAGGTAGAGGGATGTCTAACATGATGGGCACTGCGAGATGTTAGTTGCTTTCAGTCTTTTTTTTTTTTTACTGTTTCTTGATATCCAGATGTTTTAGATTTTGCATTAAAAATCATTTAATAAACTTGTTTCTCCACCACTGCAGTTGCTGAAAGCAGCTTTGCCAGAGTACTATATGGATGCTTTGTGTTCCTCTGCGAGAATCGTGAATGTAGCTTGGGATGCAGATAAATCACTCAATGACTCTCAGGAAAGTTTTCATTTTACAACACAACACTAACAGACCTACAGTATTTCACAGGACAATGGAGAGAGCCTGAGGGCGCATTCACAAAGCTTTTTTGATTTGAATCAGAGTCTGTTTGCTCGGAAAGTCCGCTTCGTTAGGGGAGTTGTGAATGCGCAATCGGACTCTGATCCGGAACAAACAACTGGACTCGGTCCGCCTGCAAACGCAGGTCTCGGTCCGATTCAAGTGAACCAAAGACAGGAAGTGGACTACAAATTGCATTGGCATTGTGGGTCAAACGTTGGACAACGTGGGTAAACACCACGACAACAAACACGTGAGGGACTGCGGTACTTATAAAGATGGCTCGTGGTCAGACGTGGAGTTACAAGGAAGTAAAAGCTTTAATCGATATTTGATCTGATGAAAGCATATCCAGCTCCTCGTACAAAAATATTGTCGCTTTGTGGAGGAAACAGAAGTTGAGAGAACCTTCTTGTACGTGCGTCTTGTCCTCGCCTACGGTGAATCCGAAAGCAGCGCCACCTGAGATTCTCATTCTGTCCGCTTGGCTCGTTTGGCAATAGTGTAACGTGAATGCGATCTCGGTCCGGAAGACCACCCCCACCCTCAACCGGACCGAGACTCGCGGACTATGCTTTCTGAATGCGCCCTTAGTTTTATAAGTTCCTCACATCTTGTTTCTGAACCTACTGCCCTGTCCAGAATATGAAATCAGTTTTTTTAAGCCAATATTAACTAAATGAAATCACAGATGATTAAAAGATCTGTTTGACCTTCATATAAGAGGGGATGGTGAATGTGTAGACTGTTTTATTAGACTAGTTCATAAGCAGTGGACTGCAATGTGATCATTGTTTTACTGACACTATAATGCATCACTCTCTGCAAACTTGCTATAAAATCTAGAACATGTTTCCAGATTTCACCATTTAATCTGATGAACTTGTCTTTCTTATTTACAAAAAGCTGAATGAACCATAACCTTGTTTTAAACATTAAACAACTCTTTGAGGTGAACATTTGGTCCACATAAACAATTATGTGAACTCACACAAGTCATAACTCAGGGCTTCTTGTTGATCAAGTGTCTGTCGTTCCCATCCAGCCACTTCCCACATCTGCAAACACCTAATTACACAACTAAGATGGCAGCTCATGTCCCGACCAAAGGCTTTGCTGCTATCCTGCTGTGAGCATATCTTTCTGTGGATCAAAGGTTAAAAGTCAAAGAAGGCACAGAAGGGATCATCAGTATGTGGGGGGCTGGGATGCTGAGGCTGACCTACATTTTGCTTTTCTGTGGCCAGACATGTCAAAAGTTCAGCTTCCACTTAAGTTGTCTGTCCTGCCTGTCGGAGCCAGAAAACTTTACAAATAAAACTGAAAACAGGTAAATAGCTAAAAATAACCCACACAAATAATTCCTGGAGGTTTAACTCTTTTTTGTATCAAAGCAAATTGTGAGAAGCTACAAACAAAGATGTCGTCTTCTAAGAAATGCCACCATTTTGACATCTGCAGCTTTCTCACTTTTCTCCTCTGCTGCGCCAGAGATCTGAATTTCAAATGCCAGCAGGTACACAGAGGCTAAGAGGAGGGGGATACTGTGGGGACGGCTTATTCGATCAAGCGGTGGGTGGCTAGGCCTCGCCCCCTCCCTCCTCACCATCCATCTCTCTTCTACAGAGCGAGGGAATAAAAGTGACAGAGTGCAATCACTGTCTCTTATCTGCGGATGAGGAGAATGGGTAGGGATGAGATTGAGTGACCAGCCGGCTGTGGCGTGTCTACTGTGTCAGCCTTATTGAATTATGACTGTTCAGGAAGTGGCATGTTATGAGCCGCGCGGGGCCACGGTAAGATTGCACAGGCGTGGATTCGCTACGAGTCGACAGGGCAGAAAAGCGACTGAAATAAAATCCCTCTGTATGTAAAGTTCATGATATCTTTCATGAGGTAATGAGATCTGAAAAGATATTGAATTGGCTGTGATGGAAAAACATGCTATAGATGGTTTTTGGTAACGTAATATTTTCCACAGCAGAAATGGTGACAGTCCACAACTCCAGGAATAATGGAAGTGAGCGTCTAATTCTTTACAAATTGTATTTGACCAATAAGTGGAAGAACAATTCCGTTCAGTTAAACTCAGCTTTATTTGTTTAACACTAAGGATATACCAATACATCGGCCGGTCGATATCTTAGGCAGATATTTGCTTTTTTTTGCTGGTATCGGCATCTGCCGATACGTCAGATGTGTTGGCTGATACCCCTACTCAGCATTATTTACAGATTCCTATATATATATATATATATTTATCTGTGGTGCTTGATTCTTTTTTATATTAAAAAGAGCTGTAAAATTACTTCACATTGTATCTGTTATATAAAAAGATAACTTTCTTTTTCTTTCAACCTGGACCTTATTTCTAGGAATTTATACATGCATTAACTCACTGGTAACATTTCTCTCACTCTGAGTCCTTTGGACAACATTCACATTTCTCTCCGTCAGCATATATCCATATAATGCGGGTGAATGGGGCAGTGGGAGTGGGCCTCTATATAAGGCATTATCTGCAGTAAAACTCCTTCATTTCATCAATACTTTAAGATGAATGAATGAGTACTGTTGTCCTGTGAGTTCAGAGTTAGCTTGCTGTTCTCTGGCTAGCTGTTTCTCTGTCAGCTGTGCTGCGGCGGCATGCGTCAGTGGGCATGTGCGGCCAGTAGACGTGTGGATGTCCTCAATAACTAGTGGAAAGGTAAATCTTAACTCGCAGGACAATAGTGCTCATTCATTTTTGTTCATCCGTCTGAAAGTATTGGTGAAATTAAGGTGTTATGCTGCAGATGACACCTTATAGAGGCCCACTCCCACTGCCCCTTTTCCCCGCATTACATGAATATACGCTGATGGCAAGAAATGTAAATATTGTCTGAGGGAATCAGAGTGACACAGAAATGTTACCGGTGAGTAAATGCATGTTTAAATTCCTAGTAATAAGGTCCAGGTTGAAAAAAAGAAAGTTTTCCTTGAGGCAGGAATTTAAAAAACAAACAAACATGCATGTCCATTTTTTAAAATACTAATGGGTGATGAAGCGCTAAATACCAAAAATAACGTCTCCACCCACGTCTCTCTCTGTGCGCTGCAATTCGGTGTCCGAATTTCCCGCACTGCCCTGCGGACGTGACGTCAAATGACGCTACATCCGCAGTTTTGATACAGGAAAAAGACGGTCTTGGTAAATTCAAACACTGTAAGCGATAGTTATGGATTCTTCTGCCGTCAGCAACAATCCAGATCAACTGAAAGACACTAAAAAATGTAACTACGAAAAAAAAGCATTGTAAAGAACATTATAGCTTCAGTTTGTGCACGCTCCCGTGACGGCTCATGGCTGCAGTTACCTGAAGCGCCAGTCGTGGCAGTTGCGAGTTTCATTATTTTAATCTTGCCTCTAGTCCCTTTAATTTGGGAGTCAAATGCATCATCAGCACCAAATATCGGCAGGTCGTATCAGCCCTCGGCTGAAACTGATAAGAAAATATCGGTATCGGCCCTAAAAAAATCTGTATTGGTCTATCCTTATATAGCACCAATTCACAATGACCTTCAGTAATTAGGCTGTAATGATGTAATGGCTATTTATGAAGTAACTTCCTGATGGTATCACAATTCGACCTGATAAATCCAAGTGCAGTATTTTCTTTTGCCTCTAGTACAGCTCTAGTATCCTCATTCATTCTTCCTTTGAGATTAGTGGGAGCCTATTAAGATCTGTTGACGATTGTTGGCGTTCATCATACCATGCAAGGCACACAAACAAACAAAACTGCAGCAATGTCAACAAATGGGATTAAAACTGGTCACAAAGCCCCAACACATCGGTGGAAATTGCTCATTCTGCTCTTCTTTCAGCTGCTCCTCTTAGAGGTCACCACAGCGGATAATCGGTTTCCATCACTTCCTGTCTTCTTCATCTTCCTTTGTCACGCCAACTTCTTGCATGTCCTCCCTCCCCCCGACCATAAATCTTCGTCTTTTCTTCCTTCCTGGCAGTTTTACTTTAAAGCATCCTCCTCCCAATACAGCCAGTGTGTCTGCTCCACAACCTGCTCCCTCTCCCTGTGATGTACTCATTCCTAATCCTGTCTCTCCTCATCCCTCCCAACGTAAATCTTAGCCTCTTTAACTTCGCCTTCTTGAACTTCTTTTCCTTTTTGTCGCCAACGCCGTCTCCAGCCCATCTAGCATAGCTGGCCTTGCTACCGTTTTGTAAAGCTTCCCGTTCACTGCAGCGTGGTACCCTTCAATCTCAAATCACTCCTGACATTCTTCGCCACCCTGCCAACCCTGCCTGTGCTCCCCTGATTGCTTCTCCTCCACATCCCCGTTGCTTTGAATGGTTGACATCAGGTATTTCAACTCATCTACTTTTGCTACCTTGTACATTCTCATCATTCCGCTGTCCTCCCTCTTATTCAAACACATATCAGAGCCCAGTCTTATTTACTCCTAACAAACATGAGCTTGATCAGACCCTCCACTGGTGTCGTAATGTAATAGATATTCTTTAACTTTGCAGGCTGAAGGGTGTGAATAGGTGTGTTATAAACCAAAGAAACAAAAAGTCTGGTGTCACAGTGTCTAATGTTCATGATTAAATAGAAAATTATGTTATAAAATATATGTTATATTAAATATAGAATATGAGATCCGGACACCTAAAATTGCTCCTGAGGGGTTTTAATGGTGTTGTGTTTTGGGAATCTGCCCCTCTTCAGACAAAAAGTTGCACTTGGAGACACCTTCGCAAACACGAGTCACTTGATATCATCATACAAAGTTGACAGAATTGCAGGTGTGTAAATATATGCAATAATATGAAATAATATGAAAGACAAATTATTTGCTTTTCTGACATTGTTGTGTTGTCAGATTAGACCTGTCTTGCCTTTTCATATTTCATAATCCCCATTATATCATTGAAAGTATTCACAGACCTGCAGTTCTATCAACTGATTATGATGATGTCATGTCATTCATGATTGCATATTTGAATTTTTTTTTTTCATTTGTTTATTTTATTTGAATCCCCATTAACTGCAGCAAAACTGCCACTATTCTTCCTGGGGTCCGACACAACATATGAAATACATTACACAAGAGGTTAATAAAAAGAGTTGTGTCTCTAAGCATAACTTCTTGTCTTTTCCTTGTCTTTTTCTTTCTTTTCCTTGCTGTCTCCGATAATGCCATGGAATCTCTTATGTACTGTATAATAAATGTAAAAACAATTTAGAAGCATGGAGGTTGGAAACTAATGTAGTGTTGCATTAAAATCACAGTACACTGCAAAAACATAGTGAGCTGCAAAACGTTTGCGCTAAATATTGCAAGATCTTCTATAATTCCACATCATGGATAGTTTTCAGTTGTTTTTTTTTTTGTTTTTGTTTTTCAAGTGACAGAGTGCAATTTGATTCAGCCATCATTTGGAGTAGCAACATCACTCAAAAAAAAAAACAGAGGAAGAAGAAATTGGACTCTTGCAAAAGACTTTCCAACAGCCCATGGAGCCGATTAAACAAGAAGAATGTTGCAAAAGCTGCTCAAAATAATGGGCAATACTACTGTGCATATCAGTTTAATAATGCAGTGATCAAGGGCTTCTTCAGCTCTATCACTTTGTGACAGTTGTACATAGTTTTAAAAGATAGATATAGGTATATAAAGATTTTGGACCCTGAAGAGTAGCTGTACAACTTATTAGCCATTATTTTTGACTGCTACATTTTGAACTGTGGACCAAAGTGGATTATGCACATTCTGGAGTGAGACTGGTATCCCATCATATTCATAGTGTCATGCCAAATAAATGTCCTTAAAAGAATATTTGATATTACGCACTCTCTTCTTTTGTGGGTCTTGCACACAGATTTACTTCGTTCTCAAAGCAGCAAGTACAATAGTATTCAAGCACAAAATTTAAAGTTTGAAAATGAAATTTTTTATTATGTTATATTTAAAGGGGGGGTAACATGCAAA
The DNA here is from genome assembly GCA_023101725.1 of Atherinomorus stipes. Taxonomy (NCBI): domain Eukaryota; kingdom Metazoa; phylum Chordata; class Actinopteri; order Atheriniformes; family Atherinidae; genus Atherinomorus; species Atherinomorus stipes. The sequence goes on from JALJCO010000413.1 coordinate 40,024, forward strand.
ATTGACTTTTTTGAGCTTTTTATGATGTTATCATACCATAAAACATGCCCCGGGGATTACTTTGACTTATTCACGCATATTTGAAAAATCCCTGAATCTCCTGTGGAAACCAACATGGCTGCCAGAACAGCTGCTACCACAGAGCACCTCCCATACCACGAAGCACCTTCCCCCTCCCTTGCTGAGCTCCACCCCACCAGAGCATGAGAGTGTTGTGATGAGGGGAGTGGGCATGTCAGAAACAACAGGAGGCATCTTAAGCCTGGGATACACAGTGCGATTTTTTCAATCGTTGCTCGCAGCTCCAACTCAAATTGTGCGTATCAGTCGCAGAGTTCAAAAGTTCACAGTTTGCAATGTCTGTCCTCAAACTGTACGAACCAACGCTCGGATGCAAAATGAATACTCACACTGTGCGTCCTCAAAGACACGCTGGGGTCTTGAACAATCCCGACATGCAATGCAAAAAATACAGCTAGTAGTAGAAGAAGAAGAAAATGGAGATGAAGAAGAAGAAGACAGTAACAGCAACAACAGCAGCAGCAGCAACATTATGCCATCACCCAAAAACTGTGCTGCCTTGGCGATTTGTGCTCTTCTTTGCGAAGAATTTGCCAAAAATAAAAGGCAATGACGTGTGGACGAGGAATTTGCTGAGCAGACGTGAGCTGTACAGTCGGTTTGCCGGTTTTTCAATGAGATCTCCGTCCAAATGACAAGCCGGGTGGCCATGCTGCCTCTGGTTTACTTCAGTTTTTGTTTTGCGCATGCGAAATGTGAAAATCTCTGATGAAAGAGTTCTCAGTCTGGTTGTGGCTCCGCTTCAACATGCGAGTCACTCACGAGCCACGACCAAAATATCAAACAGGTTTGATTTTCTTGCCACTCGCGATTTCTGATCGTGAGCTCATCCTGAGGTGCCAATCACCTCTCGTGACCCCCGTCATACACTGCACGACGCACGACTCACGATTTGGCCAAGAGTCGGCCCAATCACCAAACTTGTCGCACGACTGGAATATCGGCCAAACATCGCAGTGTATGCCGGGCTTTAAGGGGACAGCGGTGAATTTCTAAGGTGTCAAATAAAGACATGGATGATGTCACATTTATTTATCACTGGCTGAACGATTTGTCCCACAAATACGTCACCATGCAAGGTGTCCAAACTTGGCGTGTGGAAACGTCCTTGTTCCGGGCATTCATTTATGCTCTGAAATCATTTCCCCAGGGCATACAGGCGTTTCTCTGTGCGAATGAATTAGCAGACAAGTCGCTGGTAAGTGGCTGTTAAGTGGCTGGCAGTCAGCGGGGAACTTTTTCACGCCTGCGTCTGTAATAATGACATGAAACCCCCTCTTTAAAAGAAAAAAAAAATCCACGAGGCATTTAGAGGGGTGCAGAATGAAAGTACAGCATCTCCTTAAATCCTATATTTAGCCTGAAAATACATTTTAATGGGTTCAACAATGGTGTTATGTTTACATCTACAAGCCAATACAGGCCGCAATCGAAGCCAATACAAGCCAATAGAATTTTCAGCACAGCTAGACTGGCACAGGGAAAAATGGTGGAGTAGGCAAGTCAAGCAGCTGCTTCAGAGCTCCCGGTATCATTATCCATTTTAGAAGAGGAGTGTCCTGAGAAGAGCAAAACGAGTAAATTTAGGTGAAGACTACACTAGATGGACCCACATAAACATTTTTCACGGCATCAAAACACTCTCGGAAATTGCGATCTTCCTCCTGGAACGGTAAGCTAACTCCCTTGCTAAATTGGCTGTAAACATTACCTGTCAGTTATAAAACTCCTCTGTAATACGTGTTGGCCATGGTGCAGACTGCTTGTCACTTGCCGTACCGGCAGTAAACCTGGCAACCCAATGGCTGCAGTTATTTTTCTGCTGTTGCAACTACAACCTACTGTAGACACGTGATGTCGCTGTTGTGTCTTTGTTCCATATCCAAACATTAAGGTAAATAATATCAGTGAATCATGTCACTGTGGCATAAAGCTTTGGGAGACACTCTGTGTGAATCATTTCAATAGTTCCCTCCCTGAATTCTGCACTCTAAAAAAAATGACAAGAATGCACATTATGCAATATTCTAACTTACTGCTTTGGCCAAATTAGTTTTGCACTACCTGCAAAGTTTTAGTGAATATTGGCCCAAGTTGTATGCACATATGCTTGTCAATGAGGCTTCATATGCTAATGCAAATTGCTGCAATGGCTCTGAGTTGATTTGATTGATTTAGATTAAATAAATTGGCATGTACTTTCACACTTTGGAGCAATGCAACTTGTATGTTTGACATGCCACAGTCCTACAAGCCCCTTAGCCAAAAGTTTAGTCTAAATCTGAATTATGTTATGCTTTTATCAAAGATTTTGTCTTCACCATCATTGTTTTATCCTCTATTTGGGTGTGACATGCAAAAAAATATTCTTTCTGTAATAGTTCTGTGTAAATATTTGAATGAATTGGCAACATAAGTAGCGTTTCTGACTTTATAATGCTGTGCTTTTAACTCATTTTGGAGCTCTCATTGCCCAGCAGCTCCACAAAGCTGGGAAATTAAAACTTTTTTTTTCCTCTCCCTGAACATCACTTTACAGCAGCATTTCACTTTACAGCACCACGTTACATACTCGCAACAGGATATCGGCTGATTTATCAAAGATATCCAAGAGGAGGTTATCAGAAGAGATGAGAGAAAGGGACAGAACAAGAGAAAAGACAAGAACTAACATCGGACTGACTTTTACTTACTGGATGGAGCTCAGACAAGAGACAAGAAACAAGATGGATGCCAAACTATAATCTAAATATTGGCATGTAACCCAGCATATTTTAACTACAAATAATGACTTAGTCTTCTCAGTTACATCAAAAAATTACCACAGTTTTGATGACTTGCGCTTCTGGATGTCATCTTTTCCAATTCCTACCTGTTAAACTTCTTCTTCATCAGCAGGCTGTAAGTAGATGCAGCCGATCATCTCTTATATAAATAAAGGGCCGTATTCATGTTGCCTTTCAGTTTTAAAGAAGAAAACATCTAAAAATTATTTCAGTGACCTCATCGTGTCTTCATCATCAGTAATTTGTCCTAACTGCTTACATCACTTAGCCATGCAAGTGAGGGAGGCTGCATGAGGAGCTGCCCTTGGCTTACTGCAGCAGTGCTTTTCCACCAAGATTATACCATCATTATCCATAAAACCTCAGATAACAGCAGCAGAAACAGACACAGTGGACCTTTCTGAGATTCCTAGGTGACACATGATGCAACTCGGCTCACGAGGTCACTCAGAAAAGATATTTTTGATATCGGAAATGCTTTTGCTCTGTGTATAAAAGTTCATATTTGTATGATCAAAGGCAAAGAGAGGTCCCTCAAAGAGAAGAATCAACTCGTTCTCATCCACCCACCAGCTGTACAGTCAGATATGTGGTACAGACACAGAGCGGCTGGCATGGATGTTGATAGGCAGGCACTGAGCCCTTAAGGGCACGATAATAACACATGAGGATGATATTTTAGTGGGAGTAAGGAGGTTGGTGGGAGCTTTGGCTTGCTTATTCGTGGCCCCAGCCTCATCTGTAGAGTTGTGCCCAGTGGGCTTCAGGTCAAGGCTGGGTAAGCGCCCTCTTACACCGCTCCCCAGGGATGTTTATTAGCCAGCTCCAGAGCTAACATTGGACTGACCTTCCAGTGCCTGCTGGCTCAGTAGCTCCCTCACTCCGCATCACTGGTGGGCACTTAAACATCGAGTCACATTACAAAACCAGCCAGAAAAGCCTTCCTGCCCTGAGCAGCTCAGGGGCAGTATTTTAAACTCATCCGATTGCACAATTTGCAGCCCTCCACAGTGTAAGGTGAATAAATCTTTGAGCTTTTAAAGAGTGGTGATTAAATGCTTTACTGGATCTGTCTGACATGCCTCTGGAATGGAGACTGGTCACAAAAACTTGTTTTTGTTCCATTTTTGTCAAATATAATAACCAGTTATTTTATTTTCTACTACAAAGTCTAAGGTTAAATATTGACCTTGTTATAAAAGGTTCAATCTTCGTGGGTCTCGGTTTTTCCTGAGGGAATTTTAACAGAAGCTCCCACTTTTTAAGGGTGAGCGCTGTAGACCAGAAGAACATGTGGGTATAGTTAGTTAAAGATGCGCTCCGTAACTTTTCGACCTTGAAACTGCGTTCCAAACTCTTCTGATGGCACAGTGCCCATACTTGTAAAATCTGCCCATTCTGGTGAGAATGCTAAATCAGGGAAAAGCTCTCTTATGTTTACAGAGTAGGTTCTCTTGTATAGAATAATGTCAGCTCTACATGTTCAGCAGGGTCCTGGAGGGTGCATGGGAGTTCACGTACAGTAACCAGTATAGATGTGCCAGGTGGACTTGGAGACTTGGTATTTAGTCATGTGGCTCAGGGAGGCCTGTAGGGAGTTCTTTGGGGGTATGGGGTACCAGACCCTCTGATGAGAGCTATTTGGTTCCTGTATGACAGATGTTAGAACTTGGCTCGCATTGCTGTCAGTAAGTCAGATCTGTTTATGGTGACGGTTGGACTTCATCAGATTTGATTAACATGATGATTCTCTAACAGAATTTATTGTTATTTATTCTTGAGCTAGCGAATGTAGGAACGATTATGCGATCAACTTCCTGTGAGATACCAGAAATAGTGTTTCACCATTTACTCGGTGTAAGTTGACGTTTCTGCTTTTGGTTTAGTCGAACATTTCAACAAGATTATTCATAATATTCATTTGAACAGTGTCCTTTGGTAATGATAAAGCACCTGTCAAATAAAATCGTTTTTTTATTATTATTATTGTTATTATAATTATCAATGTTGTTCTTGTTGTTCTTGTTATTATTATTATTATTATTATTATTATTACTTTTATCATGATTATGAGCTCGGAACTTAAAGATTGCTCATTGCTTCACAGTCAGATGTGACAGAGCTAAGAAGCTAAATGCTACTGTATGCTATTTTTGGCCAGATCTTCATCTCATCCTCCTCCCCCTCTGTTGCACGAGGTAGAGGGATTGTAACGTCGTCCTGTCGGAGCTGTGACAGCTGATGTTCCCACATAGTTTACCTAAAAAGCTTGTATAAAGTGAAGCAGCGTGAACATTTGGCATACAAATAAACGCCAGTACCGGCCAAGCCAGAAGTCGTCGCGTATTTCATGCAAGGGCTCATGGGGGCTGGGAATAAGGTGGATAGTGGCATTGAGGGGTCCGGTTTGGTGAACTCAGTGCTGGGTCTCTGCTTTTTGCAGGTGAGGTAATCCTGTTAGCTTCATCAGGCTATTGTTTTTTACTTCTCTCTGGAAAATATCAGCTGAGTAACAGCTGGGATGAGGATCGCCACTTCCAAATCTGAGACCATGCTCCTCGGCTGGTAAAGGGTTAAGTACCTTATCCTTTATGGGTTGGAAATGAGATCCTGTCGCAAGCGGAAGAGGTAAAGTGGATTGGTGTGATCTTTCCATTGTGGTGAAGAAGGAGCTGAGCCAAAAGATGAAGCTCTTGTTGGCCTGGTACGATAATCAATAAATCACTTAATCACACAATAAATGAAAATGAACTCAATCATTTTTCTGGCCTCAAAATATCGCCATGTGCATGCTTGTGCTTGTTTTCTCGCCTCTCGCCTTCAAACACTCTGGATGACAAGAGGGTTCACTCTGTCTCAGCACCTGGACGCGTTTGTGGCTTAGCAGAATGAATTGAAGGGAGTGAACCATCTTCTCAGTCATTCGGGATCTTTGTATCTGTGGGAGGGGGCGGAGCCACAAGCACACACGCATACACAGACTGCAGCAAGTGAGCTTCGAGGAGCATGGAAACACTTATTGCAAAGTCTGAGATCCTTTTTTATTTATTTATTTATTTTGGTTGTTGTTTTTTGCTTGTTTATTTATTTAGAATGTTAAAAAGTTCTGGTTCTGGACATTCCAATGTGAAATAAAAGCAGAATTTTTTGCATTTGAAAGGATATACTTGCATTATTATATTTTAATATTACATGAGTGGTTATTTTGGTTTCTGTAATAAAGACAATAATATCATTTATCGTCAATATGTGGGACAACATATCGTCCAGTAAAATTTGTTGTCGTCCCAGGCCCAAGCTCTTGATTTATCGTTGATCTACGTTCCAGAGCTCAACAAGACTGCAGTTACAACAAGCAGCCAAAACGAGTTTCCTCCACAGGGTGTCTGGCTCTCCTGTAGAGATAGGATGAGTTGTCGTAGAGTGAAGGCTTCTCTGCATCAAGGGGAGCCAGATGAGATACTCGGGCATCAGGTTGGGATCCCTTCACCTCCAGCATCCGGTGCTCTGGGCAGGATGAGGGGCCCTATGAAGACCCAGGACACGCTGGAAGAATGGCATCGCAGCTGGCCTGGGAATGCCTCGGGATGGATGGAGGGATGGATGGATCTATTGGTTAATTCATGCAGATGTTTAAACCATAAAGGCTAAAGCAAGATTTTTCTTACTGACATTTTTATATCAATCCTGGGAAAGACGTTCATTCTTTTCTGTTTAGATGTTAATATTTAGGATGTTTTCCACAGGACAAAGACATCTGAATGGTGACTGAGGATGGTTACTGAGAACATTTCAAAGTTCATTTCCTACTTGTTTATTTCTACAAGTGCTCGGATAAAATTGAAAATACTTTATTAGAGAAGGAAAATTTTATTTAGCTGAGAATAATGAATGTAGTTAGTTTATTATTTATTAATCTACCTGTTTGTTGATGTACCCTGCCTCCCTTTTAGTGGCAGCTGGTTTAGGCTCCAGCCCCCTAAATGTTGCAGGTATAGAAATTGGATGGATGTGTTGAGTCAAATGATCAAACTCTTAAAGGCTGTAAGTTTTAACATGATAGATTATTAAAACTATTAGCAAAACTAACTGATGAAGTCATTTATTAATTTGCAGTGGTAAACATTTTCTGATAGTTTAATTAATTTATAAAAGAATTTAACAAGTTTAACAAGTAAACATCATCACTTGTAAACATGTAACTAAATTTGCTGGCTGGTTTTTACTCAACTGCTGCATAAAAATGGGTTCAACTACTACAAATTATTGGATTGCCCAGATTCTGATGATGCAATCATGAGTTTTCAGTGCAGGATAGACCTTGGACAGGTTAATTAGTCCAACATGGGTACAGATGGGACAAACAGTTATGCACACTCACACCAACAATTTAGAATTAAAGATTTGCCAAACATACTTTTATTCACTGTGGGAGGAAGAATATCTGGAAAAAATGAGAACATACAAACTCCACCAAGAAAGGCTGAAAATTAAATTGGGAAGCTTCTGCACATGCAATTAATTCCAACAGCAATTATATCTAAATCAAATCATTTACCAAATCTGAAGTAAACTTGCTTGTGATACAATGCATGATTTTACCTCAACAAATAAAACTGTTTTAAAAGCAAAAGTATAAATGATTCAATAAAAAAGAAAGAACAAAATAAACCATGACATGAATAAATACAGGCTCTTCTGCCTAATGTCCCATGCTTCATCTCCTAATTTTGGTGTGTAGTAAAACCAGTAGTAAAACTTGTGTAAAATGAATTTTGTGATGCCTGCTACTCAGTGCCATTTACCATGAATGTTATCCTGACTGTTTGAGGAGAAAATTTAGAGTCCAGAATCAAGCAAGTACTCCAAAGGGTTCTCAAATAGCACTCAATTTAATTTAGGCATGCATTACACCGGCAGGTTGAGCTCATTTTTGTAGAGTGGCTGGGGGGGGGGGGGGGGGGGGGGGGTTCATAGCAGCAGACAAAAGTCATCACTATACTGCCAACAAATGTACTCCCTTTAGGACCCAGTAATTTGCAAAAGAATGCAGTGATGGCATCGTAGCAAGGGGTGAAAACACGTGCAGATTAGCAGTAAAGAAGGCGTTGATGACCCATAACTCATCAGAGAATATTTAATGTGCCCCTTTCCTCACCCTTCTGTTAAGCCCTTTGTCCTTCACACCCTCATATACCTGTTTATAAGCCCCTAACACACACACATACACCCACATGCATACATGAGAGAAGTGTTTGCAGCTCAGAAAGACTAATTAGACTGCCAGGACAAAAGAGGGAAGGCTGTAACGCAGTTCTCCCTCCATCGGTGAAGTGACACCAATTAATGCAGAATTGCATGTGACTGCCCCCTCCTTCTCCACCCCTCCTTCCCACCACCACCTCGAGGTGACAGGCACACTGACACATCACGGTAGCTCCACTCTTTCTTCAGGCTGTTGTGGAGAAAAAGAAAAAAAAAACTCAGCTAATAAACAAAACATCACCACAGGAAGAGAGGTGGCAGCTGAATGATGATGCGGGTGAAACATATTGCGTGTCCTCGACTGCTCTGTTCTTTTTTTTCCGTCTTTCTTTCTTTTCTTTACCTTTATTTGAGCAGACAGTCTTTGGCACTGTGAGATCAGCAGCCCCCGCACTGATGAGAATGGATGTGTTGGAAATGAGAATCCTTTATGAAGAGGTAATCCGTGACATCCTTCTTTACTTCTTTTTTTCCCTCTTTTTCATTTTGTCCCTTCTTGCTTGCTGAGCTCTTGCCACCGTGGTGTTTCTGCACAGCTCTAACACTGATATCACCTGTCAGTCAAACAATGTGGGCAGCATGTGGCAGCTTCGTACTTTGATATTTCTCTTGATGCAATTTGTAGATTTGCAGGTGGTGTCCGGTCTTCACTTGTTAAAGCTGTCTCAGCTGATGACCACACAGGTGTGATCTGAGAAAATTCACTTTTTGTGTGTATGAAAAAAGCTAGAGAAAAGCAGAGTGATGTTCAGTCTCACTGCTGAATTTTAACAGAAGTCACTTTTGATTTATTTTAAATCAGTCTTATCCAATCAAAGTTTACTACTCAAATGTTACCACACCTTAAATTGTAAAGAAAGCTGATTATTTGTGGGACTTCTTTTTATCCTTTTCAAATTGTACTGTGTGGGAGTTTAATAAAAAAATAAATAAATAAGAAAAACACAAGAATAACTCAAAATGCAACAACGAAACCCCCATTTAGCTCAACAAAACAAAAGTGTGCATGAAATAACAACTAGGACTTTTCACCTCTCATCAAAATCAGCATTTTAACTTGAACAAACCACCTGATGAGCTGTTTTAGTTTCAGATTATTTACAGTATAACACATTTCATACATAAGGCAACTTAATATGCTGTGCATGAGCAAAAGAAACTGCCAAAAAAATACAAACAATGAGTTACATAATACAGACATAAACAGAATATACATCATCGTCATCACTGTTCAAGAACAGATTTAAAAAATATGGGAAAACTCCCAATTGAAATTGAAAGCTGTGGCAAATAAAGTTTTAAGATCTCATTGATAGCAAGGTCACGATTAAACCGTTCTCAAGTCTAGAAAAGGGATTAAATCTGTAATTTATGTGCCATGTGACTGTGCCAAAAATTTCAGAACAATTGTCGGGACAGTTGGAGGAGTTCTGCTGCACAATTGCAAAGTTTAGAACGGTTTGATGCACAGGGGTACTCACCACTGTTGTTAATTTATCAAGTTTTCAGTGTTATATCAAAGATTCTTGAGAAATTAATATACAATAGATTAATTAGTTACCTCAACAGAAACAACATACTATATGAGCATCAATATGGCTTTCGTAAGGCCCACTCAACTTACATGGCAGTCGCACACTTAACTGAAGAGCTGCATAAAGCTCAGGGCCAGAAAGAGAATTCAACCGCAGTATTCCGTGACCTTTCAAAGGCATTCAACACAATCGATCATGAGATTCTCTTATCAAAGTTGAAATCGATTGGTGTTACCGATATAGCTTTATCAGGGTTCATAAGTTATCTAAAGGATAGGAAACAATATGTGTCATTTATGGGATCTGATTCCCCCCAATTGGATATTAGATGTGGAGTTCCTCAAGGATCCATTCTCGGACCTCTTCTATTTTTGATTTATCTTAATGACCTGCACAAAATTTCTAATATTCTGTCAACAATTTTATTTGCAGACGACACTGTCTTCTATTCTCATAGCAACCTTAAAGGAGTGATGACATAGCAGTTAAAAACTAGTTCATGTTGTTGGCATTACTGCATATGTAAATACTCCAAAGAAAAAAACGGCATTTTTTTCAGCGGAGTATTGTTTTGAAACGCCAGACCTCACTTCCTCAGTGATACAGTTGGGTCCAGTGATGATATGGAGCTTTACCCGGAGACCACGTTGACTTCATTTTGATTGGCTACACCTTATTTCGCTATGACCTTATTTGGAGAATCTAGGTCAAGCTGCCGTCGGAGTTTGCTAAAGGCTAACTGCTAGCAACATGGGCAGTTCAGACAGTGTGAGCTACGTTTATCAGACAAGACAGCATTTAGAAAATAAATAAACTTACAGGTAATGACAAGGTTGTGGCCCCCTCCCTCAGTGTTGCTGCAGAAGTTTTCTTTTAAATCCATTTGTTTGAAAACCCAGACCTGACTGCACAGAAGTTACTACTAGCTCCATACATGCAGCTGAATCAGACAGGGAGGGGAGGGGGGGGAGCGGACGGTGCATAGACCGTTAGGAGAGAGAGAGGGGGGCGCTGTTTACTTGATAGTGTGCTCTTATTGGAGCAATTAAATTACGTAGAATGATAGAACTACGTAGAATGATAGCCTGCTGTCTGATTCAACTGTTTCTGAGCAGAGAGACAAAGCTGACAGACCATAAACAGGAACTTTGATTCTCACTCTGGACATTCACATGGCCTCATCACTGCACAACAGATCATATTATACACCCAAAACCCCAGAAAAGTGAAATTTGATGTCATGGCACCTTTAATGAACTTGTTGCAACAATTGATACTGAACAGCTTAAGTTTTCTTTATGTTTTAAGATTAATAAATTGTCTCTAAATGTTAAAAAAACCTACTTTTTTATTATTCAGTAGACAAAGGACAAGAGACAAGGATGTAGATGTGATCATTGACAACAAATCTATCTCTTGAACTTCAACTGTTAGGTTTTTGGGTATTCTTATTCATAATAAGCTCAGCTGGAAACCCCACATTGACTATGTATCTATGTAATATTGGTATTTTAAGTAAAGTTTGTTATCATTTGAACAAGAAAACTAGTCTACTACTCTATTATTCTTTGATCCTTCCTTATATAAATTACTATAGTATTATTTGGGCCACTACACATCCAACAAAACTTAACTGTATATATCTTCTTCAAAAACGCTGTGTTCGAGTAATTTCGCATTCTCCCTATCAAGCTCATTCACAACCACTCTTTCTAAAATGATCTATACTTCCAATTTTTCATGTAAATTTTCTTCACACAGCACAGTTTGTATTCAAAGCCCAGCATCATCAGTTTCCCCAAACATTTAACAGTTATTTTGCGAGAGGGGAAGACAATCACTCCTATAATACAAGATCCAAAAGTCAAATCACACTAACAACTGTCCGTACATCCTTGTCTCAATTTAGTATTCATTTTAGAGATGCCAAAGTTTATAATCTACTTCCTACTCATGTTTTTGATTTATCACCCTCTATGTTTAAAAAAGCAGTTAAACAGTATTTATTTCTTAATTGGTTGGACAATAATGACTTCTACATATAACTGAACTATGCATATATTCCTGTGTTTTTTCTTTTAGTTACCTCATTTTTCTAAATAGTATTATTATGTGAATTTATACATTCTGTTAATTTCTTTAAAGTTCTCATACTTATACCAGGAGGACTTCTTATAAGCCCTTTTGGGTTTTTTGTCTTCTTTGCACATGTTCCATCATGCTCATTTTGTATTGTTTCTTGTTTCTTTTACCATATATGTGCTGAATAAAGTTTTTTTTTTTTAAAAATCTGCCTGAGATGAAGGAATCCCCACTGAATGAACCAACCTGTAATTAGCTGCCTTCATGAGAAACACATGTATCTATCCAACAGCAATTTTTCCCATTTAGAGATTGCAGCTGACGTGTTTACATGGATGCTGTATAAAGTGATCCAGTTTATATTTACTTAATGAACAGATTTATGCGTTTGACGTGCACAATGCCTCTTAGTTCGGAAGAAGAGGGGTTTTCTTTTTTTTAATTTATAATCTTTTTACCATCGGAGTGCTCAATAATCCTTAACTCTTTCAGTTTCTAACAAAAATTATGCGTCCTCCATGGTCCCGTTTTGTTACTTCCCTTTGCTTGGTGACCTGGTGACAATGGTTTCGTGATTAAAATGTTTCAGAAAACAACCATGACACCACGCAGAGTTGACCCCTGCTGCTAGAATCCATAGATTATTTAAGTCTAGTTCGTTTGAGAAAACCAATGACACCGTCCCTTTAGAAATAGATACAGTTTGGACCAGAATTCAGATTTTTTGGTAGTTTTATTTTTATTTTAGGAGCATAAAAACTAAATGAGAGTTCTCTGATGGTTGAAGCAGAGCACCACCCTTCTAATTACTCCTTCTCTAATTATCCCACATTAGAAAAAAATCTAATCAAGACCATGTTAAAATTAACTGCTGAAATCTGTGTGTTGATACCCAAGTGCAAGCTGACCATTTAAAGCAGAACTCAGAAACTTCAGCTAAGCTTTTACTAGCTTGTTGATGCTACTTTGCTACGTTGGTAGCAGCAGCTGGTCTCCCTCTGCTCAAAGCAGAGTCCTGTGTTTCCTGTAGCGGGATGTTTTACCCGCGTTTTACAGGTAAATAAGCCGTGGATAATATTTTTCTCTGGTGTTGGCAGTTAGCAGGTGAGAATACAAAATTTTATTTGCTTTTTGCGGACCTGACAAGTGATTACTGAGCCTATTCATCCATGAGCCTTGGTGCTGATCCACCCAGTGCCCAGGCAGTGCAAGCTACGTGAATCAGATCTTCACTGTGGTCCAGCAAAGAGTTGGTTTTGAGAGCCAGGAGCCGATGTTTAGGTGGTGGTGAGACGGTCGTGGTGAATTCAAACACTGCAAAGGATAGTTATGGATTCTTCTGCCGCCAGCAAACGATCCAGACCAACTGAAAGACACTAAAAAGTGTAACTACGCAGAAAAACACTTTATCAGCGTAGTAAACAACGTTATAGCGTGAGTTTGTGCACGCTCCCGTGACGGCTTGGCTCGTGACTGCAGTTACCTGGAGCATGCCTCTGCCTCTAGATCAAGGGGCAAACTCCGCCTCAGAACAGTGAAGCTCCCTTCCGCGTTTGGAAATAGTGTAATCCTCCCTTCATCCGCTAGGGGCTGGCTCCAAGAGCGAGCAAATCCCCATAGACTCCCATGTTAAAAACGCCAACTTCACAGCAGAAATAAACAGGTTTACAGCCTGGTTCAAAAAATCATTTTAGGTTTATTAGGTCAAGTTTACCTTCATGTCAACTGTGAGGGGGGTGAATTTTTTTATAACTCATTCGTTTAGATGTTATTTATTCTTCAAATTACACATAATTAAGGGCGAGTCCTTATGATTGACATGCGGCAGACCGGAAGCTCCGCCTGCCGACCGGAGGCTCCTAGTTAGCTCCTTCTTTGCTCTTAATAAGGTCTCAGTTTGTTACAGAGTCGCACAACGGCGGTGTTTAGTCAGCGAATTGCAAGTCTAAGCATGTCTTACCTTAACCATGCCGCTTAGGGGGCTTATCTTTGTTAGCTCCTCTTAGTTTCGTGTTAGCTCAGTTAGCGTTTAGCCCACAGTACGTCAGCTGTCAATCATTTGCCCCGCGGCCGCGCTGTGCCCATTTTAGGATTTTCCTGGAGTGACGACGTACGTGACACGGCAAGATGGCGACGGTAAGACACGCCCAACTGGCTTCACATTTCTCTATTCAGAAGAGACCGGAAGCTACGTCCAGTAATTATATACAGTCTATGCTCTAGATCCTTTATAGGTATATATATAAGTAATTTTTGACTAGTTAGTCTGTGATGTTTGTTGACAGAGCACATTATATTGATGACAAATTCAGGTAGGTAATAAACAGTGAAAATAAACAAAAATGTAGTTTTTGGTGTTTCCTAGGGACTATGCTTTGAGAAAATACACAGATGCAATCTTGAAATTCCCCCTGGACAAAGAACTAATTCCTTAAAAGGATGGACGTGACAAAGAGCTGATATCAGAATGGCTTTTGGTGGGATTTTGTGATGCAGCATCCTAAAAATGTAGCCATTAAAGATCCTTCCTTGACATTCAGAAGCCCTGTTGTCATGGCACAAAATGCTACCAGCAGCAATGGGGCAGACTGTGCTTTCAATGAGGATTTCAGTAAAAATAATCCTGTTGGTCAGTATTTGTGTTTGTGTCATTTACCTTTTTAAAAACAATACTATAACACTGATTCAGAATGTTATGATATATCTTGACCAGTGACCCTTTGTTTACATTTATCAAAATGAACCCTATTGTTTGTTTTTCTTTGACAGTGCTCCCCCGAAAACATGCTAATCTGTGATTCTGAAAGCAATATGCAGAGATGAGGGAAATCAATTCCTCATGTCTGAAAATGAGTTCTTAGAGCTTCATAATGTTTTCCCGGCAGAAATAAATCAAGCGTGAAACCTGTCAAACCAACCCAACAGAATAACCTACATGCCTGCTTTCTGTCAGGGGGTTACATCTGTTTCTCCACCAGACATGAGCAGACAAAAGTCAAGTGTAAATATCTTCTCATTTTCACAAAGTTCTTGTCTTCTTTGAAGATTAAAGCTGCAAATATTTCAGAATCAACTACTCAAGCCAACATTAGTCTATTTCTTCCAAACAGAAAGTTTGCCAAACATGAAGATGCCGTTCATTTGATGTAAATCTCCTTCTCCTTGTCTCCTCCTCCTACCCGCTTTTGACCTGGGAATTATTCACACCAGATATTTTAAAGGACGACCCTACAGTAGTTTCTTGGTTGAAGGCAGAGCCGGTAAGATAGGAGACTTTTCGAAGGAGCTATGAACGAGGATACACTGATAGAAGCTGTTTTGTCACCTGTGACATCTGAGGGGGATGTGACATGTTAATTGAGTTTAAAGTAATTTCTTCTTTCCCACAAACATTTAATGAAAGAAATAATTAGATGAAGTCTTGAGTGGTGTCACATGTATATTGTGAATGTCTCACTTTCACCTCATTGGCTCTGCTGCATCCCCAGTGGGCAGGACTGAGCCACAAATAAAGTTGTGAGGAGGAAGAGTGAAATAAATGAAATAAAGGGTAGTTATCTCTTCTTTGCTTTTTCCTTATTCTTGAACTTTATTCAAACAGACACAATAACTGTTCAGCCAGATTCAGACAGGAGGCAGGCAAATGAGGAATCCAGGTAACTTTTCTTTCTTCAGCAAAGAAGAGTGTTGAACATAACTGACAGAAATTTCCAATAGCTAGTTTGGAAATAAAGATCTAAGGAGGAGGAAGAGGAGCATATACAGAGGAGGAGGTAATAAATGATTTAATACAGGTGTGGCACTGAAGAACTGGACCCAGGTGTGAAACCCAACAGAACACAGACAAACCATTTAAGATAATCAGAAAACAAAGCAAAGGGACATAAAACAGAAGCTTTAGAAAAAAGAAAAAAAAACAGAATGTGAAGAAATTGAGATTGACCTTAACAAAACTAGAACGTAAATGTGCGGCATGCATACTGCAAACACCAACACCTCCATGACTTGATCCTCATCCGTTTTTCTTTTTATGAGCAAACAGCGGCATAGATAAGAGCAGTGAGCAGCCATGTTGGGCTCGGTTCGTCTGCACTGTGAGACGCTCACAGCGAGTTGCGAGTACGTGCAACGAAGGTGGACGTGACCAATGACAGTCAAGATTGATGGACATAATAATCATTCAATCAATCAGCCAAAATAATCATTCAATCAATCAGGCCGTTTGCAACCCCATCCTATGAAATTAATTTCATTGGAAGGGCTTTTCCAGTCCTGTACGTTTCATGGGTGATTAATTTTTATAATTTTTGTGTCAGAATTTTAATTAATTGTCTGCAGTCGGGGTGTGAAGAAGACTTTAAGCAATATAGTAAAAAATGCTCCTGGAAAACATCATCCACCCTGTTTTTAAATCATTTCACAGTGTTTATTAGGATAAACGTAGCAACAGCTTATCAAAAATGTTTTCTTCTTTCCCTTAAAAAAGAGAACAACTAGGACCAGTCAAACTATCAATCTAATAACAAGCACCTTGTCTCACCTGCATGGTAGGGATGTGAGCGGCATAGAGGAGGGGGAGACGGGAAAGGTAGGTTGCCATTTAAATTTGTTAAACACAAACACTCCACACATCTCTCTCTTTAGCAGGTTTAAAGAAAAGAAGAGCCCGGATCCCGGGTCGTCGGGCCATCATGCCCCCCCGGGCCAGGGGCTCCAGTGCAGGGCTCTACACCTGAGGCCACTGGATCCACTCACAGATGAAAGCATGTTCACATCTGGAAAATCTGATGGCCACTGTTCATTCACAACTCTGCTGGGCATTTGAAGTCATTTCTGTGCCCATCTTTACCAGTACATGCCAGTAGTTCTTACAAACTGTACCTTTAAAGGTGCTCTAGCATCTATCAAACAAAGCCGGTTCTGCAGTTTTAAAGCTTAGAGAGTTCTCCAAGTCACACATACACTCAAAAATAGAGGTACCAATTTGTACTTAAAAGGGTACAAAGCTTGCCGCTGGGGGTGTTCCTTTTTGAAAGACATTTCTGTACCCTTCGGTCCTGGTCCATTTTTGTACCTTAACAAGCTGTATGAGTTAATGAAGTACAATTAAACCAATTAAAAATGATGAAAAAAAGTTAATAAAATAGATATTATGACAACAATCAAAGATGCTAATAATAAATGAATAATTATTCTATAAATATTAGGACAAACAAATATACATATAATTATTACTATGATTACTATGATTATTATGAAAATTATAGTATAATAACTATAATTATACTGCTGTTTAGAAGTACTGCTATTTATAGTTATTGTACAAGCTATGCACATTTTTTAATGCTGCAGGTACCCTTAGGGTTGAAATGGTACAAATTCGTACTTTATATTTCTTTGGACCCTTTTTCATAGTATATAGGTACACTTCTGGCCTCATAAAGACCAATATTGTACTTTTGAGAGAACATTTGTAAAAAATGTACCTACAGGTACAGATATGTTCCTGTCTCGTACCTCTATTTTTGAGTGTGTAGGGTTATTTGTCCTTACAGAGACACCGTAGTAAAAATAGTGGTACAAATATTGCAGATGTCATATATGTGGACTGTTTTTATTGAAATAAAAATGAAAACATGAAACCGTGTCCCTTCCATCAGACCCCTAAACATACTATACACTTACATACAGTACATGCACGTGCACACACACCACATAAAAAAAGTAAAAAGTGCAATAGCTTGACCAGGCACTGAGGATCCAGGTGAGAAAATTTTTTTTTAATGCCAAACCAGGTATTTAATCACTTTATTTTAGTAAAGTGATTTAATACCTATTGAAGCACAGTTCTCATTGATATTAAATTCTGTCAGAAGTTAGGTAAATGTCTTTGATGCTATGACTAGAATGATGTCAAACAAATAGGTAGTGTTCAAATATCATTTGCAGCTATTATTCCAACCAAATCTGAGTAACCAGACTGGTGGACAACCAACCCACTGATCCCGCATCAGTTCTTTGTTAAAGAAAGAGCAAAGCATGTTTCATCAAATCTAAAACAGGATGTGATCCAAGTCTTTAGGAAGAGATTTCATTGCAGAAAGCCTCCCGACTGCTGGAAAAGCCCATAAAACAGCACAGACCATGAGTCACTGTAAACCTCACTGAGCCCAACACTAATGACATTCTTAAAGGTAAAAAGCCTGTTCCTCTTTAAAAAGGTCACTTTTAGCACATCTGGTGAACTGCTTTGAAAACATTTATATTTATTTTACTTATTAAGCACACAAGTGTTTCATTTCAAGAAAAAACGTTGAGCTTGGGCAGTTTTTTCCTCACAATCAGCTGTTTTAGAGCTGAGATTGAAGCAGCATCGGCTGCGGTCTGTGTGAAGCCTTGAAGCAAAGCAAATATGTCTCTGGACTCAGCACGGTCTGCAGTGTCACACAGGTACATGAGGAATGCATTGAAAAATCACCATAATAATGAAGAAGAAGCCAGAAGGCACATAAATAAACTCATAATTCTCATTTCTGCATGATTTTGATTTGCAAACAAAATAAAAGAAAGAAAATGTCGCTAAAATATTCTCATAATGCAATAAAATAAAAATTGCATGTATTTATTTTAATTTTTGCGTCACGTCTGACATTTAAAGCGGATCACTTCAAACAAAAGATGAGGGCTCATCTTGGGAATACACATTAAATATGATTTGTCAGTGAGAATGGGTGAGGGCTGATTAAATACTGACATTTCAATAATAAAGAAGATCACAGCACTCTTCCTTTTTTTTAATAAAACATCCTCCACAGATTCAATAAAAACCACGGCATCCAATTAGTTTCAGTCATAACATTTCCTTCTGTTTGAACTCAGTGATGGAGTATTCAGTTATGGACAGAATAAAAGAAACATCATCAATAACAATGATTTCTTGTGGAAATGTTGCTTATTTTTCACTTCCTTTTGCAGTTTATTCGTACTGGCACAGAGTTGTGGGACATAAACTCTGACTGCCAGCAGTGACAGCAGCTCCCTCTCAGTCACACCAGAAACTCGTAATGGTTTTGAATGTGTTTATTAGACCAGACAGCAAATGTCTGTGATTTCACACAGCAAGTGGTCAACGGAGAGCGCTGCCTTCTCCCCACTGACTCCCTCCTACTCCATTCTCTCGACTGTTGCCCTCTGTGTGACTCATCTGCTCAGAGCTCATTTCAAGGCAGAGCATGTACTGTAGCCACAGACCTGGTGGTATCTGCATTCCCTCATATAGTACCTAAGCACGCATAATAAAGCAGTTGCCCTACGCACTGCATATATCTACACAGACATATGGTGGCTGTTTTATAGCTTTGTCATTTTCCACAAACCCCAAGCCTGAGCTGCAGCTAACAATGTACCTTTGATAACTGCCATCCGTGTGCTTTACCCCTCTTTAAATGAGGGTGAGTTGCTGAGATGGTGAAGATACATAGAGCAAGAAAAAAATGGAAACAGCTCCTCACAAATATCTATGCAGTCACTTAGATAGTTAAACACAGATATCAGCTGAATATTTAATGAGGTTTTTGAATGTGAGCTGTTGTAGAATTTCTTCTGTTGAGATCATGCGTGAAAAAGAAAATGCCACAGAAATAAGGGCAGCACTTAAACCTGCATTATGTGCATTTTGTAATATTAGCATACAATGAAGTGAGTCATTGTGGTGTAAAAGGTTTGAACACAGTGCCAAACCCACTAATAAAAAAAAGCCCACAGCCCTGCAGCTCAGTGCAGCTTTGAGTTTGTATTCATGGTGCACTCACACTATCATGGCAAAATGAGAGAAACTGAAAATGTCAACTTGGTAGCACTGAAACGTTCTTCCTTTACCCTCTAAGGCAATCATTTATTCAGCCACAGTATTAAGAAAAGATTTCCTTTATTGACATTGTTTTCTACTTAATTTTAAGTAAAATAATCCAATATGTTATATGATCATTTTTAATGAGGTAAATTAATTGTATTATTGTGCATCAGACCTCTGAAGTTGAAGGAGCTGTGGATGGGATTTAGTAGCATCTAGTGGTGAAGCCAAAGATTGCAACCAACTGAATATACACTATATTGGCAAAAGTATTCACTCACCTGCCTTGACTCACATACGAGCTTAAGTTACATCCCATTCCTGATCCATAGGGTTCAATATGACGTTGGTCCACCCTTGCAGCTAGAACAACTTCAACTCTGCTGGGAAGGCTGTCCACAAGGTTTAGGAGTGTGTTTATGGGAATTTTTGACCATTTTTCCAGAAGCGCATTTGTGAAGTCACACACTGATCTTGGACAAGAAGGCTCAGTCTCCACTCTGATTCATCCCAAAGGTGTTCTGTCAGGTTCAGGTCAGGACTCTGTGCAGGCCAGTCAAGTTCATCCACACCAGACTCTGTCCTCCATGTCTTTATAGACCTGCTTTGTGCACGAGTGCACAGTCATGTTGGCAGAGGAATGGGCCAGCTCCAAACTGTTCCCACAAAGCTGGGAGCATAGAATGGTCCAAAATGTCTTGGTATGCTGAAGCATTCACATTTTCTTGCACTGGAACTAAGGGGCCAAACCCAGCTCCTGAAATACAACCCCCACCATAATTCCCCCTTCACCAAACTTTACACTTGGCACAATGCAGTCAGACACCGTTAGTACCGTTGTCCTGGAAACCACCAAACCCAGACTTCTCCATCAGATTGCCAGATGGAGAAGCACGATTCATCACTCCAGAGAACGCCTCCACTGCTCTAGAGTCCAATGCTGCTGCTTTACACCACTGCATCCACCTCTGCATTGCACTTGGTGATGTATGGATGGATGCAGCTGCTCCACCATGGAAACCCATTCCATGAAGCTCTCTGTCACTGTTCTTGAGCTGATCTGAAGGCTACATTAAGTTTGGGGGTCTGTAGTGATTGACTGCAGAAGATTGGTGACCTCTTCACACTATGCGCTTCAGCATGCGCTGACCCCTCTTCGTCAGTTTACGTGGCCTACCACTTTGTGGCTGAGTTGCTGTTGTTCCCACACAGCTGACAGTTAACTGTAGAATATTTAGGAGCGAGGAAATTTTACGACTGGATTTGTTGCACAGGTGGCATTCTGTCACAGTTCCACGCTGGAATTTACTGAGCTCCTGAGAGCGAGCCATTCTTCCACAAATGTTTGTAAAAACAGTCTGCATGCCGAGGTGCTTAATTTTATATGTGGCCATGGAAGTGATTGGAACACCTGATTCCCATAATTTGGATGGATGAGCGAATACTTTTGGCAATATAGCGTAGCTGTCCTGGGTTTAGATTCACAAATGACACAGAAAACAATTCTTATGCCTTATTACTTTTTTTTTTACACAAACACACTCTCACACATATACTCAGGAATTTGGACGCAAATAATTTTCAGTCACAATTTTCTCATCTTAACCTTTCATTTAATACACCTTTAAGGTGATGTATTCAAGAAAATAATGAAGAGAATTGAACAATATTAACATTTTATGTTTGTTTGTTTTCATTTAGTTTAATTTTATTCTGCAGTCTTAGTGAGAGTAAGTAAATGTGGCTGCACTAGTATTCATACAGTAATTAGAGTTTAAAGGAACAATGTGGAAGAATTACTGACATCTAGTGGTAATGGTGGGCACAGAAATGGCCTCAATGCCAAATACAGTTGTAAATTTATTGTTATATTAGTAAAGTAAATAGGTACCAAAATAAACACAGTTTTAATGATGTATAGCCTAATTGTTTTTTGTTATTGACCTTAGATTTTGTTGCATGTTGCACCTTTTATGGTAGAATCTGGAGTTTTCCCCATTTCTGTTTGTAAAAACTATTCAAACCGAGAGTCCTTCCCCTCAGGCTGATGGTTGCATGAAGCAGGTGAAAGCCAAATCAATATTGACCCTACTTTAGGAGCATCCACCGTCTAAAGCTCTTTTTGCCGCAGTGTGGGCCTACTTCCTTTTCTTTGCTGCATCCGCAATTTTTTTTTCTTCTGGAGGAGAGGGAGTTGCAAACGCCACCAGCACATGAGAGTAGAGGCCCAAAGGTGCAGATTGAGACGGATTTCTCTTGCACAAGTCTAGCGTTTATTTTCAGGGGGAAAACTCCTGATTCTGCCTTTAAGGCTTTTACACTGGGTTCCTGTTCGTGGAACCATTCAGAGCTTTGGTTTACAAAGCTTTGAATGGTTTAGGGCCAAAACACATTGAGAATCTCCTGGTTTTTTATGAACCAGCCAGATCCTTCAGGTCATCGGGGTCAAGTCTACTTTCTGTTCACAGAGTCAGAACTAAACACGGAAAGGCAGCGCTCAGTTTTTATGCTTGTCACGTGTGGAACAAACTCCCAGAAAACTGCAGGTCCGCTAAAACTTAGCAGTTTTAAATCAAGGTTAAAGACTTTTTTTATTTGCCACTGCCTTTTATCAAAACAACTGTTTACTGTTTTATTTCTTATTTTATTTTAGATTTTTCTGAATTTCTTTTGCTTCTTTTTCAAGTTTGTTTTCCTCTGCATCCCACTGTAATGCCTTTGATGTTTTATGCAAAGCACCTTGAGTTGTCCTGTACATGCAATGTGCCATACATATAAACTTGCCTCGCCTTCAGGTGAGGAACAAAAATTTACAGATCAGTTTGCAGAAACCAAATAATAGTTTGCTCATATACTACTTCAGACTTGAAACATCTGCTCAGCTGAACTGTGTTGGCTGCAGCCCTTGTGTCTGGTTGAGCTTTTTAGATATCTTGTTTGTTATCTGACCATTTCTTTGATAACTCTGCTCTGAACTTAGAAAGCTTAGCTTCACTTAAGTTGCATGTGATTCGTCTGCTCATGTTAAGATCACCAACTAAAGCAGATCTCTTTACTCACTTTAAAATGTTGTTTGTTTATTGTATCCCACTCTGTAAAATTTCACGTCTTCTTTGCTGCTTTCATATCCAAATTTGTTTAGCTGCACTGCAAACAACATTTAATATGTGGATAATTAACTAGGGAGGTGTTTACACCCAGTTGTGGCTAAACATGGGAGAGAAAATCAGGCTTGTCAACACGCTTACAATTTTACGATAATTGAAATTTATAAAAGAAATCAAAATGTATATGCAGCTACATGAATCTCAAGACAATACTCATCCCATGTTTTCCCTGTCTGCAAATAGACAGTTTTAATCCTCAACCTACACAGCGTTGAGCATCTGAGCCACAGCATGCAACGTAGCAGAATATGTGAAAGAGAACTAAATCCCATGATCACAGCCTTATAATTTGACTTTGTTTTAAACTTAAAAGCCACCTAAAATACTGAAATGTCTACTTGTCCAAAAGGATTTAATTGGTTTTGGTGTTATGGTATTATAACATTTTCATAGGTTAAGGTTGATCCAGATCTAGAGTTGGACAACTGTCAGGGACAGGCGCAGGCTAATAGATTAAATCGGGATACAATAGATTAATCTGTGGACGGTTAAATTTTGGGATTAAGACATAAAACTGAACCATTTTCACTTCTGAAACACTTGAGATTGTAACAAAACTTGCTGAAAAGTGAAAATGTTTCTTTTCCTTTTGTTGCCACCAAACCGATTTATAAGATCATGAATTCCAGTTGTGTATAAAGCATACAGAACACCAGGAAATGGATATGTTAAAGCAAAATGTTATTATGCCATCCATATTAACCGTGCAGTTTTTAATTCCTAAACCTAAGTAGTTTGTAACATAATAGTACTGTTATTAGAATTGTAAAAAAAAAAAAAAAAAAACATTAGCCCAATTACGTTTAAATCATGTTATGTTAAACATGTTAAAACACGTTGGGATGGTTCTTATTGGGTTTGAGAATCTTGTGTGTAGCTTAAACTATCAACTCCTTCGATCTCCAAATACAAACTGTCACCTGTTAAATGTGAAGTGACAGTTGTTTCATGACTATTTCATGAGATGCAGCAAAGGATGTAGTTCTATGAAGTTATTTTCATTCCCAGTAAAACAATAGAATATTGAAGATTGTGTCTGCGGAAACCAATCGATAAAGTTTCTTGAGTATTTCACATTTTACTTTGAGAATGAGTTGGATTTATAGATGGTATCTTTTGATGAGGTCCTCTGATGGATGGGTGAAGTCCCGCAGGTCACCGGGGTTTCAGTCCCCTCTATATTTGACAGCATTTATGTATTATAAGTTGGTTTTGTTTTAAATTTGGCCAAGTTTTCACTCTAAAACTACTTTGTGTGAGTAAAAATAAGACTTTCTTTGGCGTAAAATCCA
This sequence comes from Atherinomorus stipes, assembly GCA_023101725.1. Taxonomy (NCBI): domain Eukaryota; kingdom Metazoa; phylum Chordata; class Actinopteri; order Atheriniformes; family Atherinidae; genus Atherinomorus; species Atherinomorus stipes. The sequence continues at coordinate 64,084 of JALJCO010000413.1, forward strand.
ACCTTTCAAGTCCCTGCATGTTCCTCAAAAGGCATGTTGAAATGACACATAACCCTATTTTTTAGAAATATAACACGGAGAAGCTTTTCTCCAGTTAAGAGGCTGACCAGTAGATGCAACTCCTCTGTTTTTAGCATCAACATTCCAGAAAAGCGGCAATGTCATCAGATTGTGTCTCTGGATCAGCCCGAGCTGGCTTACTTTCAGTCTGTACAGAACATCTGGTGAACGCTTCAGGCCTCAAGCGAGGTAACACTGTTCATTGTGTGTGTTACAGTTTGAAAACACAGCTCTGGTTATTAAATACAAATGTATTGTGATGCTGCCCCACATTTTGCTACCGAGGAAAGTAAGAGGAACTACTTTAGAGAGGCTCTTTAAAACACAATCGCTCATTCATAAATGAGAAAGGTGCCATCATATAAATGTGAGACTTAACAAGCTGTTCAGTAGCTTCTCTTCGCTTCTAATGGTAATTTAGGAGACTTCCTAGCTCATTAGCTTAGCTTGGCTCTCAGTGTGGAACATTTTTTACTCTACATGGAGAGTTAAGCAATATATCTGAAAAATCTTGGAAATCTGCCTTTTTTTCCTTCCAAAGTGAGGCACTTGTTACTTCCACTTACTGCTGGTCAGTGAGTTAACATTGCCTGTAAAAGTTAAGGATCAACTCTTAACAGTGAATTCATAAGTATTAGATGTACTCTCCTGAAACGAATGCTCTGACCATTTGATTTACTTTTTTTTACCATGAGAAAATAACTGTCACAAAGAAAGTTTTTTTCTGCAGGTAATGGCCTTTCTTTTTTTAAGATCAGAAGAAAAACTTTTCCTTAAAGAAGTAAAAACTCCTGAACGGTCCTATAATCCCTAAAATCCTGTAAACCATCAGGCAGATCCAACAGCGCGCAATAATAGAATGGATGTGAAGATAGCTGCTCTTCTTCTATCATCTCCACGGCAGGTTTCTCTCAGATGTGTAAAGATGCTATTTGGGAGGGCAGTTCTGATAACTCTGCAGAGATAATCTGTCGGTGTAATCCCCTCTTCTGTAAATTGGGCCCCTCAACTGCCAAGACGATGTTTCTCTGAAGTGCTGTTGAAAACCTCTTGCCTTCAAATAACCTTACTTGTTTCCCATCTCATCCCCTGTTTCATCTCCTTTCTTGTTGCCACTTTTCTCTTTTGTACGTTGCTTTATTTACAGTAAGAGGGCGACCTTTTAGAAAGCCCAGACTTTTTCTGAACTTCACTTAAAGCATTTTCCCCCTTTACTGTCTCGTGAAATTGGAGCCCTGCCAAGAATAGTCAACAGAGTTAGGGACACTGCATGAGCTGGCTGTTTGGAAGATTATGATTGTTCATAACGATCAGCGTGCCTTCGGGCGATGCTGTGTTTTTTTGATGCCTCATCGGGTACAGAATGGCAAGGAAGGCATTGGAGAGAAAATGTATATAGTATCTGTAATGATAGTGATGGTGGTCATGATGGCTCTGCACTAAACCAGTTTCATGGGTGGCAGCTTTAAGAGACTGTAGCCTATATATTTAGTTACTATCAGTCTTAGTGTTGTGACATAACTGCAGTGAAGCGCACTCCAGTTCTGGTCAAATGATGCTAGCAAGTACATTATTCTTTTGTGCCTTAAAAAAAATTGAATATTAGTCTACAGATTGTCATGGCATGGTTTTGCTACAGTATATTGTCAGATCTGATCAAAGATGCAGTGCAGAACATTACAGTAGCAGATTTTCTCAATGATGCACCTCATATCAACGGCTAGTTCAGCATCCATCTTCCATCCTACTTGTAGGGATACTGTAAGGTATCCCCAACTAGTAAAAGATAGTTTCATCTAGACTCTTGTCTTATATTTTGCTCTGTCCTTTTCTGTCTCTGTTTCTTTCTGTTTATTTTCTGAATCAGCCATGGTTACATGTTCAAAACGGCCTGTGTGTTTATATCAACTTGCTAGCATGTGACACGGTGCATAAACTGAAACTTGTCACGCAGCGTCCTGGAAGAAAAAGTTAAATAGTGCAGTTTTTCAGCTTTGGGATGCTGCTGGTCAGCAACGGCTACAGAAATACACATAATACTGTTGTGGCAAGGTATGCAACAGAGGGTCCAGGTGGGATTGGATCCCCAGACTCTCAGGTGAGAGTCATGCATGCTGACCATTCAGCCAAAGGGACATCCCTGTGGCCAAGTAGCCAGAGCGCATGATCTATCAGAGGCATAGTGACAGGACCCCACAATGTGGCCGTGTCTCAAGCGCACTTGAGCACTTCAAACACTTCAAACACTCTTTTCGTGTGTAGTGCATCCATGCTGTCATTTAAGCAAAGATTCAGTGTACTGAAATGACCAGAATGTTGCCCTAATAACAGCCAAAAACAAAGTTCAAAACAAAGCACACTACTCGCACTAAACGGACACCATCTTGCTGACGTAGTGGAAGAGGCGGGACTTTTGAACTGCTTTCAGAGCTGAATAATGGCGGTGAACAAAGCGGTGGCGACCCCTGCTGCAGCGGAGGCTGAATTGTACTTATTTAAGTGACGTTACTTGTTGTAATGAATTGTACTTATTTAAGGTCTGCTGGGGCCTGGACCCCGAGACTGGGGCCGCCTCTTGCCGCCCTCTGGGGGATGCATGTCTATTCTTTTGGGGAGGTGGCTGGGATCTGGGTGGCTGCTGGGGGCCTGGGTCTTGAGCTTTGCGGGCTTCCTCCTCCTTGCAGAGATGAGGCTACATCTGCATGACTGCATCACCATGGAGCACCCTTTATTATGCATATTGACGCTGTGACGCTGCTTCCCGTTGCGCTGATTAGGTTTTACCTCCTCTCTGCGTAGTTCTGCGAGTGTTTGTATGATCTGAGGATATTTAAGCCACCTGCAGGTCCTCCTGTAGGGGATTACTTGTTTTGTTTTCCAACAGAGACCTTGGAATGTTGTTTAGGGATTTCTGTACAGATGCACCAGTGAACTGTGTAAGTGGATTCATGTTTTCTCTCCTCTCTCTCTCTCTCTCTCCTCCTCTTTCTCAGTCCTTTCTTTCTGTTCCACTAACTTTCATTTCTCCCTTGTCAAGCCCAGCAGTATAGTGTGGAATGCTTTTATAAACGCTTTTAAATGTTTAATTAAAGAAATAAAATGAATAAACAGGATATCAAGGGGAGCCTTGTGTTCATAAAGCTCCCCTTGGCAAAGCAAAACTGTTCAACACAATAAAGCAATCGGATTTCCATTCTGCTTGCTATGATGCTGGACAGGACAAGTTAAAAAAGAGAGGAAAAAAAAGTAACGTTTATGAAATGATTTAGACATAATTACTAATGTATATTGTAGCATGCTATCAAGCTGTTCGCTCCCTGATGAAGCATTGCATCCATGTACATTCTAGCTTGCATCATTTATGCTGGCACACAAAATCAAAGTGTCTGGTTTTTACAATGGAAAAGAAAATATGCAGAGAAGTATTTTGGAATTTTTTATTATTCTTTCTTGTAAATAAAGTTAGCTAATTATAGACCGATATCCAACCTCCCCTTTATGTCTAAAATTCTTGAGAAAACAGTTTCAGCTCAACTTTGTGCCCATCTGAGCAGAAATAATCTGTTTGAAAAGTTTCAGTCTGGTTTTAGAGCTCATCATAGCACAGAGACGGCACTGGTGAAGGTTACTAATGATCTTCTCATGGCTTCAGATAAAGGACTTCTGTCTGTACTTGTCCTGTTAGATCTTAGTGCTGCATTTGACACCATTGATCACAACATTCTGCTACAGAGACTTGAACATATTATTGGAATTAGAGGAACTGCATTAGACTGGTTCAAGTCATACTTATCTGATAGATTTCAGTTTGTTAATGTCAACAATGAGACTACATCACATACCAGAGTAACTCATGGAGTTCCCCAGGGTTCTGTGCTCGGACCAATTCTCTTCACATTATATATGCTTCCTTTGGGTAATATCATCAGACAACATGGCATAAACTTTCATTGTTATGCAGACGACACTCAGATATACTTATCTATGAAGCCTGATGAGACCAATCAGTTTGTTAGATTACAAAGATGTCTTAGTGACATAAAGACCTGGATGACAGTGAACTTTCTGCTTCTAAATTCAGACAAGACCGAGGTTATAGTCTTTGGACCCAAAAAACTCAGGACTAAATTATCTAGCCTTATAATTGATCTGGATGGCATTAATTTGGCTTCCAGCACTACAGTGAAGAATCTTGGAGTCATTTTTGACCAGGACTTGTCTTTCAACTCCCATATAAAACAGGTTTCTAGAACCGCCTTCTTCCACTTAAGTTATATTGCTAAAATTTGGGACATCCTCACTCAGGACGATGCAGAAAAACTAGTCCATGCTTTTGTTACTTCCAGATTGGATGACTGTAATTCCTTATTATTGGGCTGCCCCAAATATGCCTTGAAAAGTCTCCAGTTGATCCAGAATGCTGCAGCTAGGGTTCTGACTAGAACCAGCAGGAGAGACTATATTACTCCAGTTCTAGCTTCTCTTCATTGGCTCCCTGTTAAATCCAGGATAGAATTTAAAATTCTTCTTCTCACATATAAAGCTCTCCATGACCAAGCTCCATTATATATTAGAGATCTCATAGTTCCATATATTCCAAGCAGAGCACTTCGCTCTCAGACTGCAGGCCTTTTGGTAGTTCCAAGGGTCTCTAAGAGTAGAATGGGAGGCAGAGCGTTTGGCTATCAAGCCCCCCTATTATGGAATCAGTTACCAATTCAGGTTCGGGAGGCAGACACCCTCTCTACCTTTGAGATCAGGCTTAAAACCTTCCTTTTTGATAAGTCTTATAGTTAGGGATGGTTAGCTATCCCTTAGTTAAGCTGCTATAGGTTTAGACTGCTTCGGGAGGTTCATGATGCACTGGGCTCTTCTTTTCCCATCATCTCTGTGTCTCCACCTGTGACAGTATTGCATCATTAACTGTGTTCTCCTCTCTCAGCAGATCTGGCTGGATAACGTTGCAGTGTTTGTTGGTCTCCCTTTCTATCTTCTCCACCCCAGCCAGTCGAGGCAGATGGCCGCCCTACCTGAGCCGGGTTCTGCCGGAGGTTTTTCCTCCCTGTTAAAAGGGTGTTTTCCTTCCCACTGTCGCCACCCCTCCGTGCTTGCTCAGGATGGGGGATTGGACCGGGTCAAGCCAAGATTCGATCCAATCTGTTGAGAAGGGTCTATCTATGGCTCGCAAGACAAAGGCGTGTCGTAGAGTGGGCGTGTCGTCGAGTGATGTCACTCGACGAGACGCCCACCAGGCCTATGAGAGCACGGTAAAATAGCCCTACACCTGACCCTTCCCCTAAACCTAACAAGACACACCCACTATGTGACACGCCCACTACAGGGCACGCCCACTATTGGACACACCCCCTGGGTTGCAAGCCGCAGATAGATACACTTTAATCTGTTGGTTTCCTTTGCTAGGCTATTATGAATCTGACCTGAACTTTTCTGTCTGTTAAGTGCCCTGAGGTGACATTGTTATAAATAGACGCCATACAAAAAAAAACAATTAAAAAAAAAAAGCTGACCATTTCATACTCTAAGATGAACACCAGGTAATTATTCATTAGATTAAAGTATTTTTTACATCAAGACTTATTCATAGTTGGAAATTAACTTAATGAGAACATTAAAGAAAACCTTATGATTTTAGTGAGACAGAATAATTTCCTTTTTATTTACATTTTTCATTTGCCTCTTATTATGCATAACTTCTGTATTTGCATTGGCAATGATGAAAATATTACTAAAAAATAGGGTGAAAATAAGAAAAGAACCAAACTTGAGATATATATTTTGAATAATTCATTCAGATGTGATACACTTGCCTCTTCATACATGCACACAAGACATTCTTTGTGGAAACCTATTCTGAAAATTCTTAATAGTTCAGAAAGGAAGACCATTAGAAGAGTAGTCTGTAATGTCAACAACACATTAAATATGTTGGGTTAGGCTGTCTTTTGTTTTTGTTTTTTTCATTTATATCAATACTGTATGTATTTGAATGCCTCAGCAATATTAATAACTGTGGAAAAAGAACAAAGAGGCCAGCAAAAAAGAGTGTGAAGCAGCAAATATAATCAGTAAGCAGACTTGTTTACAGGAAATTCTCCAGACATCAATCTGACATCAGACATCAAACTCCACACTGATTCAAATATTTGTATTCTTGCACTAAACTCCTCTGGAAAAAGTGGAGAAAAATTTAAACAAGCTTTTACATGAAAATTTGATAAAAACACAAGAAAGAAATATGTTTGAATCATCAAGTTCCTGACAAAACCCAAAACAGTAACACACAAAGAAACTAAAGTTCTGAAATATATTTTTTAAAGAGCTTTAGAGTTATTTTGAATGCATGAATATATACAGCACAGTAAGTCATGAATATCATCTTTTGCATGATCCGCTCAGTCTTTCTGAGAGTATCAAACACAGCTCTTATACACAGCTGAAAAACACAGTTTAGTGTTGGATTTCAGGGTATTTTTACAATGAGTACAATTTTTTCTTCCCTAAACTTAACCATGAAACTGTGTTGCATAAACCTAACCAGTTACGGAGCCTAAACCTGAATGAACTGCAAGAAGCTCCTCACATTTCCCTTCCATCCTTAACAGCATTCTTCTCTACTTGCTCTAATACTGTATGTTCTCCAAAACTGATAATTTTCTCCTCTTTGTTACCATTTTAAAGGTGCATTGCACAAGTTTAAATGTGAAATACTTTTCTTTCCTCCACATGTTCTTACAGTTGCCTGATGTGTAGAATGAGCCGATCTTTCTTCACTGCGGTGGTCTCTAATACTGTTTCTGAAAGCTCAATGAGAGAAATTCGGGTTTGAACCCTCAAGGGGGCGCTTGTGGGGGAGATAAGCTGCGCGTTGTCGTTCGTCTGGCTGTCGGTGTGGTATTTTCCTCCGCCGCAGGTCCGCACATGTTGAGCATCCTGCTAAAAGATGGAGAGCAGGTGCCTCTCAAACCCCAACTCAGACTCCAGTAAGACAAAGAAGAAAAGTTTGGTCTAGTGAGGCGAAGAGAACCAAACTGGAGTCTGACCGGTCCCCACGGCAGGGGGGGCTTTTTTCTGCACAACATTGGCACCGGAGTAAGACGCGAGCAAACAACCGAGCACCTTTTTTTTTTCTTGTTTTTTTTTTTAATTGGAGGGAGCTCCAATCCAGTCTGGGAATAAAATGGGAACCACAGTTGGCTTTCTTCTCACTAACAAGGTAAATGTGATGTATGACGGAAATAAGGATGCATAATATTGCAATGCTAAGTTTTTAGCATGTAAATGTGGCAATATGACAGCCACACGACTGTTCCCGGGGAAGACATACATTCTACCCATTCGTTAAATTTAGTTGATGCGGTAATTTCATAAGGTAATCGTGGTCTCAGCCTGTGAATTTAGATATTTGAACTACAAGTCGGCGTTAGCCTGTTGTTACCGTTAGCATACAGTCCGTCAGTTTACTCAATGATCAAACCGTAAACAACTTGCAGATTTATAACTATTACCTCAGTAGACATCATGTCTCTAACTCTGGGCTCAGACTGAATATGATGTGGGTTAAACTAGAGACCAACGCAGTCGAAGCAGCTCATGCGTGTGGACGACTTAAGCATCACTTCCACTTGTCGCCAGAGGGGGCAAACTTCTGGAAAACAGTTGGAACTTGCAGTGTATTCCTTTAAAGACACACTACAGAACTTTTTACAATTTTCTCAGCCCCCTCATCGACGGACACATCTATCGACATCCTGCCTGTACTGTGAGCTCACCCCGGCCAGTAAAAGACAGTCTTATCTTGACTTTTGTCTCATCTTTTGTTCTGTCTCTTCCTGTCTTTCTTTTCCACTCTTCCGCCAATGATGTTTTCTTGCGTTTCTTTGCTGAATCCGATGCATGTGCAAAACACCCAGTGTGTTTACATCCGTTTGCTAGCATGTGACGCAATGCCCAACCAGTACTCGGCTGCAACATCACACCCGGATGGGAAAAGTTGCATAGTGCAGTTTCTCAGCCTTGGGACGCCGCTGGTCAGTGAAGAAATGCAGAAATGCACATTACGAATGATGATGTGCTATCAAAACAAGCCGGAAACATATTTTTAAGGTTGAAAATTTGTGTTGTGGGATTTTAAGGCATGCGTGGAAAGGTCTTTATCTGATGCCCTATGACTACAGTGGAGGTCATATTTTATTGAGGATATAACCCACATTTAAATGGCCATTAATTGCCCAAAAAGAACTCTAAACAAACAACAACATAAGCTTATGAAAAAATGGCTGAAAATAAATTGATCAAGCAGAACATCTCCATCTGCCGTAATAAAAACTAACAATAGTTGATGATATTTACTGTTGATGGTAGAAAATGTGTACAGTATGTATCATTAAAGTCAATGTTTACACCCTTAAATATTGAAGTATTGCCTCTGCAGGAGGCAAGAGGAAAATACAACTATTCTGAACAATTCTGCATAAGGGTGTAGAAAATATCTATCTCATGTTTTTTTGCGTTTACAAATCACAAAGTCACAAAACCTTTAGTTGAGATTTGGATACTTGCAATCCACACAATTTAGTTTAGCTACATCCCTTATTTGAATCACATGCTTTTTTTTTTGTTGTTGTTCTATTTTTTTTCTCTTCCTCAGTTGGAGGACTAAGATAGGAATTTTGTTGTAGGATAGGCAATATAAGCTTTTGCTTCAGCCTATACCTTTTCAGTCTTTGTTATTGTAAATGTGAAGACTGATGTATCTTTATGTATTGTTGTATGATGACTGAATTAATCGAACTAACTAACTAAAATAAATCTTTTCTATAAATACAAATGTATTTAAAGCAATAGTCTAAGATTTCAGAATCAGTTGAGAAATTTTGAAAAAAAGCAACCTGCCCCTCCACACAGCCCTCCCCTCTCTGGTCATTGGTCCCTCCCACCGAGTGGGTAGCCTACAGCCTTCCTCCTCAACCACAGCCTGCCTTATCTCAACAGCTTCACAGTGTAATATTTATCCCACAGAAATAAACAAGAACATGTGGTCACATATATAATATTTCCCTTTCTCAACCACCGGGAAGTTTACGGTGTGTTTTAGCTGGTTTCGTCTTCAGTAGGAGACCGCAACGTTCCAGCAACTTAATGAGTTCATTGATGCATTCAGGACGGCACTGATGACAACAACGCTAGTTTACAATCATGAAAACAGCTGACGTCCCGGTGCCATTTGTCCACACAGAGAAAACCACCAGCAGCGATTCCAGTCATCAGCAGCATCGTCATAGACTGATAAATTAATGTAAAACACACACATAAAAGTAAGAAACAAACTACCTACCTGTTCAATTAAAAGTCTGCTGTATCGGCATCAGTTTTACTCCCAAATCCTCCCGGAACTTCCACCAGCCGGTGGCCCGATGTTTATGCTCCACTTTCAGTCCGTCCTGGTCTCTGCTTCTGCAGATTTTCACTCCTTGAGCTTCCCTCACATCACCCAATAATTACCCGGCCTTCCATCCAGCATTGCTCACATTTTCCTCTTCATCTACCTTTCTTTCACAGACTTTATCCACCTGTAGTTTCCTCCAACAGCGAATGTAACACTCGCGGCCTTCCCTCCATCCTGTTGCTCACATTCCGTCTGCCTTTTTCTCTCTCTCCCAACTTCGATGCCTTTCTGTTCCATTCTTCTCTTGTTGTTAAGCTGCTACTCAGCTACTTACTTATTGCAGAAAATTTTGAACGCAAACGAAAAATAAAGAAATAAATATATGAATGAAGTTTTTAAACACGGAAAAGGGCGGGGACACAGTCAGCTGTCGAGGAAGTGTCAGCTTGAACAGGGGACTGGATTGAGAGCAGGGATGTAACGATATGAAAATTTCATATCATGGTTACTGTAACCAAAATGATCACGGTTATCAATTTTATCGTGGTATTATAGAAATACCCACCGGCATCTTTAAAAATATCCAAAATGGGTCTAAATGTCTACTTCGTCCTTTTTGAAGTGGGAAAAATCTTGAAGAGAACTGTCCATGTGGGCGCCTTTGTTGCCTTCCACCATGTTTTTATGAATTAAACATTGTAAACTGCATCTGCTGCTGCTTTTCCAGCCACTGAGCAGCATCACTGAGTTTTTCAAAGTGCAGTAATCAATCACGGTTTTAACGATAATTAGAATTTGAAACTGTATTACTAATCGTTGGTTATTTTATCATGGTTAACCATTTTATTGGTAATCGTTACATCCCTAATTGAGAGCAGAGAGAAGCGAGACGAACAGCTACGTTGACCAAGTAAGCCATCCTTCCAGATGGTGGGTGTTGGTTAACGTCTCTGCAGCCCATCAGCCACTAGAGTGGATGGATTTTTTTCTTTTTTTTTGCTCTTCAGTAGATTGTACTATAGGAACAAAACCACCATCTAAATAAGGTTATTAATAGTGATCAAACTTTCAAATAATAAACCATACTGTGCACCGGCCCTTTAGGTGTATTGAATACAGATGCGGGCATGAAAAAGTTCCCCTTTCTGCCGACTGCCAGCCACTTTCCAGCGACTTGTCTGCTAATTCAATCGCACAGAGAAACGCCTGTGTGCACAAGGGAAACGATTTCAGAGCATAAATGAATGCTCAGAACAAGGACGTTTCCACACGCCAAGTTTGGACACCGTACGTGATGACGTATTCGCGGGACAAATCGTTCAGCCAGTGATAGTGCAGTAATGGTGCACTATTACTGCACTACTACTGCACTAAGTGGTAGAAAAAAGTGGAACTTTTTCTACCACTTCTGGCAGAAAAAGGTGGAACTTTTTCATGCCCGCATGTGTATGAATGACTGACTCAGCCTTTAACTCCTGCAGAACAGCACAGGAACAGATTACACATCCAGTCTCTCCTTCAGTCCTGAAAACTCAATTGATGTGTTTCTTCCTAACTTAGGCTCCCCCAGATGACAGAGTTTTAAGATAAACCCTGAACATCATTTACTTTGTTAATGCTGCCATTTTGATCCTTTGAAATGTATATTCAAAATATCAATGTATTGATGCATAGTTGCATGTACACCACCAGTCAAAAGTCTGGAAACACCTGTTAGGATAGTGTGGCCAAACTTTTGAGTTTTCCTGTATGTATTTATTTATGGACAGTCTGTTACTGACAGCCTGTCAGGGTCTGAAAGTGGGAAATAAAAGATGCAAATAAAGGTAAATGGTTTTATGGAGCAGCTCTCAAGCTCTTCAAATAAAAACATTTAAAATTGCCATTAAATGGGAAGCAGAGTGCTATTAACTCCTGCATATTTACAGGTCTCCTGTAAAAGCAGAGGCTATAAGGAGGAGGCCCTCTATAAAAAGAAAAAAAAAAAAAAAACGTCTCCTGTGATTGGTCAGCATCAGCGGACTGATCTGGCCATCAGCACAGGATTCTGTGCTAAATATTTTTAGTGTTTCCTTGGAAATTTATTTCTATCTGACCTGCAGCGTCAGATAGGCCAACTACATCACGTTCTGTTCTTAAAAAGATAATAATAACTCCAGAGCTACTTTCTATTTCTGTTGTTGGCCAAGATGCTGATATATACAAGGCAAAATATTATGCAAGATCATGTTAAAAAAAGAAAAGCCTCAAGCCTCAAATTCAATTGAAGGGGGAGCTTCCAGAGTGTTTCTTTGCTGGTGGTTTGTTCTTTTGTGAGCCTGCATTGTGATGTGTCATCAGATTTAGAGCATCAGTAATCTGCATTTGGTAATCTTCAAAAGATTGCGTTGGATTAGGAAGATCTAATCTAATGTTGCCTTAAAAATGACACAAAACTAAAATGGATTACCTAATCCTGAATAGCATAACATGGGATTTCCAAATCCGGATCACTCAGATCCAGATTAAACTTTTTGAGCACCTTGACCCAAAGGAATTTCGCCTTCCAGCACTGGATTAAGCTCAGTCACACACAGATACACACAACAAATAATTAATGTAACAAAATGGCCAGATATTTTCCTAGACTCCACTTCATGCTCATCTTTGAGGGCTAAGTAGATAAAAATAAATGTCTCTGTGGTTTTGCTCTGCACTGGAGAACATTTCATTTGGGGAAAAGATTATTGTTTGAGTGGCATGTGCAACAGAGGAAGAGTGCAGGATTCATTCTGTTGGCCTGTACAAAGTTTGGAAATGCACCAGCAGCCCAGCCAAGGTGGTTGTTCACCTCTATCCAAACAAAATCAAATGAATTCATGTTTAAGTGAGGAATCCGTTACAGTACAGCTCTTCATTAAAACGATATGATGCTTACTGAGGGAAATGTTCGAAACAAGGGTCCCATGTGTTTGGAAAAGAAAATATCCTAGATGTTATCATTTTATACACATTTCCCCTGTAATTCAGCCTGACATATTTGACATCAACTGAAAACTTTGGCATCCCCGAAACTTTAAACAAAGATCGTTGGGTTCAAACAATATTTGGCTGCAGATTCTGAATTTGTAATGACTGACTGATGTTTACTGCTAGTCTTGCAGATTAAACTCATTTTAAAAACTGGGAGTGAATGCTTCTTTTGCTGTCTTTTTTAAAAATAGCTCAAATGTGCAAAACTATTTGCTTAATTTTAAACAGGGATGTTCTGTATGAGCTGCATGTTCCCAACAGGAAGCTTCCGGGACATCATCCGACAGAGCAGTTGTATGAGTTTGTGTAAGATAAGAAATTATTTACTGCCGTTATACATGGGCACTGGTGGTTATGAGCGTCTCCTCTCCAGCACTGATGCATTACTCCAGTGTTCCATGTGACAGCGAGCTAAATGTGTTGCTTAGTTGGTTATAAAAGGTAGTGATAGAAGAGAAACACTGTTTTTTTCGGCATTATTCTATAGTTTGTAATCTTGTGGTATTTCTACCTTTTGTAGTTTTGATGGAAATGCATGAAAACATGGATGCGATGTGTATTTGTGTCTAACCGATCAGTACACTACTCTCGGTTCGGCACAACCCTGTATCGAACTGTTGGGCGCAGGATTTATTTATTTAGCTCTTTATTGTTTTTGCATGCCAACAGATGTTATTGAATGACGGACCAGTGAAACTTCGCATCCACTAGGTGCAGCGCTCACCATCCTGTTTCTAACAACTTATAACAACATGGCATGTGAGCTTGTTTGGCTAGAGGAAGCACCGTCAAGCCTTGAGTCCCCCATTTGGAGGCACCTCAGATTTGACGAAGACGGAGAAAAAAAGTCTTACAAAACAAAACCAGCGTATGTACAGAAACACTTCCAATATAATGCATCAAAAGCAAAACCACAAAAGTTTGAATGTTACTGATACGACTAGAAAAACAGATTAATTTGGTGCAAACCAGTGTGAAAACAGCAGTATGTTAATTATTTATGCTTTTTTTTATTGCAGGAAATCTGACCAGAAGAGTAACCTGCTGTGATGTTTAGTTTCTGTGATGAGGATGAGTGAGATTAAGGTGGTGCTGTTTCTGTTAAATGCTGCTCTTAAAACTCAGATGGTGTCACTTTAGATGAAAGTTGTTTTTTTTTTCGCTTTTTCATTGAAAAGTGGAAAAAAACAAACAGCAGGACTTTATTTTAGAATATTTTTTTAATTCATGGTTATTTTTTTCTCATTAAAACAATATGTCAAAAAACCCAAAACAAAACAGCTTTGATGTTAAAATTGAATGAACTTGTTAATAAAACATATTTGTATTTTTTTCCATTACTGTACCAAAGAAAAAATTAACTGTGACTTGTGTACCATGGTACATACTGAATCATGATTTTTGTGTACCGTTACAACCATTTTCATCTGCAGCTCTTAATATTTTCCCAACATGCCGCTTCCACAGAGTGCTACAGGTTATGAAACTGTTGCATGACTGGCTGAAGTAGCACCAAAATAGCCATTACACCAAAGATTGCGATGCTACTTTTGGTGTACAGAGAACTTTTTCTATCTCAAGAAACACAAATTCATCTTAAGTCGGAGCAAATGACTCCAACTAGTCCAAGCCTGAATGCCAGCTCATTCATTCATTCATTCATTCATTCATTCATTCATTCATTCATTCATTCATTCATTCATTCATTCATTCATTCATTTTCCATACCACTTGTCCAATTCAGGATCACGAGCATATTGTTCATTAAAGACATAAATAGTTCAATATTAGTTTCATCACATTGACCTTGTCTTTGATCGTGACTATTAAATAAAGATATTTTTGGTGCAGTTACTGCAGTTGTCATTTAAATTCCTATTTTGTCACAATCCAAATTGCTACAGTTGTAGCTATTGTCTTTTTACATCACTGTTCCTTTTCATTCAGTTTATTCTCAACAGCAGATGGAACTTTACAATGTGTGCTTGAACTTTACTTGCATGCAACCTTGTACAAGATCCAGAATAAAACAACAACAATTTACTCACCATATTAAACCATTTTCAAATACCACTAGTCATAGTTTGTTCATGCAGCTCTATCCCAATGGAATAGTTTGAATTTATTAGCATGTATTAATGATTATTGACAGGCAGGGATATGTCCAACTGGTAGATAAACACATGTATTCTCTGTGGTTTAGAGACTATCCTATGAGAGGGTGAGACACTAAAGCCTTGTGGAACACTATCATCATTATGCTGCATTCATATGCGACACGTCTTTCTCTCTGTTCTTCAGCTTTCAGTGGCTTTGCTTGCTCAAAGAGACCCATGGGACAAAGCATAAAATATATAGCTCCTGCATGTTTCTCATAATTGGCTCTAAGGTGAGGTGGGTCTTCGAGTTGTTTGTGCGGACTCCAAAACAGGCTGTTTGAATTCAGCCATTGTGCTTGCACGCCCTCCATGCAGGCATTTGTTGATCTACTGCATCGTGGTTGTCAGTCCTAACTCAAATAGGTTGCAGAGCTGGTGTTTTTTTTAACACTCTCATGGTCACAAGAACATCTTGTATTTGTTAAGATGTATGGTATATGGGTTGGAGGCCTTGTGCATTGGGGTATTGCAACAGTGTTGATGTAAGCATTCCACTGAGGTAGTGGTTTCTCCAGTGATTGCATCAACAGCATATGGCAGGTTTATTATAATGATAATAACCTTTATTTAAAGAGCGCTCTAAAAATATTTAGGTGTTCTTTTAATTTATAGACTGAGCACATAAAACATGCATGTTACGTTTTCCTTCTAATGAAGCATTTAATTTTAGTATGTGTTTTGCTTCCTATATTTAATCATTGGTTTGGGCATTAAATGTTATTTCATATGAATTCAACAAGCTGTGAGGTAATGTACACAAAGTTACACTGCCAAAACACCATCAGACACATAAATACGGAGTGCCGTTAAAGCAAAGAATTACTACAGTACAGCTCACACTTACAAATGGGGGTGCAGAAAAGGTCCTAAAAAGGTGCAAATGCTTCATTGCTCCTACTGTTTGTTTAAAAAGCGGCGCATTTTTTTTTGTACTTTTCGTCTGTAGCTTTAAAAAAATCAATTCTGCACCCCTGACTTTGATCTGTATTATATTCTAGAAAATACACCTTGCAGGGTGCATTCAAAGAAAGAAAGAAAGAAAGAAAGAAAGAAAGAAAGAAAGAAAGAAAGAAAGAAAGAAAGAAAGAAAGAAAGAAAGAAAGAAAGAAAGAAAGAAAGAAAGAAAGAAAGAAAGAAAGAAAGAAAGAAAGAAAGAAAGAAAGAAAGAAAAAAAAAAGCCGACCAATATGTACTTACAGTAAATTTTATTCATCCATTTACTGTGCTACATGGTTGCTGGGGAACTGGAGGTTATCCCTGCTGTCTTCAGGGAAGTGGAGAAACACACCCTGAACAGGACTCCCATTCATTACTAGGATGGCATTAGGGATGATTAACCTGTAAGCTTCAAGTCATTTCAGAGTAGCAAGATGTTCTGATGTGGTGGACGTAGCTGTTGCGGGAAATAAAGCCTCCACTACACCACACAGTCTATTTCAATACACCATTAACTTGTAAGAAAAATAAAATAAAGACAAACTATTATCCCTTTCCCACTGACTAAAAGACCTATTTAAACCTGTGAACAATTGGCATTCAGTAGCGGTGGGAAAGACTCACAGGTCCACGTCAAATGACTCAGCAAGTGACGCAGGTTAAATCGCCTTCAAATACACTATGTTGCCAAAAGTATTTGCTCACCTGCCTTGATGAACTTAAGTGACAACACATTCCTAATCCATAGAGTTAAGTATCACATTGGTCCACATTTTGCAGCTAAAAGAGCTTCAACTCTTCTGGGAAGGCTGTCCACAAGGTTTAGGAGTGTGTTTATGGGAGTTTTTTACTATTCTTCCAGAAGCACATTTGGGATGTCACACACTGATGTTGGACGAGAAGGCCTGGCTCTCAGTCTCCGCTCTAATTCATCCCAAAGGTGTTCTATGGGGTTGAGGTCAGGACTCTGTGCAGGCCAGTCCAGTTCCTCCACACCAGACTCTGCCATCCATGTCTATGGACCTGCTTTGTGCACTGGTGCACAGTCATATTGGAAAAGGAAGGGGACAGCTCCAAACTGTTCCCACAAAGCTGGGAGCATGGAATTGTCCAAAATGTCTTGGTATGCTGAAGCTGTCAGAGTTCCTTTCACTGGAACTAAGGGACCAAGCCCAGCTCCTGAAAAACAACCACATGCCATAAATGTAACTCTGTAACAAACCCAGATGCCAGATGGAGAAGCGCGATTCCTCACTCCTGAGAACGCCTCCACTGCTCTGGAGTCCAGTGACGGCTGCTTTACACCACTACATCCCACGCTTTGCGTTGTACTTGGTGATGTATGGCTTGGATGCAGCTGCTCCACCATGGAAACCCATTCCACAAAGCTCTCTGCACACTGTTCTTGAGCTTATCTGAAGGCCACATGAAGTGTGGAGGTCTATAGTTATTGACTGCAAAAAGTTGGTGACCTCTTCACACTATGTGCTACACATGCGGGCATGAAAAAGTTCCCCTTTTTGCCAACTGCCAGCCACTTACCAGCCACCTACCAGCAACTTGTCTGCTAATTCAATCGCACAGAGAAACGCCTGTGTGCCCAACGGAAATGATTTCAGAGCATAAATGAATGCCCGGAATAAGGACATTTCCACACACCAAGTTTGGACACCGTACGTGATGATGCATTTGCGGGACAAATCGTTCAGCCAGTGATAGTGCAGTAATAGTGCACTATTGCTGCACCACTTCTGGCAGGAAAAGGCGAAACTTTTTCATGCCAACATCTGTACAGCATTTGCTGATCCCGCTCCTTCAGTTTACGTGGCCTACCACTTCATGGCTGAGTTTCCCTCTGTCCCAAACACTTCCATTTTCTTAAAATACAGCTGACAGTGGAATATTTAGGAGTGAAGAAATTTCAATAATGTTATACACCTGTGGCCATAGAAGTGATTGAAACACCTGATTCCCATAATTTAGATGGGTGAGCAAATACTTTTGGCAATATAGTGTAGTTTGGTCTCAATCTGTATGCAGTGGGTTCACCAGGCCCGGGTTGAACTGTGAATTTATATGATGACATTGGGCGGTACGTGCCTACGTCATGACATCGCGCCAGTCACGTCTCATATAACATATCAAAACAACTCTGCTTTGGCCACAAATTTATGTTGCCTAAGTTTCATCTGCACTAGAAATTCACCTGCTGATTTTCGTCCATTTTGAAGATGAACAAAGGTACAACAAGAAACTACGCCCTGTGAAGCCATTGTTGGGCAGCTGTAGCTCAGGTGGAAGAGCAGTCGTCCTTCAACCGGAGGGTCGGGGGATTGATTCCAGGCTTTCCCAGACTACATGTCCAAGTGTCCTTGGGCAAGACACTGAACCTGACATTGCCTCCCGATGTGCCTGTCGAGGTATGATTGTGTGTGTAGCTGGGTGAATGTGACATGTAGTGTAAAGTACTTTGAGCGGTCTGTATGACTGAAAAAGGGCTATATGAGTACAGTCCAGTTACTTTCCTGATTTCTGTCACACGGATGACATCATCAATGCAAACCCATCATGATGACATCTTCAGACACACAGCGGTGATGATAGAGGCCATGCAGCGGTGAATCAGACCAAGCTTTTTTGCTAGTGGGAAAGGAGCCTAAAGTCAATTGTAAAGAGGGACAACCTCTTTGAAAAACCCACGTGGATCCACAAATTTCAATGGGAAAGCGACCGCTCATCAATAATCGCCGCTCCACAGCAGCTAATTTAAGGTGGTGGAAAAGAGGCAAGCTTATGTTAGCAGCAGCTTCCGCAGAGCACGGCAACCCCGGAGGAGAAACAAAATCTCATACTGTGGATGTGTACTCTTGTGGCCGATATTGGTGTGAAGAGGGAGCCCACGCTCCAAAACAAAGACACGTTCAGTTCTGTTTTAACTGAGGTCCTTTTCCAACACACGTTTTAACAAGAAAAAGTGGGATGACACCTTTAAGGAGAAAATCAAGGCAAACCAATATGTTTTATTTACATTTACACATTGTTGGTCGAGGTCAGGGTAGATGCAGTGAAGTTTGAAGATTCTGCCACAATTTAACCAGTCAGAGTTACTTTCTTGTCTCGTACGTAACCCCTGTCAAACTGAGGAAGTTGAGATCGGGGTGTTTCAGTTACTCATAACTAGAAACACTTGGCACATGTTCGGAGTTGTCACGCAGCAGAGATCACTGACCACATTACTTGATTGCATAACAGAAATGTAAACATCTCAATTATTAAAACTTGAACATACAGTAACTTTCTGCCAGCTAACTCTTGTTTCTCAGTTTATACAAAATCCTTTTTAAAAAATGTAATCAGCAATTCATCTGCCGACTGAACAGAATGCTCTTTTCAGCAGAAAGAACCTTTAATATCCTTCAATGTTTGTGCCCTAGCAAACATTTTGCACGCAAAGTCAATCAACTTTGTTGCTCCTGTGCAAACAAACGAGCACCAATATGAATGATGATGACAGCCTGTAGCGTTGCTGCCCTTTTCTAACCAATTATTGTGCACAAATTTTACAACCCGCCTTTTGTTTTTTGCTTGAAGAGTGGTTCAGTGAGATATGCAGGGACGAGGCATGGAGTTTGCTCCCTTTTGTTTGCTGAAAGTCACAAAATAAAAATGACCTGCTGCTCATTGAAAATGTCATCACGAAATATCTCTTGGATTCAGACGGAGTGATCACGGCTCTCTGCGTGTAAAAACAATGATGGCAGGGAGACACACAACATACAACATATTCACTCCTGATCAGTTGAAGTGCTGGGCGGGTTTTCTCCCTTTTAGATAAAGCCAGGTGATGACTGCTTGGAGCTTGGTTTTTCTGCCAAGCTAAATTAAGATAAGTGGCTCTGGACTGCGGCTTACTGTCGAGATATGAAAGGCATCATTGCTTTAAGCTCCTCACAAGAAAGCAAATATGTTTAAACCCTTAAATGTTGAACTCTTCCTACTATCTGTTCAGAAATCATTTTATCAGTGTAGCTTTGCATTTACTCGGCATGGTCAGAATTAGAAATGCACCACTTCTCTGAGCCGTAAATGCATTTGCATTTAGGTTTCAACCTGAAGGAAATAATAAAATGATGAAAACCCAAAAGAACATACTGGCTGTTTATTGAGTTTGTTTACCGGAGAAACCTTCGGAGATTGTTGTGGTGTACCGAGGGTAGACAAAGATTTATCAAATCATTGTGAGTCATTGCGCCCTGAGCTTGTGTCCTCTCCCAACCTTAGAAAGTGCCTCAACACAACAGGCATCATTGCACTGACTTGAAAAAAAAGTGCAGGAGTAAACCCGGTGGTGTTGAGTCACAGCTCACTCTCAGCAGAGGAGTTTCTTTTGTGTTGCTTGAGGCCAAAGAGGAATGCAACGAACAAGCATGACCTGATAGGCCTCCCTATTTTGACCGCTAACGTGATGGTACATGCATCATGATCATTGCAGAGGCCACTTGAACTGTCTTCCTGTGAGTTGCTCAGGAGCATTTTGACAAGAGAGAGTGGCAGAAAGGGAAATGCAGTAGATGAAGGCGAGGAACGAATGAGTCTGTGAGGTCGTGGTCATCTATTAGATTATCGTCAAAGATAGATGCAGTCGGACCGAATGTCTCTGCACAGGTGACTTATTGGTCATTCCGGCAGTGCATTTTACATCATCATCGACAGCTAAGTGACTGTTGTCGGTGCATTTTGTCCCAGCTAGCGTAATTACATTCATGAATTTTATTTGTGGACTTCATTCACTATACAAGAAAATTTCTTTTGAAGAATTTATATACTAGCAAATGTATGCCAGTAGATTTAATTTTTTATATGAGACAATTCTGGACTGCTTGAAATAATCATTTATGTTAAGGTAAATGACACCCCCTTGTAGTAGCAAATGCCTTTCAAACTTTCCAGTGAATGCAAAAAACAGTATCCTTAGTAGGGATGTTCGATATTGAGTTTTTTTTGTTTTTACAGATATCCGATATTGTCCAACCCTTAATTTCTGATATCTGATATCAACCGATACCGATATATGCAGACAAATGTGAGGTTGTATTATGTACATATTTTGAGAGATACAACTATATTCTGCTCTGAGAGCAAAGATCCCAAAATAGTCGTAACTCAGCCAGAGGAGTTCATTTTGGACATCTGGCTGTCGTATATCAGATACTAGCAGGTATTAGCCAACATGTGGCTAATTATAATGTTTCTGACTACTTGATGACTTAACCAATAACTTACTGTATGCTGGACTTAAGGCTAGAGTATACTTCTCCAACTGTGTAATGCGTGATCCAACTGTGTAACCACGGAGACCCCTCAAGCCTTCATAGTTCTCCATCATGGTGCCGGATACGCGGTGCAATTTCCCGCCCGATCAGTAGGGGTCGCTATGCAAGACTGGCCTAATACTATGATGCCAATGCTTAGTAACCTCGGTGGTTATTTTGCTTCTGGTTACAGTGAGCAATGGCATCCGGGGGAGAAAGAATTTGTTGTTGCTGCAGCAGCTGAACAACATTGAAACAGACATACTTTTGATGCAAAAATGCTGACGATGGAGAGATTTTGGTGTTTCCTCACTTCTTTGGCCAAATGTTCTTCAGTTTGACTCATATCTGCGTCTTCGTAGGCTAGCCAGTCTAGCTTACGAAGGTGTTTTAAAATGGTGCTTCCAGTGTTTACGGTGTGATAGACCAATCACAGCCCTTGCCATCTCCCTATTGTCCCTTCACGGTGTGATGGACTCTTAAGATATATTTTTATGCAGCCGGAGATTACGGAGAGGCTCTCCGACAGGCTCTCCGACGACATAGAGGGCTCTCTGTAACCTACGTAGAGCACTTTATGAACGACTATAAATATAGCCTTTACACCAAACGATTTTTACCGTCGCAGACAAAAGACTGGAAATCTTTGGGAAAACTCAGGAGTTTACTGGAGTCGCGGCACCCCCACGGGCCTTGATCGTCAAATTTGAGATGGTAATCTACGCTGATTTATAGCAATCAAAATTATAGCAATGAAACAATATCAAACGTGTTTGATATTATTGCAAGATGCAGCGATGCAACAAAATAAACAGCCTATTGGCTGCTGTCAGAGCTGGATGAGCTCTGACAGCAGCAATGCCAACCTCCAGAACTGTCAATACTCAGAGTTGCATAATACATTGACCAGAGCCATAGAAATACAGAGTTGTTACATGCATTGACTTTAATGTAAAAGCAGTCACATGACACACGGAGAATGCCATGAACCCCGCGCTGTCCTATTTTATCGCAGAACACACAGCAGCAATCAGATTACTAACAGTAAACACTAAATAAACATTGGTGCTGCACAGACATGCTGGTCACTGAATGTTCTTGGGTTCGAGAGCAGATTATATTTAGTGTTTAAGTTTACTGTTTTTAATGTTTTATCTGTTTTTATGCAGTGTCTGTGCGCTTTGATAAGGTGATTTCAAAGTATTATGATCATGATGGTGATGATAATGGGAAAAATTTGCATGATGGGAAAAAATGCTGAAAGAATCAAGTTGTAGTCTCGTAAATAGTGACCCTGCTGATTCTTTCCGAATAACAGGGACTTTTCTGCATACTGGAAGCGGTGCTAATGGAACAAAATCTTACGAGATTTTGTAATGGGACAATGAGATTTTGCTGGGAAAAATGTCGGTCCGAAAAAAACGACTCTGATATTTTCCGGTATCACATTTTAATGCCAATATCAGCCGATAATATCGTTAGGCTGATAATACAGACTTCCCTTGTCCTTACACATACAGTATAAAAGTCACTCAAGCCATGACAGTAGTGGTCTATTATACCATCACAGGTAGCTTTGACAGAAACCAGTCTGGTGGGTATTTCTTATCTCTGGCACATAAACCCAGGTGCCAGCCGAAATGTGTGCTCATCTGAACCCCAGAACACTTGTCTGCCGTCTTTCTGTCCATCTATGATGAACTAAGAGAACTTGGCAGTGTTTCTACTCAGAGTTACATATGGCTTCTTCCTCCTTGGGAAATACAGTTTCTGGTTCTGGATGCAGAGGCTGTGTAGAGCAAAGATGGTTTTCCAAAGTAGTCTAAAGCTTATGTGGCTGTATTGATTATGGTGGCATGATATCTTTTCATGTAATGCTGCCTGAAAGCTTGAAGATTATGTGCAACATCAACAGCAGTTTTTATCCTTATCCTCCTTCTGCTGAGGTTTACCCAGACTATCCCTGAATGTTTTCAGACTATTACACTTTGTAGATGTTGAAAGGCTCAAGTTCTTTACAAAATTCTTATTGAGAAATACGTATTTGGAACTTTGTGAAGTATTCAATCTCAGTTTTAGCTTAAAGTGTAAAGCTACAACCTGTACTGACTTGGAAAAACTGAGGCTCATTTTATACCAAAGCCTGACACCCTTACTTGTCACAGATTGATCTACTGATTCCAGAACATGCAAGAATGATTTTTTCCTTCCTTTGTTCCCTCTTTCACATGTTCTTTTGACTATATTGCGGGTGTCAAATTTTAAAACACTCTATTTTCTAAATACAATCAAGTTGTTCAGTGAAGGAACTAAGGATAATTTCTTTGCACTTGTGTCGGTTGAACTGAGGTTTCATTGATTTATTCAATACAGATTAAAGTTTTATTTAACTGCCAAAAACAACTCTACAAATAGAGTTTGTCAAATGGGGCAGAGCTAAAACTTTCTTACCAAGTAATGTCGGCCACGAGCAAGTGGCTTTTTTTTCTGAAGCAGGGCTGTGCCCGAAATGTTACTTGGTTAAATAAATTAGCTGTGGGAGCTATATCCAGCTGTGTGGATCCATCCTTTCCTCTTTATCTGCATTTTCCTGTGATCCAGCACCTGGTCTGAGATTTTTCTTGGGATGTGTGTGATTTTTCAGTTTTTTCTTCCAGAGATAAAATTGCCAACCAGTCATTTATCATCTAAGAACACATTTTACTTTGGTTGTAGCTCCTGAAAATTAAGGATCTGTCAGTTGAATGTCAATAGGTTTTGGAGGGTGGTAGAATAAAACCATAACGCTGGAGAAGTTAAGTGTTTTAGAGTGTAAGAAAGATATTGTACACTTTTGTTCAGTCTTATCAGTCATGTCCCCACCACCGCCATGTACAGTTTTGTGTTATCTTTTTAACTTTTGTATCTTTCTTTTAATCTAGGTTCCTCAAATTATTTTGCTTGGATAAATCAGAATTTGTTGATGACTGGCCTGGGTAGTTAAAGGATAATTTTAAAGAAATACTTAAAGTAATTTGAGTCCAATGAAAGGAGTCATAAAAAGGTAATATTATAAAATCAGCGCAAATATTACAACTTCTTACTACAACACCAAAACGACATTTTAGTAGTTGATACACTAAATTCCATGTTGCTGTATCATTTACACCGAACTGTTGAATAATAACTAATTTATGAGGAATAATTACGATGTCACACATTTGCTAATGTGGTATAACAAGTATGATTTACAAGAGAATAATGTGGCTAATGCGTTTTCACAGTCGTTTAAACAGATCTAATCCCTCCCGTAAAGTCAGATTTTTGTGTGCTTGTTTAAATCCTCGTTCCCGTGGTCTGATTGGCCGTCTTCTTTTGTGGGGGCTCAAATGTTCAGGCATTCAACATCTGGAAGAAAAGTAAGCTCCTGCTAGGCGGAGCTCAAGAGTCATACTCGAGCCAATAGCCAATAGGAGGCGACATCATTTTAATATCACTTTGTTATTGGCTGGAACTCCTGTCAAACTTCGTCGTGGGGGCGTGGCTTAAACTGCTGCCGAAATGTTGTGATTTTCAGTCTGACTGGCTCCAGTCCTGTCACAGCAGTGAGGGGCGCCTTTTCGCTACGCTGGCGCTCTGGGAATACAAACTGTCTGCAGAAGAAAAAAAACAACCGGCTTTAAACTAACAACTCTTTTTATTTTCTTTCTTTTTCTTTTTTTAAAAATGTTTTTCTTCAATGAGACTTGACTGCTTCGTCACTGCGACACTATCGCCGCAGAAAGACTGCGACGCATGTTTTTCACGGTGGAAGTACCAAAGAAACAATGAGGTAAGAAGTGGTTCGTCGCTGGTTGCTGGCTGAGCTGGTTCCGCTGCAGCTGGGCTCACTTTCCTCATTAAGGGTCTGATGCTCTGACTTAGCCGCAGATAAATTGAACACTTCAGCATGGGAATAATGCTTTTGGCTCACAAACAGCTCTACGGAAACAACTAGTAATTTAAAAATGTTTAACTCTTACCAAGTTGGATTTCGGCTCCAGAGGTGCTGCTGGTTTTCTCAGCTCTTTCTGAGACTGTTGCAGAAATTACTGGCGTTTACCAGCTGAGACCACATAGTTTTTATTTGTGATATTTCTTGGCAAGAGATCGAAGGTGTATATTTAGTGTTGGCAGTTAATTATATCAGATCATGATCGTGTTATTGCTCCCCACAACTTATCACGAGCGCGTCTCGTTGAGTGGCATCTTGCCTGGATCATTGATTGGATTTGGATACCGATTTATTTCCAAGCGAAAACAAGCTAAACTTGTTTACACGGGGTGGGTTTGAGCAGAATAGGCAGCGGATGACACAAACAAATCAATTTAATAGGGAAAACAGTATTTGCGTGACTGGTGCGGTGTAAGGATACGGCACATTTCCCTCCCACTTCGCCTACATTTAACCTCCTAAATCACGGTTACTTCATCTGCAGTTTTGTCTTAATGCCAAACTCGCAGGGAAAAAACGATGAGCTCATTGTTCTAACAGGTTTCTGCTCCTGCACGCAGAGTTTTTACCTACAGCCCGTGTTGGACCCCATTGCAACGCACAAAGAGATCCGAAACCCGTGTTTTTTCCTGCCCAAAGAACTCAAGGAGCTGCTGGTGGTTATTTATGTTGAAATGGATGCGCTGAGCTGCGCTTGAGCCGTTTTCTGCAGAAATATGGGTCTATGATTTGTCTCAGCCTGTTGTGCATTTGCTCCCTCATCTCCCTCGGTGGGTGTTCGGTTTCAGTGGAGGCTAAGAACATTTAAGCATTAAATAAATCTTGCCGGGGTGCAAAGAGCGACACACTATTACTTTTTCGATTTTGGCCTGTTGCAAACTAAAACTGCAACGTTGCAATATTGCAAGGGTGCTTGGCTTTTATTTTTCTAACCAACAGGCTTTGCAAAAGTTTTGAAGGTAAATTTCAGATTTTATGCTCAACTTTGCCCCAGTTGCGCAGCAATATTCACTGATTCAGAATGTGACTTTTGTTTTTGTTGTTAGGAAAGAAACGTCATGCACTCCCTGGTCCGGGCAGTCAGATGTTTAAGTGGAGACAGCGTGGTCAGGTCTTGTGACTTTCTTTGGTTTTGCTTTGTCCCTACTCCTCTGAGCTGCTGCAGTGATATCTTTAGGATGGGGAGGGGGCACTAATGGCTTGCGGTTTCTTACCGCAATTGTACAGTGACTTGGCACTCTTTGCTGATCAGAGTGCATTGCAGGGTGGTTCCAGGTTATTGTGTTTGACATGTAACTGGTGCGCTGACAGGGCGAGGTGCTGCTTCTGTGCAGGACAAGTGGGACGCCTGATTCTTAACCAGCAGGTCTGTCTGTGCTCCCACTCACACTATGAATAGTGCACAGCAATCTACATTCAGCCCTCGTTTGTGCTGGTCGCCCACACTCAGAGTCAACCAGCTCCTCTTTGTTTTTTCCTTCTCTTTTACAGATAACCATTAGGAAATTCTCATTCAGCTGACGGCTGAGTTCTGTCCGTAAATGTGCGCTCTGTCCTCATCACTGCTGAAAATTGCTTGCTCTTCGTCCAGCTCTCATTGTCAGGCCCAGATAGGTCCATCCCTCAGTTAGCACGGTTAATGATGCATTTAGCCCAGTGTATAATTTTATTTCTGATTTCCATTTTTGTCGTTTGGTTTTAGTTTAGAATGACGAGCCCCGATGGAAGGGCCCTGTGTGTGCAGATGGCATCCTCCTAATGGTCCTGAGGGTAATGATGGTTGAAATAGGTTCCTAACCGGAGGCTGAAGGCTGTGGCCCTTGGGGGACATTCAGCTCGCCCATTTCCATTTTCATCATCAAGATAAAGTGCTCAATATCAGAACACAGCCACATAAAAACACACACTTGATTTTGCAGCTTGAGTTGGTCAGGAAGGAAAAGCAGAAGCTGAATTGTGCTGGAGATGCGTTGCATTACCTCCTCAGGTGCACTTGAAGTTGCTCAGTTGTTGCTCTCCTGCCCAGGTCCCTCCATCCTGAGCTCAGAGGAATGTGAGTGTTTGATGATATGTTTTGGGCTATTGTTGTGCCACCGTAACAACAGTGATTTGTCTGAAGTGTCTCCGATCTCAAGCACATGTGCGACTGCCGCGGTGTCTGCGGAATGGCCCGGTGCTGCTGCGCTTCAGGAAGCAACAGTTAATCTCCCCTCCACATCCGCGACATATGGGACTTTGTTTGGCCCTGCACCTGAAAGCGGCACCGGTCCGTGGCACCTCATATTTCATTTTGATAATGGCTGGTTACCCGTGGCAACTGTGCAGCCGGTGAGAGTCTTGTTTCTTGAAGGGCATGGAAGAAAAAGGGGAGGAGGGTGTTCTGAAGATGTGAGCTCCAAGGCTTACCCCCCCCCCCCACCCCACTGCACCTCCACCCTTTACTGGCTTGTTGCATTGTAACCAGTGAAGGGTGTGGGACCCCTGGGGAGTGAATTATTACCTGTCAGCCCTGCGAGCTCCCTGTCATCCATAATCCTGGCCTGACACAGCACAGGCCAGCCCGGGCTATCTGCTGAGACCACCAGGCCTTGGCCTCCAGGTCTGGCCCCATTTGGCCGCAGCTGGTGAGAAATCACATTAACATGTTGCATCAAGCGTTACAAACACACACAGGTTAAGCGCAGCAGACGGATCGCCTCGTGCCTTCTGCAGCACGGCAAGTGGCTCCTCCATCACTGCTCTGACTGCTGCTTTTTTTCCTTCTTTCTTTCAGTAATGTTCAGCTGCTCTCCCAGCTGAGCAGAAGCAGCGTCTTTACTGTGCCTGGAAGAAAAGTTTTTGCTCATTGTTTTGCTGATGCAGTGCTCCGAATCTCCCAGGTATATTAGCCTGCGTGGTTTTTTAAAGTTCATTTATAGATTGCCTGTGGCACGCACATAATGGATGGTGCCAATTTTGTTGCATCTGTTTCCCAGTTAATGGTGCCGCCTGCCTGAAGTTGAGGTGAATCCAGAGCTGACAGTCTCTCCTCCCTGAATCTGATCTGAATCCCTGGCACTCTTATAATTACGTATGATTCCAAAAACAGGCGTGCAGTCGTATCCCTCCTGCGGTCCTGGTGCGGTTAGACCGGCAGTGGAAATTACAGCCAGGCTGATGAGAGTGTAAATTTTGGGAGGAAAACCTTGGAGTTCAGTGAAAGGCTAGAGAGAGAAAAGGAAGAAAAAGAGGCGGGAGGTGGCAGGCCACAAACTGGCCCGGTGACAGGCCTCAGTCCGTCCATCCAGACTGGCTGTCTTCCTGTGGTTTCTGCCGAGCTGCTCTTCAGAAACATTAACCCCTTGTCAAACATGGGCTCGGGCTTCCCTTGCCAACCCACCATGGCCACAAGCGGAGCAGCAGGAACACTGCATGACTGTCTGCTTGTGCGCTTCATGAAACTTGGTGGACAGAGTCCAGCAATCAGAGGGGAACATATAATGTGAAGCTCACAAAATCAGCAAAATGACTGTGATTTATGTTTCTACCAGAAAGAGGATCTAATATCCCATGAAAGAATCTTTGTTAAGAATCAAACCTCAGCTGCTGTGTGTTTTTAAAAGGGTTTTGTTCTGCGTTTCATGTCGGTGTTTAGCTATGCGCTGAGGTTTCTTTGTTTTCATTGAGGGTTTTCAAACGTTGCCGTTGGAGTAATAATACCTGTAGACTTGTGTTTTTTTGTCTCCCTCCTCCTTATTTTGGCTGCCCTTTTAGATGAAGGACGGAATACACCTCCTTTTATGCAGTGCCACAAGCGCACACACATTGAATTGCGTGACAGAAGCTACCAACAGGCTGCTTGGAAGCGGCAAACACAACAAAAAGGATCTCTCTTGAAAGGAAAGAAAATGAATCATCTGGAATTGAATCCCCTGTTTTTCATGCATATTTCATGTAATAAAGTAGCTAGCGTGGCTTCGTGTGTGGATATTAGTTATTTTAAAGGATTATTATCTGATGATAAAGCACAAACATCACTCAGTAGCATCGGTTAACTATATTTGTTGGCTACTGTGTAAGCAAAAGATGTCTCCTCTGTTTTTTTTAAACTTATATTTAAATAGATTTTGTGTTTCTAATGTAAAAAGCAACTCAACTGAGTAAATGTGTTCCTTTTGTAAATAAACTCTGGCCACACATACCAGCTACTGATTGTTCAAGTCAAGTTTTATGGGGTGGTGGTGCATCAGTTTGTCTCTTTTTAATGATCTCTTCATCATGCGGGCAGACCTCCTGCATCATTAGCCTGTCATGCCGTGCCTGGAACGCATTACCCCACAACTTCCCATCCTCCTGTCCCTCTCTGTTTTCACAAAGAAGTTAGTGTGATGAAAGTTTGTTTTCAAAAATTGGATATTGATTTATGTTGCGATGACACATACTGTAGAACATTTAATCACGCTGCTGTGTTCTGTAAATGAATCGATTCAACAAGAGTGCCCCGAGCGCTGTTGTTGCCAGTCAGCACATGCCTGCATCCTTTGTGTGGCTTTGTTCCAAACAGAAGAAGCTGAGTCACTATCGCTCCATTTTGCTGTTTTTTTTATTTTCTAATCGTACGTTTATGATTGTGAGTGTCCAAACTAAGCAGGACAAGGACGACGACTCTGTTGTAAAAATGGCAGCTCAGGTTGCAGATGAGGAAGATGAGGAATGAAATGCTGCACGGGATATCTGGGGAGTCCTTGGCTTCACTGATGCTTCTCAGGACAAAACAAAGCTAAATGGAAATGTTGCAGGTTGAGAGAAGTTCAAAGAAACTGACGGGATAATTGGAAATGGCGTGTTTGGGAAGGTGAGTAGTGGTTGCCATGTATGGCTTGGTGATACAGCCTACATAGGGGCGGAAAAATCGCTTCAAAAAATTTAAATAAAATAAAATTAGGCAATTTTTAAATTTGTGATTTTATTTCAAAAATTAATTTCTTTTTCAACTTTAAATGTTTCATTTTTCGTCTGTTTCTAAACTGAATGTGAAGAAAATTACCGTTTTTCTCAAGCAGTGGGCGAAATATTGTTTCCACACAGAGATCGCATTTGGCAACCTGCAATGGCGGCGTGTATTGGCTTATAGACGTAAATAAAATGCCATTATCGAACCCGTCAAAATTTAGTTTATAATTATTTTTAGGCTAAATATAATTTTTCTGGGAAATGTTGTACTTTCATTCTGTACACCCCCAAACGACCTGTGGAGGTATTATTTTTTTAAAAATATAACTTTTAATAAAAATGTTCTCATATTCAACCTTTAAAAAAGCAAACTAGAAATAAAAAAAGCAGCAAAATCGGCAAAATAAATAAATTGCAGTTTAAATTGAATTGACACCCAAAAATTTGTTGAGAATTGAATCCGAAGAAGAGCAAATTATTCCAGCCTTAACATGCTCTCAAATCAATATCATTATTAACATGAACATGTCACCTGGATTACAATTAAGTAGCAATTATTTTAGTATTGTTTTATTTGTAGCGTAAAGGGGGGGTGGATAAAGGAAAAAAAAAAAAAAAAAAAATTAAATTAAAAAAAAAAAAAAAAAAAAATAATATTTTTTTAAAAAATAATAAAAAAATAAAAAAAAATAAATGAATTAAAAAAAAATTAGTTTGGCATGTTCAGAACTCACCCCCCCCCCCCCCCCCCCCCCAAAAAAAGAAACATTTTCTGTCTATATTTTTTTTCCAAGTGCAATTTTACAGTCTTTTGGTTTTCAATTGCAGTCTACAACATGTTACGGCACTTTATTTTGGACTATGCTCTTCATTAATAGGCATTAATATGTGACGGTAAGGGCAGAATCAGCCAGTGGCAGCTCACGTCCGTAGTCTCGAATGCTGCTTGACTCTGCAGTTTTTTATTTTATTTCATTGAGTTGCCGCTCCGGTGCATATCCATATAATGGGAATGAAGAGGGCAAAATGAATGGTCCTCTCTATAAAGTATTATCTGAGTAAAACTCTATTCAAGTAAAATGAACTAACAAATGAGTACTATAGTCCTGTGAGTCCAGATTTAGCTCTCTGTTAGTTATTGGGGGCATTCTCCAAACTATTGGCCGCGCGCCGCCACAGTATAGCTGAGAAGAGCAGCTCCCTACCGAGAAAACAACAAACTACAATCTGCAAAACTCTGAACTCTCAAGACACTGGTCCGTTCATTCATTCGACTTAAAGTATTAGTGAAATGAAGGAGTTTAGCTGCAGATAATGTCTTATAAAGAGGCTGCCCCGTCTCTCCCATCATATGGACGTACGCCAGATGGCAACTCAACGTAATATCGACTGCTGGAGTCAAAGTGATGCAGAAATTTTACCAGTGAGTAAATGCACGTATAAACTCCTAGAAATAAGGTCCAGGTTGAAAAAAAGAGAAAGTTATCCTTTAAGTTGAGGAAGTCGTGCAGCTTGAGTTGTGCATAGAGCCCAGTGAGGAGCAGATATTGATTTTATAAGAAGTGAAAGGAAGCGCACACAGTTTAGTATATGGCCATTTAATGGATATTTCTAAATCCGTTTTAGGGAAATATTTCAAATAATAATTGACATAAAGAATATTACATGGATTACTGGTTCTGAAAGTCAGTTTCGAATCAGTTTTGATTAATTGCCCAGCTCTATTGCCGTGTGTGTTTAATATGCTGCAATCCCAAACCCTCCTACAAACGGAGCTGTGAATGTGTTATTGCTATCACTCTGTTACCAGTTGCTTTTACTAGTTGTGCAGTTGTATTATTTACACACATCTTTCTCTTTTTATCACTTTGGAAGCCATCGTTGGATAACGACACACATTGCCTTTGACTCTAAGAACAGACGTGATATGAACTGATTTTGTCTTGTCCTTTGGTAAATTGGCCTTTTGTGATGAACATGGCGAATGCACGAGACAACCTGACCACTAAACTGTACTCAGTTGAGTTTTTGTGTTGAAATTTGTTCAGTTTTTCTGAAAGCCACAAGTTGTATTTAACACATTTACGTTTGCTTGTTTTCGTACTTCTTTGCCGTTCACTTTTACTTCTTGTGGTTATTTTGATTGGAAACTTTTTGACAGTTCCTGCTTTCTCTCCTCCATCCTTTTGTATTTCTCATTTCCATCCCCATTTCTGAGTGTTTTTTCCCTGCCTCATTTCACAGAGATTGGCTCTCAATCAAACCGGGTGGGCGGCACAGTAACGATCCTTCTTTTTTTTTTTTTCTTGGATTTTCAATTTGTGAAGTTTTCGTTTCTGTTAGTGGAGTTATTTTCTTTCCCTGTTCAGCCACTGAAGCTATCACAGCTTGTACTAAAAGCCCAGTTACACTCCCATTTCCTCCGAACAAACGTCTGTTTCTTCTGGAGGAAATGTAACCATCCATCTTTGTGCCAGAGGTTATTTCCCTGGAAAGACCGACCAGACATCCAGAGCCTTTCACCGCCTTTCTTTGATTTGGTGTGCAATCTCTAAATTAACATTTGGCACCACTGACATCTGTTTTCTCTTCAACAGAAGAAGTTGTTACTGACACATGTCACCATGATCTGGATCACGGCTGTTCTCAACTTAAAAATTAAACGTGATTCGATATATCCCCCTTTTTTTTTCCTGATATGTTTGGCTGCGCACCATACATCTCACATGCAGCCTTTAGCAGCACAGATTGAAATCTCACAGCTGATGAAATTCAGAGAAAACAAAACAGATCCAGATAAGACTGAAAAACAGGTTGGCTTTAGTAGAGTTGGCCGGCGATGCCTGAGAATCTGCTGTCAGACGTGTCTGTTTTGGCAAAATTCAGCTTTAAGGCTTCATTAGTGTGTTGTTTTTAATTCATGCGAGCTGAACAAACTTCTCTGCCAAAGTGTTATATTTTAGTCCAGCGTGTGTGAGACAGCTGCACGGTTAAGCTCCTTCTTTGTGCGGTTTTAAGATAAGACAACGTCTGTTTTAAACGTGTTAATCTCGTTAAGGTTTTGTTTCGACTTTTCCTTCGTCCCAAGTGTGCGTGAACAATTTGCGACAATCGACTGAAGAGTTATATCAGAGCTTGCAAGCATTGTTTCATCATTAGCTCCCGTTACTTACTTTTCAACTTCATTATTTAATCTATGAAATGTCAAAACATTGTAGCACGAGCCCAAAGTGTTGTTTTTATATGCCAAATACAAAACACAACATAAAATTCCATCATCTTGTCTGATTTTTTTCCCCTTGGCACTGAATTTTAAGCATTATTTTTCAATCATGTCAGCAATTGTAGTTGTGCTTAAAAGTTTGTATACCCTTCCATTAAAGACAGAAAAAAAATCATCTGCCAGTGAAATAAGTTGAAATTGACAAAAGTAACAATAAATAAAAACTTTCTGAACATCTTGAACTTAATTTTGTATTGTGATTCAACAGAAATATATATATATATATATATAAAAAATTAAGCAAGCAAACAAGCATGATGGGGCTCTGAAGCTAAAATCTTTTGAGCAACACTTTGAGACATGTCTTTCGGGATACTCTGTTCTTGGGGTGGGGTGTGTGTGTGTGTGTGTGTGTGTGTGTGCTGTTTTAGATAAACTTGGGGGACTGCTGATGTAATGTGGTGTTTTTATTATGTGAAGCACTTTGTAAAGCTGCTATGCATGAAAAGTGCTCTAAAAATAAAATTTGATTTGATTTGAGGCAATCACTGCAATCAGGTGTTTTTTGTAACGTCCAATCAGACTTCTGCACCTGTTGACAGGTTGTTTTGGTCCACTGTTCATGAGCAAGGGGCTTCAATTTGTCTGGAACAGTTTTGTTTATTTTCTTAGGATGAATTTTTAAACAAAATTAAAATAAATATTTTATTTTACTAAATTATAATTTTGTAAATTATAATTTATTATTTTATTAGATTTTTTTTTTGAAAGTTTTGTGTTATTTGAATTACTACTGTTAATTTAGCCTTTTCTTTAATGGAAGAGAATGTAAACTTTCAAGCACAACTGTATTTGTATTATGTATAAATAATATAAGATTTGAGTCTAGAGATGCACCGATCCAGTTTTTTTTCTGATCCAGTCCGATATGATACCTGGGCTGAGAGTATCAGCCGATACCTGATACCATTCCGAGACTATTGTTGAAAGAATGGCTTGACATACTGTAAGCCTTGTTAAGAAAGGTAACAAATTAACACAGATATAAATGTACTTAATATTATTTATCAACAAATAATGTGTACATTAGCAGCAAAAAGAAATACATCCATGTAAAGTTCACTGCAAAGAGATATTTTAAAATGTATGATAAATGAAAAAAAAAAAGAAATGACTGGATCGGAATGCTGGATCGGCCACATTCATCTGATATCCGATCCAGCTAATTAGCCAATATCGGAGCTGATATCCAATCCAGGTATCTGATTGGTGCTTTTCTATTTGAGTGCCAGTTTTTCCACCCCAATCCCCTCATCATACAATCTGACTTAGAAATATAGTTGTTTACCAAATATCTGGACATGTATTCATGTGCACACAGAAACGGCAAAAATATTACACTGCAAAGACCAAAAGCTAAAAAAACAAAAGTCCTCCACCTTTTTTATGTTATAGTTTTGGGGAGCCATAGAAAATGAAAAAATTGTGTTGATGTTGGCTTTAAGACTTGTTTTTTCTTGTATGTTATGGTAACTGAACTGATTGTTTTTTCCATCAGTGATAAAAATGCTGACTTTCAGGAATATGTTAAGCTTTATTGAGAAAATGAAACGGCTTTGTAATGAAATTAGCTGTTCATTGAGCATTTTTTAGCCACTTTTTCAAAAGTTGTAAACAACTTGTAGGTCAATTTATGGAAACAAATGCTTCTGGGTACTGAAACTAGCGGCATGTAAATGTGGTGAAAGCTGCTCAATGTTGAGGAAGTTGCAAAGCATTGTGGGAGATGATTCACACCAACATCTCACTCTCCAGGTTTCTCTTGTCTGGGTTTTTGGCTAAAGCGATTATGCTGATGACACGAGGGAGGGGAGGTTGACTGCTTGCTTACTACAGAAGTAATTCTTAGTTATGATCGTGTGTCATTGTTGCTCATTGCAGCTTTTTGAAATTAGAATATTTATGGCCTTAAAACGTGAAATGAAGCAGGAAATTAAAAACCTAAGATAAGGTTTTTTTTTTTTCCTGTCATATTTGTTCAAAGCTGCCGGCTCCCCCAGTAAGACCCCATTATATCCCATCCCTGCTCTTCACGCACACGGTGACAGGTTTTCACATCTTTCATTAAAGTGCTCACAGGTTTTTTCTTCCCTTAGAGTTATCACCTCTTGTAAGTGAAATGGGCGTTCCTCTCAGCAGTGTAACATAGCATGTACGTTTCTTTTTTTTTTGTGTATGTGTGTTGGGGGGGTACAGAACTGTTTGACTTTATCTCATGAAAAATTAACCAAGTCCCCCCTGCTCTCTCTGTTACTGCATTTTGCTAAAACAAAGAATTAAACTCTCCAAACCCAAAGTTTAGTTGACAAGTTTATTAATGGTTTAGGAAAGTGAGGTTGGACCCCAACCCTCCACTGGGTCTTCATCAGATCCCTCATGTGTGCACCCTGTGCCCTGCAGATAGGAACTGCAGCCAGTTTTTCTGCAAACGACACCCTGCATACCTTCTTGCTTAAATCTGGAATGTGTTAAATTTAGAATCAGCTGTGCTTTTGCTGGGAATCTGTGCCCGTACGAAGCCGTTTACCTGTGTGAACGTTTGGGGTCAGATTCAGGCTGGCTTTAACAGCCACTTAAGCTCTCACGCTATTATTTGTGTATGTTTTAGTGGTCACCATATGTGCAGCGAATACTTGGCTGGGACGCTGTGTGAGATAAGTCTGCTCGCCTACACTTAGCTTGGTCATTTTCATCCATTTCTCAGAACTCCGGGCTGGTTTCCATCAAATCCAGTCTATTTTTAAAACAGTCTTTGGGGGTGGAGGTGGGGGGTGAGGGGGGCGTTAAGTTAATGACATATGAATCTGAACTGGGCAAGGGTCCAGGGTGAGTAAAACATACCCTCCTCCTCCTATTCTCCCTCAGTACCCTGAACTCTTCTCATTCTGATAGTGTGTGTATGTGTAGGTTTATTAACCATGTGTTGACTCCAGCCTGCAGTGTGTGCGTGTGTGTGTGTGTGTGTGTTTGGGGGAATACAGTTAGAGAAAATTAGCTCTTCATAGATGCACCTCAGGTTTTCATGATACTAAAATGATTTGTTTTTTTCTTTTAGAAGAATTTTTGGGCTCTAATGGCCTTTTATATCACAGTATATTGACAGGAAAGGGGGGCAGGGACAGTAGGGGGTGTGACATGCAGCAAAGGGTCCCAGACCAGGAATCAAACCTAGACCAGCTGCACTGAGGAACTGTCTCCTCTGAATATTGGGGCTCAACCAGTAGACCTAAAACCCGCCCCATGATAATAAAAATTTTAACTTAATACAGATACTAAGGATATCTGTATTAAGCATTTGTTAAATACTCCATATACTCCATACTTGATACTACAGAAGGGGAAGAACCTCTTTTCTGATTTAAAGTTGGTACACAACAAAGATGAACCACACAATGCAGTAAAACTTATTGACAACTATGAATCGTCTTTATTAATAATAAATATTCAACTTAATTTCGTGCCAAAACTAAAACAGCCGTTCTTGCTTCGTGTGGCACAATAGTGGAAAATTTTGTGTTGTGAAATTAGATAAGATAGATAGATGTAAGCTTCATTTGTCCTTTACAGGATAATTGTTAATACAGACTGTGTGAAGTAGAGATGCACCGATCCCATACCTGGATCGGATATCAGCTCCGATATTGACTAATTAGCTGGATTGGATATCGGATGAATGTGGCCGATCCAGTCATTTCTGAATTATTAATATCATAACAAATGTACACTTTTGTTATTTGTTCATAAATAATATTAAGTAAATTTATATCCGTGTTAATTTGTTTTTTTTAACAAAGCTAAATGTTGCCTGATGCCTTCACTTACACGGGAAAGTATATAGTTCATTCACTCAACAGCAGTATCAGGTCAGTATCTGGTATTGGCCGATACACTCGGCACAGGTATCGGATTGGATCGGAGTAAAACTGGATCGGTGCATCTCTACTGTAACGTGCAGAGAGGAGCGTAAAGACGGCCAACTATAGAGCTAACTGATGTCGATGGCCATGCTTGCCACTGGAAACTTGATTTTCATATTATGTTTGAATAGCATCATGCTCGCCCTCTGATATTCCGCGTATACTTCATATTTGCATGTATATATGTGTATGTATATGTATACATGTGAACATTTGTATTTATATTTTTTGGGTATTAATCATTTAACTGACTTACAATTTGAATCCTGCAGTTAACGTGTATATTTAACATGTTAACATACACGTAAGGAAAACTGCTTCCTTAAAGGCCCTGTGCCTGATTTTATTTTAATCTCTTTCAGAGAAATGCTTTCTACATGGTATAATATGTGTTAAAAGAGGTTATTTCATAAAAATAAATCACTCATTGATTGCGTGCATGAATCCAGGCCTTCTTAGTTTAGGTTTCTAAGGATGGCGTGACGCTCTCTTCATGTCAATGCGGTTCGTTCTACATAAGTTTCGGTTTCCTATCAGCCACTCACAGCGTTTCCTAACGAGGAGCTTCCTCCTCTCTCGCGTGCACGGCAGCACTTGTAAACAGAACCGCATGGCGTCTGCCGAAGGGAAAGTGCTGAAAGCATAAAAACTGAGGAGGAAAGAGACTTGAAACGCAGGAGAGACCAAAGAAGGAATAAAGTTCGTGTTCTCGGTGGATTGTACTGAAGGTAGAGAGCAGCTGGACGCCTCGGACTGAATGTGGACTCGAAGTCGGCCTGGACAGGTATTTTTTTCAATAACTTTCTTCTCGGTAACATTTACGTCCTCGGGTGCTGGCGCTTCCTCTGCTGGTCTACCGTATATAATACATAGTGATATTTACAACTTAACACGACGAAGCTTTACATCACTGCTTCTCTAAGTGGCCGCTAGAATCTTTATCAGGCTGTCATGTTGTAATGTCGCCTATGACATCATAACTCGTCATAACTGTGCATCTGTTTACATAACTGTAGTTACAGTAAACTACCGGTTATGATAGAAAATGTCATTTAGCTGATCTGCAGCCATTTAGTGCAACCAAAACAGTAATTTCACTGGAAGATGCAAGTTTTCTCTGGAGAGTTTCTTTGTGCACGAGTATGAAATGTGCACGTTATTTCGTGCATGTTGAGTGGGAGGAGAAAAAAACTAGAGTAGGAGCATTTCTCACTGGGAGAAACAGTTAGGGGCGGGGCTTACAGTTCAAACTACACTCTTCACTTGCTCACAGTTCGCAAATGTGCAAAATCAGGTTTGGCGCCTTTAACCTGGCAATAGGACTTTAAAAAAAAAAAATGTTATTACCTTTTTAAAAAATGATTTCAGGAACTGATGCATCCGTTTCCATGATGAATTCTAAAATTTAGGTTACAGGCTGGTGCTCAGCAGAACGGCAGATTTTCTAAAAAAGGCTCATAACTGCTGATAATGAAGGAGGTCAAGAAGCTTTT
Source organism: Atherinomorus stipes (assembly GCA_023101725.1). NCBI lineage: Eukaryota > Metazoa > Chordata > Actinopteri > Atheriniformes > Atherinidae > Atherinomorus > Atherinomorus stipes. The sequence goes on from JALJCO010000413.1 coordinate 102,567, forward strand.
TGCAAAGCGGAGTTGGAGGCTAACTGTGATGCTCCAAACGTGTGAACAATTTTAGAGTAATTGCTGATGATAATTTAGCTGAAGTGTGTGTGTGCGTGTGTGTGTGTATCTGTACCCCTGCAGTGATGTGGATGACTGCTTCAGGCAACAGAACATATTCATTAATTTACTCTGAAGCTGTAAACTTATTTCCTCAAATAGAGAGAGACATACACAAACACAGCATGACCCCCACCCCCCCACCTCCACTAAGTCCCACAAGCCACTCGCATTTTCCAGGCATGAATCTTTGTTTGATGTCCGTCTTCATTGCCTCCCTCGCTCTCTACCCCCTGCCTCCATACTCTCCCTGAGGGGCAGTTTCTGGTGACTGACGGCACGAAAACCATCCGACGGTAAACAAAAACCCAGACCACAGTGTTGCTTTAATGTCGCAACTGAATGACAGGAGGATGTGACAGGAATAAGGGGGCGACACACACACAAACATGCACACATGTACTGAGTCCATGTCTGAGGCTGACAGCAGCCCTCCAGCAAAATAGTGTGTTAGAGTTGGCCTGCAGCTGCAGGTACCAGGAGGGCAAAAGGTCAGGAAGTACAGTTTACAGGCTTCCACATGAAGGCGGTTCACAGGTCTTCTACTGTTCTAAAGCTGGACCATAACTTCACGGCTGCTTGCTGATACTTGCCTTACCTCTTACACGTACTGCCTGTGATGGAGAATTTCTACATATCAGATTTGTGCGACCAACATTGTCCAATGAACAAAACTCATTTCTGCTATTGATTGTCTTAGTGGCTTTTTAAAAAAGAGAGCTGCCACCTTCCCATTTCACTTCATGCTCCTTACTGTGTTACAGCTAAATGGTTTCCCTTCGGTGTCAGGCAGCAGACTGGTGTCTGCAGGAGCATCTTGGTATCAAAAATGGCTTTCTGTAAAATTACACAATCAAAAGCAAAGCTGAGTTAAGCTATGGTCCCTGTAATGGTTTTCTTTTTTTGACGTGAATCTACTTGTTTTGGTCTGTTGTGCTTCTGTTGAGATGAAATCTGGACATCCTGCCCTGAAAACTTTAGATGTCTTTTGATCTGGTGTTATTTTTTTTTAAAAAACGAAGCAAACAAAAAAAAACCTTACGATACTCTTACTGTACACTCTAACATCTGTCTTTTGATTGCAATGGGAAAGGGTTGAATCAGTTGCTGTGTTTACATGGAGAAATATTTAATCTATTCCAATGAAATTTATCTGATCAGAGATTCCAGATGATATGTTTACATGGAGGCTGGATAAAGTGATCCCATCAGTTGTATTTAGGTGACGGACAGATTTAAAACGATTCTAACACTTTTCACATGTGGAATGCCTACTAGTTCTGAAGAAGTGAGGTTTTCTTTTTCTATATACATATTTAAATCCTTTGACCATCAAATAGGGATGTAACGATTACCGATAAAATGGTCAATCGTGATAAAATTCCCAACGATTAGTAATTACCGTTTCAAATTTTAATTATCGTGAAAACCGTGAATGATTTCTGCACTTTGAAAAACTCACCATGATGCTGCTCATTGGGTGGAAAAGCAGCAGCAGTCCCAGTTTGCATTATTTAATTTATGAAAACACCATGGGAAGCAACAAAGGTACCCACGTGGACAGTGCTCTGGAGATTTCCCCCTTTAAAAAGGACAAAGTAGAGATGTCGACCCATTTTGGATGTTTTTAAAGATGCAGGAGGGGCATTTCTATAATACAGCGATTATAATGATAACCGTGATCATTTTGGTCACAATAATCGTGATATTAAATTTTCATATCGTTACATCCCTACCATCAGATTGCTCAGTAATCCTAAACTCTTTCAGTTTCTGACAAACTTTGTACCCACCACAGTCCTGTTTTGTTTTGCTGCCATTTTTCAAGTCTTCCCCGAAACTCATTCGGTCACGTAACCCCAACATGGTTTGACATGCCCAACACAACATCATGTGCTTTTAGGGATGTATGCGTGAAAAGCGCTTAATAAATAAAATGTAATTTGATTTGATCCACCACAGACATGATGGGATTGAGTTTTTACATAGCTATAGTTTCCTGCTGATCTGATCATGAAATGGTGTAAACAACCCTTCTTGTGGGACTGAAAGTTCTTTGTGACATGTTTACATGATGCATTTTTATTCTGATTGGCGTTCGATGGGATCAGAAGTGCCCCATGTAAACGCAGCGGGTGTGAAATCCTGCGTCAAATCAGCCTTGAACACAACACCCATATGTACGCATTCATTTTTAATAAGCGTGGTCCGGACAGGCCCGCGAGGGTGAGCAAAACTCACTTTTTTCTTCCCAGAAACACACATTTAATGGTCATACTATCTCACCTGTGGACTCTACAACCCACAGTTTGTAGTTGTGAATAAAATGAGTTCCGTCTTACTTTCAGCATGATAGCTGGCAGCTCGCTCCCTTTCCTGCTGTTAGGAGATGAAGCATCAAAAATGAATGGATGACTGTATAAAGTCATTCTTATCAGAAATAGTAAACACAATGTCTGAGATTTGTTGATGTTAAAGGCTTGTCTGCTGGGAACTAGTTACTTGACTGGTTGTGAATGCATTGTAGCTTGCAGAGAACTGAGGCTGAACAACAATAGCGCATTCGTGTGTCTACGTTAAAGATGTCACTCTTTTTTTATGGTATGAAGTCTAAATCTATTTTTCCAAATCTTCTTATCTTCACCACTGGTCTCCAATCAATCAATCAAGCTGTTTGTTAAAGGAGCACATACAGTTTTCCTCGAAATTATTTATATCAATTAAAGAAGCTGTCAGTGAAATAAGTTGAAATTGACAAAAGTAATAATAAACAAAAATTCTATGAAAATCATGACATTGATTTTAAATTGTGGTTCAACAGAAATCTTAAAAAACAAACATACAAAAATTAAAACAAGCAAATAAGTATGATGGGGCTCCGAAACAAAACAAAAAAAATTGGTGAACAATACTTAGTAACGTCCAATCAGACGTCTCCACCTGTTGACAGGTATGTTGGCCCTCTGTTCATTGGAAAGGTGCCCTAATGTGTCTGGGATAGTTTTGTTTGTTTGTTTTAATTATTATTTTCAACCATAATTCAAAAGCAATAATTTATTTCACTAAATTATAATTTTGTAAATTTTTATTTATTATTAGTTTCTTTAGTTTTTTGTTGTTTTGAATTACTATTTTGAATTTAGCCTTTTCTTTAATTGGAGGGTATGAATAACTTTGATGACTATGTTCTGACTGCAGGACATCAGGACACATTTAAACAGATATTTTAGAACTGACATATCTGTGTTCATCTTAAGTCCACTTAAGAGTTACTGAGTTTCCACGTGTTTTCGATGTGCAGTGGTAATGTAGTCCTGTGAGAGAGGATCTACAGACTGCATCTCTGTATGTCTTTTTTTTTTTTTTTTTAAATCTTTAGAGGAAGTTTCCTCCACTACCAGGACTACATGATTGAAGTTTCTCCACTTGAGGTCAATGTCAAGCTTAAAAAAAAAAACCTTAAAAGCTCATTTTGTCGCACAGTCAGTCATTTTCATAAAATATTTGCTTGACAGGCATGGCAGATATCTCTGAAATATACAGACACAATCCTGGCTTCAGATGTGCTTCCTAACCCGCCTCGGTTCCAGTCATAAATACCCTTTAGGAGACGCTGATGAATCAGCCAGTTTTCTGCTGGATTATCGCTCTCATATGTTCTGTTCTACAGCTTTCACATTTACACTCACAAGCTTCAGGATTGTCCACATCATGCGCACAGTGACAACCATAACGACACAGTCGCTCAAGCACACACACGCTAACAGGCTGTACACGTGGAGGCTCTTCACCATGAATTAAGAAGGCACAAAGCTTCCAGTATGTTCTGACATTTTGGTTAATTTTGCATATCAGCTAAATGCATATTTTTCATACGTGTGAATGGAGGTCCTGTAACCTAGGAGTTATGCAGAATAATGTATCAGTCAGCGTTTAATTATTAACAAAGGATGAATCTCTTTTTAAAGATGAGCCCTAAAAGGGATTCTGTAATCTGTCCAATATTGAAAGGATATCAGAATTGGCCAAAATTGGAATTGGCAGGCTGGGTTTTTACTAAATCAGGACAAAGAGGATTGCAATCAGTGCATCTCCTATTTGATTATCATTTGCTCATGTTTATCTCAGCCATAATGCCTTTAATCTACACAGTACAAACAACTTCCACATCAAAGAATGATTAAGTCCAAACAAAAGTCCAGATATCTGCTGGCTGAGCAGCTTGTTGTGAAGTCATTTATGAGAAGTAGGTTTGTGCAAATGATGTGGAATTTAATCAGATCTCTTGTGCAAATTTCAGTAAAAAATGATCTGTTTTAACCAGTACCAGCACCCCACGGTGATGTAGCACACTTCCTGCAACATGCTCCACTTGTGTGTTTGCAGCCCCTCTGATGTGAGAATTAAGCGTGTTTGAGAAGAGAGAGTTTGACTGGCCAACATGTGCGGGAGACACAGGTCACTTACTGCGCCGAGGCGCTCTATTCACCAGGAAGATCTTTTTAATTAGGCCGTGTTCTTTTAATTAACCAGCCAGCATAATGTCTGTGTCCATTTGTCACCCTCTTTTGTCTCTTCACAGTTCCAGAGGTCCCCAATTCCTATTATATGTACTCATTCACTCAAATGTATTTCTTTCCTCTTCTCTTTTAGATTAGCATGATAATACCCCGTAGTGTGGAGGGAAAGTGCTGAAGAGCTATTGCAGGACTGCTCATCAGATTCAATGTGTGCAGGACCATGGTTATTATCGTACTGAATGCACCATCAGTTAAACTAACAGCCTGAATTCCGACATTTATCTCCAATATCATAGAATGACTGGCGGTTGCATAGGGACTACGATGCTAAATTACAGGTTATGTCTTACTCCTTGGAGCCTGGATCTTTCCCCTGTGTGATTATGCTATGCAAATTCACACACACCCCCAATGCAGTCGGCCCGTTAGAAAGAAGGCTTCCCAACTGTTTTCGATAAGAAGTGAAATTTGAGTGAGTAAGTGTGTTCATTTACTCGCTGGCATTGCCCCTGAAACCTGAGCACATCCTCTGTTTCTCCCGTGAGCTCAGAGGCATGGGGGAGGAAAGGTTCAGCTGAAGCTTGTAACCATGTTTCCAGAGACCAGGTCAGATGCAGGTCAGGCCACCTTGAACTCCTCAGCTGGATTTATTGTGTTGGGGGGGTGGACAGGGTCAGGCCGTGCTCCTCCCCACAACACGAGGACTTTGTTAGTGTCGGACACAGAGCAGACGCTGGCGGCGCAGACAAATCCCTGTCACGCTCTCAGAGTAGAACCCTGCAGGGATCGGAGGTCGCGTGTTAAGGGTGGTGGTGTGACCTGAATTCTGATTGATTTTTTTAAAGTTGGTATCAAGGGAGGGGGGCTTTGCCTGGTGATATAAGAGAGGGGTCAAGCTGCTTACCCTTACCCCCACCATGGGGACTTTGAATAAGTGAATTCGGTTGAAAAAAATAGGAAAATCTTTGAGCCACAACTTGTTTGACTCTTCTGCTCTACTGTATACCTCAGTGGGTGTAAGTTTTCACTTTCCCTGAAACAAGACACTAGACCACATGTTTCCCCTTAATAGACAGCTGAGTGGGAAAGGGCATGAGTGTGGTCTGTTTGTCATTTGGTGGAAGACAGAAGAGGCCACCTTCACCAGTCCTGCTGCAAGATTTATTAGTTGTTCAAATGCATGATCACACCAGCCATTGACAATTATATCAATCATTCAATTAGTGGAGTTCAAAGTGCTTGAAAGGTGACCCAAAGGCAAATGGAAATCCCATTATCATACAAGCAGATGAAAATAATGTTGTCCGGAATATTAAATTAACCTTTAGCTCTCTTCATTTCATCATTCTCAATCATAAAGATGTGTTCTTACACTACTTGTAAATTATTAAAAATTTCAGGGTTTTTTGTGCATTTGCAGTAAAATGAGTGAGAAAAATGAATGAACTGTAGACTTTGCTGTTTGAGTGAAGGCATCAGGCTTCACATATAAACATTTAGACTTGTTAAAAAGGTAACAAATTAACATATAGATCACTTATTTTTAATTTAGTAACAAATAAAGTATAGACTTATTATGACATTAATTTTTAAAAAAAGAAATTACTGGATCCAGCTATTAGATATCGGACCGATATCTGGGTATCGGATCAGCGCATCTATAAATGAGGCAAACTTGTAGAAGGTCTGAATGCTTTTTTCTTTCAGGACTTTGTCAGTGATTTCCAGAGAGTCCTCATAAATATAACCAAAACAATAAAATATAGAGATGTGTACTTTTATTTAACATTAGAGTAATGCATGAAAAAAATATCAGGTGGTAACAGAATCAAAACAAAAAATGGAAATAGATGAAAAATAAACAGGGTACAGACATTCTGCTGTATTTCTATCATTTAATGGTTGTTTGCTTGACACGTTGATTAACATTTTATGCAGCATCACTAGATAGTGATATAAAGTGTATCATTTCTTTTTAAATGTTATTTCTTTGCAAGTTTAGATATTGCAATATTAGTTGTTTTTATATTTGTCTACAACTGAGGCATTTTCATAAGGCCATCTATAATTAAATGAATAAAGTTTGCCCTCATCCTGTTTCTTCATTGCAGTTTAAGTGCCTCTCATCTCTACCTGTTTAAAGGTCAGAAATCACACTTGGAGCACAAAACTCAAATAAAATTAAACTACCTTCATATTGAACTAAGACTGGATTTCAATTAGCAATATAACCACTGTTTTATGGGTTTAATACATAACCTACATAGCTCAACGTCATAATGCAAAGATGTATTTTTCCAGCGCACAGTGTATTATGGATCGTGGCCGCTGCAGTAATATTGAATTTGGTTTGGTTGGTTTGTTCTGCTTTGCAGATTTATTTATGTAATTTATGACTCAGAAAACTGTTTGATTCTCCAGCACACACAGACTTTGCTGCTGCTATGATCAAAAGAAGAGAGTTATAGAGCAATGCTTAAAAGAAGGAAGGAGAGAAGGAAGATACCTAGAAAGATCATTTGTGAAATGATTGCATTTTGTAGTTGTATTACAGTAAGCTTTAGGTGATCTCAGGAATTCTTATTATGGACCCTGAGTTTATCTTGGTTGATAAGTGAGTGAAACAAGATCAGTTGATTAACTCTGCTGGAGTATCAGAATGGGAAGGATGTGTGTGTTGTGTAAAACCCACTGAGCTGTTTTTATTATTATTATTATTATTATTATTATATTCAAATAGTCTTGGACTGCTTGGCACGAGGCTGATCACTCCTTCATTCCTTTGACCATGTGCACTTGTTTATTGGAGCTGACAGAACCAGGGAGGTTACAGTATCAGCTCAACCATCACTGTCTTGTGTTCGCTGCAGTCAATAAATGAGTCACTTCACAAGTGTGAGGTTGGAAGAATCCATAGATCCATTATCAATTTTGCACATTGTAAAGGCTGAAAGCTCGAGGTGGCCCAAACAAGCGAAGCAAACATCCGGTTCTGCAGTCCAGAGGATGATTGGATTGCTCCTTCAGTTGTGGCTCCAAGTTGTGGTTTTGAGATTGCTCAGTTGCCCGTTGAAGGATGCTGTTTATGCATGTTGTCAGCACTTGATTCTGAGCCCGGGCATAAACTGGATTCGTTTATTTATTTCTTTTTCTCTCTCCATTCTCTTCACATGGACTGAATGAATTAGCCCAGTCACGTAAAATTAAGTGATTTCTTTCATCTTTAACCTTTTTCTTTTTCTTTTCTCCATTTCAAGATGGTGCTGAATCATGGGACTTATAATATTGGCATTTATTCATGAATCTGGTGGATAAGTGTTGGCGTGATTCTTGCAGATGGTTCGATCTGCGTCACTAGCTCTTAGCTGTGTTACAAAGCACTAACACAAACTATTAAATTAATCTAGATGTATTTAGGGGCAATTTACAGTCTGGGGACTTGGGGTGCCTCGGAAATCCTGTAATCTGGAACCTTTGTCGTGCCGAGGCAGGAATTCGTTTTCCGTAAAGCTTTGTGTGCCTTTTGATGTTTTGTGTTGCTCCCAGCTTGAACTATAAATTACTGTAAATGGTGAACGCAGACCCATTTCTATCAAGATTTCATTGTACAACCAGAACAAGAAGATAAAGACCACATGCCTGAAGGTATCGCCCTACCTGGGATACTCTGTTACTCACACCCAAAATGCAATTGTAGTTTCCCTTTGGGATTTGTGGCTTTTATGTCAAAACAAAGAGAACTTGAGAATGGAGAGGAGAAATAAGTTGGCAAGCTGGTTTCTGCCTTACCCTTAACTGAACCATCACCAGCATGTGGCAGCCAGCTGGAGAGCTCACTAATCCAGAGGATGCTGCCTCTGCAAGTCTTGCTCGGCTCTGCTGGGTCTAAACCTCCATTATTATCATCTGTCAGAATTCGCCTTTGGATGTAATCACATTTCATAATGCCCCCAGAAAGTTTAGGAAGGTGGCCAACTTTCTGAAGTTGTTGTGGAATCATTTAGTTTTCGTAAAACAATAGCTACAGTACATAAAGGAGTTTTGTGAAATAATAAGTATGGATGTTTATTGGGGTTTGCTTCATACTTTAAATTTCTGATTGCTTTTTGGATGCGTTATCAAATGATGTGGTTGTTTATCCAGCAGTGGTTTTCAAAATGTTGCTTTTTTTAAATCTGCAAGTTAGCTGAAGGGAATTGCAGTGCTCATGCCCACAAAGTGAATGATACATTTTTTAAAAATTATTATTAATGAATGGTAGAGGTGTGACAGGATCTTGTGCCATGAGATATTGGGAGATTAAATTATGGTGAGATATCTCGCTTAAGTGAAACGTTATCTCACGGGTCACCTGTGGGGGGCAGTAATGCAGCTTTGCAACGTCTAGTCTGCCAGAAACTGACAGAAGAGGAGCAGCAGCAGCTAAATGTTCTCACCTTAATAACTTTGTTGCTATATTTAGTGAGTTTTCAGATCCTTCTGGCAACTTTTTTTTTTCATAAAAGGGACTAGCAACAAATCTAGCGACTTTTTCTGGTGGTATTGAGGCCACGTCTACACTCGGCCGTGTAAGTGCTTAAACGCATAGATGGTTAGCCAGCAACCCGTCTTGGCCACAGTAGCCCATCGTTAAAGGTTCACTGACATTTTTTTGACACAGGTATGTGTGCCATCTACATCTTGAATCGCCGATTCTTGGATTGGTGTAGACTCGTTTGGTCGTTTCAAGAACTGAGTTTGGTAAGGAAGTGACGTCATAATGACTGCGCCGTGCCACAACCGGCTTATCAACCGGTGAACAACCAGAGATTAACAATGGCAAGATGGAGACTAATCATTCAGACCTGACTTTGCTGCTCCTTATTTTACATGTGGAGGTGCTTGTAAAGATCACACAAACATTTTCGCGCAATGCCTTCTAGGTTGGGGTTTTGCCAGCGGGGGGAGTGGGTCGTAAATGATGTGTTGTTTGTGTGTGGACAAATATAGGGTTAGGTGAGATTTACCCTGTATAACCTTAGCCGTGTTAGTGTAGAAGTGGCCTGACACTTTTGGAGACTGACATGAATGTAGATATTGTTTACTCTTCTTTAGCAGCGGGTTCTCCTACATGCCCCTCCCTCCTTAAAAAGCAGAGGCTCGGTCCTCATGCAGCAGTCTCTCTGCTCCCAGCTGCAGCAGAACATCAGCTCTGCTCCGTGAACCAGACAGAACAGTAAACGCTCAAAGATCCACTGGCTGATCTCATCCTGGTTTACTGTCGGATATTAATGCTTATTAATGAAGAGTTTTGACAAAATAAATGTAAAAGTACTGTAGCATGTTGTGGACTGTTAATTGAAAACCAAACTAGTGTCTCTGCACTTATTTTTAGCCTGTATATTGACAGAGTTGCACTTTGGTTGCAAATGTTTGCACTTAAAAAAAGAAGAAATATTTAATTCTATTTGTGAAAAGTAGTTAGATTGTGAAAACTCGTGCTTTGGTCATGCATGAATGCAATGTATAAAACATTTGGTAAAATGGTAAATGGACTGTACTTGTATAGCGCTTTTCCAGTCATACTAACCGCTCAAAGCGCTTTACACTACATATCACATTCACCCAGTCGCACACACAATCACACACACATTCATACCCCGATAGGCACATCGGGAGGCAACTTGGGGTTCAGTGTCTTGCCCAAGGACACTTCGGCATGTAGTCTGGGGAATCCTGGAATCGATCCCACAACCCTCCGGTTGAAAGATGACTGCTCTTCCACCTGAGCTACAGCCGCCCACCTGCATTGTTTTGTGACCGTTATATAAAGATCAGATTTTTTCAAGCCATATTTTGTCATTTTAGTTTTCTCAGAAGTAATGTGAAAATCTCGTCTCGTCTCACCCTCGTGGACCCAGTATTGTGTATTGTCTCATGAGTTTAATGTATCATCGCACCCCTAATGAATGGACATGCACGTTGTTATTAAAGCTTCACCCTTAAATGTTGACGCCCCTCAACGAAGGCTAATTCAGCATCAGTCTTGCATCCTGTCTCTTCTCTGAGCTCTCTCCAGCCAGTAAAAGTCAGTCTGATTTTGACTCTTGTTTAATCTCTTGCACTGTCACCTTATTTCTTTTTCCCCCTCTCCTTGTTTCTCTCTCCTCTCCTTCTCCCTGTCCTTAAATAATGTCCACTTGTGAACTGAACTGGTCATGGTGTCCGTTTGAAATGCCCAGCCTATTATCCAGTTGTTGGCAGTGACTCCGCGCCACACAGCAAAACAAAATAAACTGATGCTTTGGGCTGGAAAGTAACTTATAAACTGTGGATTATCAGCTTTGAGACACTGCAGGCCAGTGATGGCCCCAGTATTATGTATACTCAGTGTTAGAGTACTATTAAAAAGTCACATGGTTGTAAGGTTGCAAACTTCTGTGGTATCGCTTTAATGCTCAACTTAAAACTGATCTTCATAGTTGTAAGAGAAGGATCAGGTTTGATGGGTACAATCTAGGCTTCTTCAAAAGTAAAGTGCTTTTTAACCCCTGTAAGTGCTCCATTTTTTAACTAAATGTGTTATTTAACTTTTTTTTTTTCCTTTTTACAGATTGCATTTACATTGTTTTTGGTAATGTCTCACTGTACGAGACTTTCTGGGATCGTGTTCTGGCAAGGTGAAGACATATTTCTGGGAGCAGCTTGCAGAACAGATTGTGGGCTGAGATGCTATCATCAGATTTGGCTAGTTTGAGCTCTGGGATTTGTCAAAAGATTTTGTTCACTTATTGCAAAGCAAACCATTGTCATGCAGAAAGCAATTCCAGACATGTCTTTTCCCCCCAGAATCCAAAGTGGATAATTTCATATTAACATGGCGCTTTCATGATGACAGAGATATTGAGTGTTAGTTTGCTTTGGACATTGAGTCTTGATGGAAAATATGATTGTTAGCATCACAGTAAGCTTCCATGTTTTCACTTATAAATGACTGATTTCTTATTTTCCATTCAGATTCACGGACAGCTGCAGCTGAAGCCTGTTCCAGCCTGGTGTACTAACCTGCTTGGTGGATTGCTGCAGTCAGCAGACTGTTGGATTGCTGTAAGGTAAGGAACGCTGTTTCTCTCCAAAATAGATGCTGTGCACTTAAAAGTGAAATATGATTAGACTGAGGTGAATATAATGTGATGGAAAAAGGTCTACTCTTCAGAAAGCTCCAGAGAAAGCACTTAATTAATGGATGCTTAAAGGAAATACAGCTGCTACTGCTTTTCAAAGCCCGGGAATCAACTCATAAATATTTTGCCATACTTTTATATAGCTGTTTCTATGAATCTGAGGACAAAATTTATTCACCTACTGGATTCACACACATATGTAAATTATAAAGAACTGGCCAAATAAGAGTAGTAAAAGCTACTTGTTTATAGGATGTCGTATAAGTTCATGTATGAATGTGGCTTTAGCTAATGCTGGATACATTTTAGTTATTTTAAATGGGATATTTTTGAATGTGTGATTTATCTGACGGGTTTGCTTACAGCAGAGAATAGAGAATGAAGGGTTTTGTCGATTGCACTTGCCATGATTAACAGATGGAAAATGGATTTGCAAATGGGCTTCATTTAAATTGTGAAGTACAGTTCTTTGTGCTGATTAATGGTAATCATCATCACTGTTGCTTGATTAAAATAAATACTGTCAGTAGTCTCCTAAATCAAGGATTGTCAATAAACCTGGACTGGCACATTGCAGTGCTGGAAGCTTTGTTGGTCGACTGTCGGGTGATCAGATGGACTAGAGCTACAGAAATGCATCAGAAACTTTGTGAATCACTGAAAAGCTACTTTGTCTGGTTGAGAATTTCCCCAGTGAGCTTGAGCGTGGACAGTAGAGGACAGGGCCAAGGAGCGGAGATGACAGCCCGCCTCGTGGGAAGGCTGGAGACAGATGGTTGGACAGATGCAGGCCTGCTGTGACCTTGAAAGAATCAGTAGGAGAAAGCAGTGAAAATGTCTCAAACAAGTGGTGCTAAACAATTCACCAGAAGTGCCAATTCTGTGATTTACATGCTTCTCTTGAGTTGTTTTGTTATTAGATGTCTTGTTATACACATAGATGCTCCTGCGTTATCAATGTGCCATCATGGATGCAGCAAATTTAATTTGGGGGAAATTCCGCTGTAATTTGATTTGTTTTGCATCACATTGTTGGAGTTTAACTGATGACTTGTTAACATAACAAACAGGTGATTCACTGACTTGAGAAGCTGTTGATTAGAAAACGGTTCTATAGCTGCAGAGTTTGAGATGTGATGTTTAGGGGAGGGAAAAAATATTGATTAATTGATGCATTGGAATACTTCCCTGTGCAGCTCAATATCGAATTGACAAATCCTCTGAACTGATTCACCTCCTGACTAATGGGGGAAGCTGTGCGTGTTATTTACATTCTGTGGATAAAGGCCACATTATGTTTTATTACAATTATAATTTGTTTTAAAATAATTGAGTGGAATGAATCTTGGAACATTTTTATTGAGCAAAACTACTTAAATAAATAGAGTTAAATTTTCCTTGTCATTTTTCTCTTTTTGCTGATACCGAAATTGATCCAATCATGACTCAAAAACCGTGATACAATCCGAACCATGAGCTTATTGATGTGTTGCACCATCATGATGTTGTAAGCAGGTAAATCTGTTGAGTTTTTAGTCTAATAAATAAATGGATAAAGTCCAATTCCCTAATCCTCTCCAGCAACTATCAGCCAGCATCCACTCGTTTATAAACCATTTAATCTTTGAAGGTTTCTGTGAGAATCTATTTGGATTAAACTGTTTAATCAGATGTTTTCTCCCAAGAGTTTCAAATAACACTCCAAACAATTAGTCTAATTCAGTTAATGCTCCCCAAAATATTTATTTCCTCGAATTTTTGAAAGCTGTAACCATTTAGTCTCAACAGTCTAGAGCTTTAACTCCTTTTCTGACATGCAGTGAGGAAACCTGCAAATACCTGGAGTTAATACATTTTCTTGATCTCTCTTAAGGAAATTATTTTAAGATTAAAAGCCAAATTCTTTGATAAATTTTCCACTCGGCAAACTATGAAAGAATTAACACACCTGAAACTTCGTGGTGAAACAATGTGCATTATCCACAAAAGTGCTTGAACTTGAAGGAGAAAAAAAAGTCTTTATAAAACCCAGCAAAAGCCATTTTTTACAAATTATAGCCCACTTGAGGATGTGCATGTAGATAAGCTTCATTTCTTGCCCTTTACCTGCCCACATCCAGCCATTAATGGTCTTTTTAAAGAGAACCTATGAGTGATGATGCAAGGAAATTAGTTTGCTGATAGATGGCTTTTTACCTGGAAAACTGGAGTTTGATGAGAAAATTATTTATCCCTTTAAGTTTTGTTGACTTGCCCTACAATGTGAGTGGGCCCAGTGGTTATGCCGAATTAGGGCTGGGCGATATGGACCAAAAGTCATATCTCGATATATTTAGGCTGAATATCGATATACGATATATATCTCGATATTTTTATCACAAGGTGAGATCAAATATTTTGTTACAGTCAGAGCCAAATATGACATTACAAGTAGTTTAATTTAACCAGGCCGGATGAAATAATGCTCAGCTGTTCAAAGAATGATAAAATGTAAACAGAAATACTGTATAATACTGTATGTAATAATACTCGCAGATGCAAGTAAGGAACATTACACAGAATTAAATGTAACAAACCCTAGTAAGGTTAGCATTTATATACAATGACAAAACAAACACACATTGAACTCCATATCTTGAGATGGGCGATATGGTCCAATTCCATATCTCATTTGAAAATATATCGATATATTTTTCATATCGATATATCACCCAGCCCTATGCCGAATGTACTGATAGTGCGGACTAATTTAAAGATGATATGAGCAGGCTGTAAAGATGTGTGGGAAGGTGACGGGAAAGGGCAGTTTCACGAGCACAGTTGCAATAAAAACTGCTGCTGTGAATGTCAATGTTAAAGGTCATCTATAAGCATGTGTTATGAACAAAAATGAAAGTGTGAGAAACTCCTCTAATGATAGAAAAATTTGAATAATTAAAAAAAATGCTGCTTTAGTTCACCATCTGTGTCGTCACTTTTCCCTGAACCCAAAATATTCGTACATACGGGTCAGAAGTTCCATAGAGCTGTAAACATTCTCTGGTCAGGTTTGTTTTGATGTAATCTCATGTTTGAACTTCACTCTGTGTACTTTAAATTACTGAGTTACATCACATTACTATTAAGATTGTTCTTATTTCTTCTAGAATAGGATGGCATTGAGATGTTGCAGCAGCTTTGTGAAATTGTCCTTTTTTCTGTCTTCTGAGCTTATTTCTGTTTTTCTATTCGGGTTTGCTTGCTGTGCTGCTTCAGTGATTTCTGCTGGTAATCATGGTACATGAACTTAATGATGCTGATTCCAATAAAATCCTGATATCCTGATTAATAAGCAAAATATATATAAGATATAAATATATATATATATATATATATGATATTAGGGTTGTCCCGATTCCACTTTCTCATTTCTGATGCCAATACCACAGGGCAAGTATTGGATGATGCCTGGTATTGATACTTAGCTGTGTTTTGGGTCAAATATTATGCATTTTGATCTGATAAATGATTTTATTCTTGGTTTATATTAGATGTGTCTGTTTTATGGAATCTCACCTCTAAAACCATGGTTTAACAATTAATGAAATAACTTTATAACAGTGATAATGAGGATAAACTGAACCATTTATTATTGACCAATGGGTATGAGTTTTAAACTTACAAATATAATAATATATAACATAATTTCAAATGAATTACGACCCGTCAGTAAGAAGTGCTTGAAAGAAAAGCTGGAATGGATTTCCTGAATCTGCAAATTTTAACAAGAACACCTAACTGCAGTTACAATGACCGACAAGATCGCCGCCATACATTAGTAGTGTTTGCTTGATAGTGTGCTCTAATTGGAGCAATTGAATTATGTAGCATGATGAAACTACATCAAATAATAAGCTGCTGTCTGATTTAACTTTTTCCGAACAGAGACACAAAGCTGACTGACCATAAACAGGAACTTTGATTCTCACTCTGGACATTCACATGGCCTCATCAAAGCACAACAGATCATATTATACCCCAAAACCCCAGAAAAGTGAAATTTGATGTCATGACACTTTTAAGATATTGGCCATAAGTGTACGCTGTGTATAAATAGCATAATGCGTGATGCTCCTGCAAAACATTATTTCTGCAGCCCTCTGATGCCCTTTAACATTACATTTTCTCAACTCCATTACTTTCTTTGCTATGAAGTCAAGATTTGTATGACGCAAAATAAAAAGCAGAGGCACCTTACTCAGATATCAAACATGTCATCTTTGACAGAGTTGCATAGTGGTCACAAATAGTCACTTTGTAGTATTTTTTGACAAAGTGAACTAAGGATGTAACGATTACCGGTAAAATGGTTAACTGCGATAAAATTACCAACAATTAGTAATACCGTATCAAATTTTAATTATCGTTAAAACCATGACTGATTACTGCACTTTGAAAAACTCTCAGTGATGCTGCTCATTGGCTGGAAAAGCAGTAGCAGTTGCAGTTTGCAATGTTTAATTTATGAAAACATGGTGGAAGGCAACGAAGGTACCCACATAGACAGCTCTCTTGAGATTTTCCCCCATTTAAAAAGGACAAAGAAGACATTTAGACCCATTTTTTGGATATTTTTAAAGATGCTGGGGGTATTTATATAATACCGCGATGAAAATGATAACCGTGATCATTTTGGTCACAATAACCGTGATATGAAATTTTCATATTGTTGCATCCCTAAAGTGAACTAACAGTTCCATGACATCATGACAGTTGCTGAAGACTTACATTAATGTTCATAATTTCAATTTCATTCATTATTCATTCTGGACTCCCAAATATTTTTATTTCTGCCGTTTCTTTCTGGCTTTTATCCTAAAAGTTGACCTTTTGAGTGTGGGGTTTGGTCCATTTTCATCTGTTGAGAGTTCACCTGTATTACTGCACCTGCTTATACTACACATGACATCATCGACTAACTTTCTGCCAGGCTAGAAACGCAACACCCCAACATGTTCATAGTAATCTCCTGCGATGTCAATCAATTCTTACTTGGCAAACAAACTTTTTTTTCCAGTTATTTATACTACATCAATATCATTTCTGTTCGGGGACTTGTAATGCAATTTAACTTAATTGCCATGTTAAAAGTTTGATGGAAAGTTCAGCAAGACGCACTGATGAAATGATTAAAAATCAAATCTTAACAGAATAAACTGGTCACTTGATTCTCTCTGAGGGACTGTTGAAATATTGTAGATGGAAGTTCATGCAGTTCCTTGCAGAACAATAGTGATCTTGTGGTGTGTGTGTGGTGAAATAGATGCACTCCTGATGCAATTCAGACGGCAGAGTGAAGCAAAAACCACCACTGGCCTGATGTTGTGCAGGCCTCTCGGGCTTTTATCACAGCAAAGGGAGAGCCACGATCAGAGCTGGGAACTGAATGGTTGGGCTGCGGGTGTAGGGAGGTGTTGTGAGAAATAAGCTGAGATGGAGGAGGGTAGAGGTGTCAGGCGTATAATTGGGGTGAGGAGATCTCTGGGGTGGATAGAGGGAAGCTTTATTAAGACCGCTCAAGTCTGATGTGCTTGCATGGCCGCCTAGCTCTTCCTTGTACACCCACGCCTATCCTCCATTTCCACTAGAGACTCTGCAACAACAAAGGGATGAAGGCCAAAGTCTTCAAGTTCCTTTCAGTTACAGATAAGACAAAAGACCCCATTACTTGAAAAGCACTGATGGGAAGGCAGCAGTGTATGGATCTGCCTTTTTCTTTTAATTCAAGACCCATTGTTCCGTCGTCCTCACATTTTAAATGAAGTCACAATTACCTATTGATGCTGCTGCATTGTACCCGTAGATTGTAAAGATTAGTGAGTGAGTTGTACTTTAATGAGATGTCAGTAAAGCTTTCAATAGTGTATCAGAACTGATGAGTGGTTAATGACCTTCCTAAATTGTTCAACTTGTTGTAAATGATGGACATTATTCGCCGTAGCTTTATGATCGCACATTAATACATTTGTATGATGATAGTTTGGCTGTGACCCAGTTAATGCACAGTAATGAGAACATTTACAGCCCAAAGTGTCGACAAATATTGGCACTCGCAATGGATAAAATGGCGGTAATCTTGCCTGGTTTGGCTCACAACATAAAATGAACTTTCCAGGGTGACTTCCCCTGTGACTGATCACATCAAGTCTGATGGTGAGATTAGGAGCTTAGCTGCTTATTTTCTCTGGCTGTGCAAGCACTGCGTTGTTATTTTGAAGTGCTCATATCAATAAATGAATCCTTTGTAGATGTGTGCATCCTTGACTGGAGTATAAAATTGTTTGCTGTCTCACAAAAGCGGCTTTTGTGAGTGACACAAAGATTTTCTGTTGAATCGGGAGGTGGTTAAGGGAAGAATTAGTGGCCTCCCCCAGAACTCGACTGTAAATTGGTTTCTCTGGAACTCATGAAAAGAGGGCTGGGGGTCCGTTCTCTGCTTCCATAGATGCTTGTTAATCCCCCGCAGCTCTGGCCAGAGGGAGAGCTACTTGCACATACATGACCCTGGTGGAAAACGGCGCTTCTTCTCCTCCAGCCCTCTTTGGGCCTCTTTCCATTTGGTACAGCAGGCCTTATTGGCTAATCCTCTGCCTACTCATGGCAGGGAGATTGCAGGCTTTTTCAAAGCTGACCACACTTCAAAGTTACAGGGATACGGGAACTTCAGGAGGTGGGAGGAAATTGGGTACACCGCAGGCAAAGACTTATTGGTTTGCCTCAGCTTTTCTTTGTCCATTCCCAAGGTTACACTGAAACATATGAGTGCATGGTGTCACTAAACCTGTGTTGGCTTTTAACACAATGTCACCACTAAGACTGTGTGAAATATTAATTAAGAGTTTGCTGTTGTTGCATTGGCAAAAACTGTATCACACAAAGACTAATCAAATCTTAAAACTTAGAAATGATATAAATCAAATATACTCATGATATCGCGGCTAGTCCCCTGTGGGATATAGAAAATGACTATTCGTTAGAGCTGGGAAAAAAATATCGATACACTGAAATATTGCAATATTTTCATATGCTGACATCATATCGATGTTTAAAAATGTGTTATCAATTTATTTTACTGATGAAATCTCGTGAGATTTTGTCAGTCAGTTCCGTAAGTCCTTTTGTTAAATCTTGTGAGAATTCATAAGATAACGATGAAATCTTGCGAGACTTTGTCGGTAAAATAAGTCAATATTGCATTTTTAAATATCTGTATGAAATCTTCATATGAAAATATCGTGATATTTCAGTGTATCGATATTTTTTCACAGCCCTAATATTCTTCATATTCGAGTATTGAGTTGCTTTTAGTTGCAGGCGGGGTTTTCTCACTCCCCTCTCTGCACTGCTCTGCACAGAGAGATAAAACAAGCGCACCTAGTTGCGTACATGAAGATGTACATGACATTGTGCTTCACGTTTCAGCCAACTTACTACTGTAATTAACACACGCACACAGTACAATACTGTTACAAAGAGTTAATTTTCCGAGGCTCATGTGTGTTGAACATATTTGGCGCACACACGAGTTGTTTCCTCGCTGGTTTTTCTGATAACTAGCAACATTGCCAGAGAAAAAACAACTATGATTCTTGTTAAGGTGAGAGCACTCACTCGCTTGTGTAACTGAGCGTACGTTTTAACAAAGAGCTTTTTGAGAAAAAGATGTGTCACACTATTTAGATCTGAAATCCAAACATTTTAACTGTTTTTAGCATGAAATAACTTACTTTTAGTAACTATCAACTTATTTATTCCCATTTTTTTATGTAAATTATTCACACCATGAACTAAATATTTCTGTCTTTTACCAAAAGGCATAACAGCAGTAGTAGGCACTTTGTTTTGTTTTGAAATTACATGTTTACTGCACTGCTTTAACGGTTATATAAAAACAGTTTTGATCAATTTGTTTAATTATGATTTCACGCTTTTGGCATAAATGTTTAATATCAGCATATATTAATGCGGTATGAACAGTAATGTTTAATTTAGACACAGAATCTATCATCTTGCTGATAGATTATATGCATCAAAGCATTAATTCAAGGCTAAGGTAAAATATCGAGATATATATCGTGTATTGTGACATGCCATAAAAATATTGGGATATTATTAAAAGTCAGTATTGCCCAGCCCTAATTTCTGACACTTATTCTGACTCTATTTTACTGCTTGTAATGGAAAAACCTGACAAGAAGATGGGAGGAGCTGTCTAAAGACAAATAAACTCCCAGTGGATGATCTCATCACCTCTGACATGAATTGACAGCAGATCAATAGCGTGATTGTTCGATTTTCTGGAGATGCAGACTCTTTCATTATTAAGATGCTGCTCAGATCATGTTTGTTTGTTTCTTCAGGTCATCCAGTTGGTCAACATCCCAAGGAAAAATCCAAATGAATGAATTGACCTGTAAGGTTTTAAGTGGCAGCCTTCAAGTAAAATTTTTTTAAATGCTCTAGAGAGGAGCATCAGTGCTCCAATTATTAGGTCCTCAGGTACTCCTCAATGAAGAAACAGAAGATGCCTTGTGGCCCCGACTTTATTATTTTACTGCCTTAAACAAACTGAGTCATGTGAAGAAATAATTTACATATCGCATCTTTTCTGACATCTTTCAATTGTTTTAGTTTTTTACTTCTTTTGAATTGCAGAATTGACAAAGAAGTCTCTTTGTCTTGGATTGATATACGATCTTGTCTGAAACAAAGAGATATGGTAGCATTAGATATTGTCTGCAGGGCTTTTTGTGGGGTGTTTAAATTTGATCATCTGTAGTTTCACTCTTGCAGACTTGCATCATAGCTTAGTTTAAACATGGTCGGCTTCTCTTCACAGAGTGGTTGTTTTTCCAAAGTCTTTATGAATTTCTTTCTTAGGTTTTATCTTTCTTTATCCAGACAAGTTTTCCAATGATGTCAAGTAAAAGTGCTCAGGACGAGACAATAGGAGGTCATTATTTTTTGGCTATGCAACCGTACCCAAAGTCTCTTTCTGGGAATATTCTTCATTTTTCAGCAAGTCGATGGGGAAATTTACCGCAGCTGTTACCACAGTGTGGCTCTGTCCTTAGGCCAGATGTATCACCCACTGAAAACACTGGAAGCAAAAGTAGTCCCCTGCTTGTTGAGCAACACAAATCCCGTAAGTCTAGAATAGGAGAATAGAAAAATATTCACTTAAAAAACTACATCTGTTGGTTCCTCCATATACAGTATGCAAGTGTCAAATCCGTGTGCGATCAGTGCATCCAAACCTTTAACTACAGTTGTCCTCAAAATTATTCATACCCTCCAAATAAAGTCAGTCAGTAGTCATTTTCTGTACCGCTTATCCAGTTCCTCCAAATAAAGAAAAGGCTAAATTCATAATAGTAATAAGCAGAAACTAAAGAAACTTACAATAGATAAACATTTACAAAATTATAATTTATTGAAATAAAATATTGCTTTTGAATTGTGGTTGGAAATAATGATTAGAGCACCTTTGCCATGAACAGTGGACCAAAATGTCAACATGTGTTGAAGTCTTTTTAAACATTCCAGAAACCATCCGATCGCAGTGATTGCCTTAAAGTATTGCTCAATAAGATTTGGGCTTCGGAGCCCCATTATGCTTGTTTACTTGTTTTATTTTTGTGTGTTTGTTTTGAATATTTCTTTCAACCCACAATTTAAAATCAATGTCATGATTTTTACAGAATTTTTATTTATTATTACTTTTGTCAGTTTCAACTTATTTCACTGACAGCTGATTTTTTTCCTTCTTTATATGGAGGTATGAATAATTTTGAGGACGACTGCATGTGTTTTTCTTGAAGAAAACCAATAGAATGTTAAGTTCTTTTTACATCTTTGTCCAATCTTCAGTTTATTTAAAATTTGATTAAATTGCTAGATTATTGTTTACAATTTTTGTTAATTAGATGCTGTCTAACATTTTGCCCTCTCATGATAATTATAGGTTACTTAACTGTCTTTATTCTTTGAGGGTCCAGAAAGGGACTCGTACAGTATCAGGCCTTGGTGAATGGTTGGAAATTTCTTGGTTTTCCCAATTCCCCACCTCACTTATTCCAAATAAATTTGCATGAGCAACACACCAGCATAATTACTTTAAGTGGACTTCAGTAGTCATTATTCCCTGTGTGCTGATGAAATGTTTGTGACTCAGTCAGACCTGAAAGAACACATACACACACACATACACAGATTCCGCAGTTCTCTGTGAGCTCACAATGTCAATAAGCTGTTTAAACCTTCACCCAGGGCAGACCCTTCATAAAGGTTAGTTAGCTTTAGCTCAGTAAGGAGGATTATGTCATTAACTAGTTTCCTTAAGTAGCATCTGTTTGAGTTTTATCTTATTCTGTTCATCTTATGTCATTAGTACTGCTTACTTAAAAGGATTTCAGATTATATCAGGATGCTGAGGGTGTAAATGCCTTGCAGTTTGTTTACTTTGTTCTGTTTCTTTCAGGAAAATGTTTATTTTTCTTTATCTCCATCTTTCTTTTTAAATGGTAATTTAGTCATTCAGAGCTCAGATACTCCTGACGACGTTGGGTGACTTGAAAAGAAAATTCTTAAAAAAAAGCAGGTAATAGTGTTAAAATGGGTTTCAGTAATGTCTTTTCATTTTATGCAACTAAAGATATAGAATAATATCTTTTTATTAGCTTGCTCTGCTAAAGGTGATCCTTTTTATCTTCCACAAACAAGCCAAATAAAGCTTACCATGATGGAAAATAGAGAAATGGTCATTTAAAAGAATATCTAACTGTTGCCTGGCGTGCATTACAGTGCATTTACCAAGTCTTTCATGTATCAGTTGGACGACATTAGAGGTATTTATAAAATGATGCGTTTATCAAAAGGAATTTTTTTGTTTTTTCTCTCTTCTTCAAGCAAACACCTGCAGATTCCTTCATGTCAGGTATGAGACTTGCTTTTCTCTTTTGATGGTTTTATGATGCAAACCTAGTATGTCTTTCTGGATGGTGGAAAAATGGTTGATATTTTATTGTTTTCTGTCATTTTCTAGTTAAAACGAGTAAATAAGTGCCAAATGAATCAATAGTGACAGTAATTGTTAGTTGTAGCCCTTAAACAGATGATTGAGTCTTTCCTGTCCAGGCTTTTAATCCACTTGTCTCATCCCCCACAGGGCAGCCAGGCAGTGACTCTATTGACCATAAAAGCCTGTGGTTTATGGCTGCAGTTGATGCTTCATGTGGTTATTGACCAGAAGCTGTTGGCGTAATGTGGGCGGACCAGTCTGATTAGTCTTATTGACCACAGAGCACTGAAGCTCGGCTACTTCCTTGTACCTTTTTTAAAAAATATGTTTTTCATCATACATCCATTATAAACGCTCAGGTACCTTTCACACCCACTAATAACATTTTTTCTCACTCTGGAAATGATTTGGTTTATTGGGGGATGCAGAAAGTCGGCCTCTAGCGAGACTTTAAAAAAAACGTTATTGCCAATATCATGCTGTTAAAGCCTGAGAGGATGAGGCGTTTTATATGAGAGCCTCTCATAATTCTTATAATTGATGTTTATACATTTTCTCAGTAGAGCAATAATAAAGATCGGTCTTTTAATTGCTAATGCATGCCACCCACACAGGTAATTGCAAGCTGTTTGCTAGAATGCAAATGTACTCATCTTTGGTGTTAGCCACTAACAGATTAAGATACTTATATTGATGCCCTCTGGTTGAAAGGAATCGCTTTGATTGATTGTTGGAAGTGTTGCAGACAGCATCATCATTTTGCAGCCAAATAGATGGCAGACAACACCAGGGATAGTGTAGGTTACATCAGTGACTAGTCATATTCACTTTTTTATATTTAGCTGGGAACTAAAGAGGAACTGAAGAAAATTGATTTTGTCCTGGTAATGTGCACTGTATGAAGACATCCAGTAGGGAGAAGCAGCTCTTAGAAAATTAAACTTATAAAAAGTACAGTCGAGTTTTCAGTATCTCTCAAAATAAATCAGATGTAATCTTTTGAAGAGAAATGTTAATCAGACTCTATTTTCCATCACTTGTCTGGAAGATGATGAATGATGCTGTGTCGTGTTGTTAGAGGCTGGCAGCGTTGTCTAAAGCTGGGACTAATTAGAAGGAATAGTTGCTCGAAGAGGAGAAAAAAATGAAATGCTGATGATATAATATCCCAGATTTATCTATCTGGAAAGACACCTGCTAGGCAAGTGAGGTTATATATGCCTGCTTTGACGAGCAACAGCCAGTAAGTCGTTTCATGTTTACACCAACACAAACACAAGGATTGCAGGGATGAACCCTCCTATGCTGAAATACAGACACTGTTAAATTTGGCTTCTTTTATCACAATTATTCTGTTGTGGTTCGTCAGTGTTTGTTTCATACATATAATTTGCATACACGCTCCGTAAACTGTGTGAATACACGTGATAATGGCTACAGACTTTTAACTCACCTGACAGTTTAACTTAGCTGTAAACTCATGTCACATTTCCAAATTTAGTTTTTTTTGCCAACAAATTTTCCATTCCACTAAAATGCTGCGAAAAGAAACAAAAATCACGTGAGACAGAAAAAAATTGAACTTATAAATCTTTTGATGAAGTCTGTTTCATTCACAAATACACTTTAATGACAGATATCAGATAACATGTTGACATAAGTAACACCCACAAATACTGAATCAATTTTTTTTTTGTTGTAATATGCTTTGGAAATTACTACGATGGTTGTAGACTCGGTTAGCTTTGGTTTATGTTTGCTAATTAAAAATGAATAAACATTAAATGATGTTGAATAATTCATTGCTATTTAGAAAATTAAATTGACCGGTAATTTTTTCCTTTTTTTTATTCAAAATTTTTTATATTTATACAAGACAACAATACACACTGGTCCCGACAAATACAAAATAGTTAACCAAGACAGATACACAATAACAACACATAGAAAGCGGATTAGAGCATGCTCCTGCTTGATATATATATATATATATATATATATATATATATATATATATATATATATATATATATATATATATATATATATATGAAGAGTTCTTTTCCAAAACGAGTTAACCACCATTTAGAAAAAACAGATTTAACTGCTTCTGCATAGAAACGCTTCATTTATTTTTTTGAATATTTTCACCAAATCACACTTACATGATGTAGAGGGTTTTAATTATGTCAAATGGAGATAGGAGGTTTGTACCAAACGGCGACGAAAAGCAGTTAACTCTGTTTTTTCTAAATGGTGGTTAACTCGTTTTGGAAAAGAACTCTTCATATATATGTTATATATATATATATATATATATATATATATATATATATATATATATATATATATATATATGTACAGTATATATTAAAAAAAAATACTGGAAAAACAGGCAAACAGAAAAACAATCTTAAAGTTTTTTTTTAAGAATAGGTATGTTTGATCCCTATTGACCCCTATCTGATATACCTGAAATTGCTCAACTCTTAATTTTCGATATGTCAGCTGATACCGATCTATACAGACAACTGAGGTTGTATCTGTCATATTTTGAGAAATTCAATTATATTATGGTCGACAGCAAAGATCCCAAAATAGCCTTAACTCAGGCAGAGGAGTTTATTTTTGACATTTCTGATATCACAATTTAATGCCGATAGTGGATGACAATATGGCTGATTAATGTCGGACATCTCTAAAAAAATCCCCCAAAACCAACAAAACAAAAAATTCTCCACAGACTATTATTAACCAGGTTTAACAGTAATTCAAATCACATCAGATTAAGTCAGTGTTTGTGACAACGATATATGACCCCTCACCAGTGGTAGAAATAAATTACGATGGGATTTTTATGACGCTGCCAGTCAAAACAACGGATAATGAAAGAGTTTAGCACAACCTCTTCCTTGTAGATAGTATAAGTCATTTTTTTTATAGTCTTATGTGGGTAGGGATGTAACGATATGAAAATTTCATATCACGGTTATTGTGACCAAAATGATCACGGTTATCATTTTTATCGCGGTATTATTGAAATATCCCCAAGCATCTTTAAAAATATCCAAAATGGGTCTAAATGTCTACTTTGGCCTTTGTAAAGGGGGGGAAATCTCAAAAGAACTGTCCATGTGGGCACCTTTGTTAACTTCCACCATGTTTTCATAAATTAAACATTCCAAACTGCATCTGCTGCCGCTTTTCCAGCCAATGAGCAACATCACTGGGAGTTTTTCAAAGTGCAGTAATCAGTCATGGTTTTAACAATAATTAAAATTTGAAAACACTAATACGAATTGCTGGTAATTTTATCACGGTTAACCATTTTACCAGTAATCGTTACATCCCTATATGTAGGAATACCTAATTGACATTTAGAAATAATTGGTAAAAAAATGTAGTTGGATCACATTCATATACCATTCATTCTTCCCATGTCAAACAGCTCTCTAACTGAACAGTAAAACATGCTATCGGTCCTTTTTGTGTGCTTTAAAAGCATTCAAATGTATTTGAAGCAGTGGGACTATCATGATAGCTGCTAGTTAATTTCAGTTCTTGTGATGTGTGCAGTTCCATGAACACCTTTTTCTCTGCAGCAGTCTGGCTGGAACTCAGCAGCAGCTTTTACACCATGGCCAACCTCAGCTTGAGGCTGTTTTGAGTGTGACTGACCCATGATAGATGACTTGTCAATACAGGTGGACATGTACACTAAATCTCCCTCTTTCTCAAGAACCCCCCACCCCCATTAACTCCCACCGCTTTCTATAATACAGAGTATTTCATACCTCTACATAAGTGTGGGCGTTTGAAATTAGTTCATTTTCCCTCATCCCCTCAGCAGGCTTCGCCTCTGCACTCAGCGCTCCAATTTTTGCCCAATTGTGAGGTGAAGAAGCAGAAAAATCTCCCCACAGCTGCTGTTTGCACCTTGAATTTCTCTGCACATCAGTGCACACTTTCTGCGGGGTTGATCCACGGAGAGCGGGGTTAAGCACTCTCCTCATAAGCACCTGTGTGTCTCAGAGATCAGGGGATGCGAGTGGGCGGATGCGATGAGAACAGAAGGCGAGGATGACGCCACTGAGAAGGTGACGAAGGTGATTACAGAGGGTCAGCCTCAGGGAAAGTGGCACAGGGAAGCAAGATGAAAGATTTTTTTGTTGTGCTGAAGGAGAGCCTTTTCAGATACACACTCATTTATCATTCTTCTTTTTGTTTGTGGTTATTTTCAACCACTTTTGCCTCATGGAAGGCTTCCTCCCCTCTTATGTGGTTGGTCCTCTTGTAGTCTGGTGATTGGAGAACATGGAGCATCAATGAGCTCCTCTCTTTCCCCCCTTTTTCTGTATGTACAGGGCTCAGTTTTGTTTAGCTTTTAAGTCCCCTTTACTTATCCAACTGCCTTGCCTACTCTGTAAAAAACAACAACAACAAAAAAGTTGACATGACATCACAAGCAAAAGGCTTGGTAAGCTTTTTAGAGCCAGTCATGGTGCACCATTCCCCCGTCGTAATTACTGCTGAAACAAGCAGCTCGGGGAAGGTTCAGCACTGGCAGACCCGTCATTACTGACAATCTCCCAGCCTTTACCTGCCACAGCTAAGATGCTTTCGCACCGCAGGGTTGTGATGATTGCGGGGTGGGAGAGAGTGGGGGAGAAGAAAGAGGGATGATCAGAGACGGGGAGCGGCGCACATTTGGAGGTTTTTAATAACTGCGAGAGAAATGGCAGCACAGCTGAATCCCTCAGAAAGGGAAAAAAAAAGTGTTTCAAACTAGAAGCTGCTCAAACCTGCCAAACAGCCATCTTTGTTTCCATGGTGATATAACACTGTCCAAGCCCGAGTGGTGAACTTCAAATCTATTATATTCACAGAGGCCTGTCGACTGTGCTTTTGCTGAGCTGTCTGGGGCTTGGGTCTCAGCCACCAGGCTCTTCATGCCCTTCAGTTCAGCACTTAAGCCTTTTCAGCTCAAAATGTCACGAGTCATTTACTTTACTTCAAGGAGTGTCTGCATCTGTACGCAGCTTTTCCCTGCCAAAACAAGTTTGAGTTTTTGGGTTGTTTTTTTTTTTTTTTCCATTTTTTTTGCCACGCCTATAGGTTATTCATCACAGAGTACTTCTTAGTGGTGCTTTGCATATAGCAGGACTGGAATCTTGGCGAAATTTTGATTTAGCCATAAATTCTTCAAGCTCCCTTAAAGATTTCCTGGCTGTGACTTCATCTGGATTTGCCCCTAACTGTGCAGAATATGGATATGTGTATTCTGGAATCTGCTCTCCATGAATATAGGTGGGAAGATATGAACAAAACATTGACGTAAGTTTAATGTGAATGAGCAATAGTTGGATATTTTAAATATTAAGAGTTTTTGTTGTAACAATGTAATACAAGAAGGGATGTCCGATATTATCATCCTACTGTTATTATTGGCTGATATTGGCATTAAAATGTAATTTTGGAAAATATCGATGTCAGGGTTTTTTGAGCTGATATTTTTACTAAGGAAATCCAGATCTTGTTCCATTAGCAGTGGTCCAGTATGTAGAAAAGTCCTTGTTTTCCTGGAAGAACTTCATATCCCAGCATTCCTCTGAGTCATATGACTACAGTGCAGCTGCTTCTGCTACAGACTGAATTGCTTTGAAGCTGCTTATAACATGTCTGGTTTCAAGTTGTTCCTTAAGTTACCAAGCTGTCAGAAACATTAGAATTAGCCACATGTTGGGTAATACCTGTTAGTATCTGATATATGGCAGCCAGATGTCCAAAATGAACTCCTCTGGCTAAGTTAAAGCCATTTTGGGATTTTTACTGTTGACAATAGTTTTATTTCTCAAAATATGACTGATGCAACCTCACAGACTAAAATGTCCTGGGTCAAACTGCTGGGTTAAAAAGGGACAGACTAATTTCTGGGTTATTTCAACCGAGACATTTGGGTTGTTAACCCAACTGCTGGGTTAAAATAGCCCAACATTGTAGTCAACATAACCCAACTGCTGGGTTAAAATAGCCCAACATTGTAGTCAACACAACCCAACTGCTGGGTTAAAATAGCCCAACATTGTAGTCAACATAACCCAACTGCTGGGTTAAAATAGCCCAACATTGTAGTCAACATAACACAACTGCTGGGTTAAAATAGCCCAATATTGTAGTCGACATAACCCGACTTCTAGTTTAAAATAGCCCAACACTGGAATCAACGTAATCCAACTTCTGAGTCAAATATCCGACCTGAAAGTTGGGTAAAAAGAAATAAAAAATCTGAACCCAGCAGTGGGTCAAAAATAACCCATTATGTTTTGTTTTTTTTTACCCACTCCTGGGGAGGTTTTAGTGTGCACAGGTGTCTGCAGATATCAGTTGATATCAGAAATTAAGAGTTGGACAATATTAGATATTGGTTAAAAAAGAAAAAAAAAGAAAAAAGCCAATATTGAACATCTCTAAAGTGTTTTTGTGTCTTAGAACATGTAGAGGGAAGTCTTATAAAGATTTTCTTCACTGTATTTCTTGAAATATGGCAGTTTTTGACTCATAAGGCATCTGTCAGTATTGATCAAGGAAAGAAGGATGGATGTTTCAGAAAGCTTTTTTTGGGGGGGGGGAAGGAAATGTATTCATGAGTTGGTGATGTCGACATAGTTGTGATAAAGTAGTAACTTACTAGCTGCACACCAACTGTTTTCACTCCTCGTTTTGCAGCATATAGTCCTCCGTCTGTGCCGAATGTTTCTGCTTCAGCGTGTCATGAAATATCTTGGCTGAATGTAGATGTGGGCGTGTGATTGCATATGTGTGTGTGTGTATTCCTCCACTTCCACACAGACTGTTATAAAGGAAAAGGTGAGGCAGCTACAGGATGCCTTTGACCCAGCAGGTGGAAACAGGTGCTGCCACTTACCTGCCTTGCAGCAAGCGCATGCCTCGAGGTGGAAACAAGCTAGTTCTTTAGAAAACAAACAGACAAAGCAGAACAAAGGAGTCAACCTTTTTTTTCCCATTACCTCAGCATGGCAACGAAGATGTGCGCAGAACAGATTCAATGTCGTCAGAAATAGTAGTGTTTTGTGTTATTTTGCATTTAGCTATGTCATGTTGAAATACACACACTGTGCAGGTTTAACCCTTCAAGCCTTGTGCCTGTTTTTAAGCCTCAACTTGCATACCATTCGTATAGCTCTGCTACTACAAGGTCAGTTGAAAACTTTTGAAGTTGTAGTTAAAAAAACACTTGCGAGATTTGTTATGCTGTGTAAATACTGTGAAGAATAAATGGAGATGAAGTTTCAGGATGAATATGAATATTCTTTTGGAATGATGCAGCTGTAGCTCTAAACCTCCATCAGTTCGCAATATGTAAACATCTGATATATCTGATAAAGTGAATAAAAGTAAATTAAATGCTTCAGTGCAGGCCATTTTGACACTGTTCATCTCTTCATTTAGAAAGGGACAGTGCATATTAATGAACATAAAATGTAAATATGGAGGATTAAAGCAAAGTTCATTTCCATCCTTAGTCCCTTGACAAACCAACACAATAAAATGAAAATAATAGGAACAATAATAATGTTAAAACACTCAAAAGAATGGAAGGAGATCAAAGTAGACAATGATAAAATTAATAAAAACAAAATAAAAATGTGGTTGATGTCAGACCAGGATTGCACATCAATTGGGTTCTAGGTTTAAAGTGCAGAGTGCCAAACTTAATCAAATCATAAAATGTTAAAGTGCTAAATGCAAAGTGCTAAGTATGTTGCATGTTTAAATGCACAAGTGACACTGTACAATGCCCGAATATTAGTGTATTGCACATTTCCTGTGCTGATCCTATTTTCAGAGTTTAACTAAATACTTCAAAATAAGTCCATCAAATTGGGGACTGCAGATTTTAAAAGGGTGACTATAATGAAGCAACTTGGACATAAAATGATATAATCTGTAAAGGAAGTACTATGTAAGTGGTTTCAACTGTTTGGCATCAGTTCATAGTTCAGTCAGTTAGTTGTAGTAAATAAAACAAGTTTTAGTGCAAACAGTTCAGACAAAGTCTTTTCACATTTACGCCCAGTATTGCCTCCTGAAAACCACAACTCAGACCTTAGGTCAGGGGTGCCCAAGTCCGGTCCTCGAGAGCTACTATCCTGCAATTTTTAGATCATGCCTTCCCTAACACACCTGAATCAAATTCCCTCATACATGTCATTAAGCTCTGCAGAGGCTGGTAACGAGCCATTCATTTGATTCATGTGTGTTGGAGAAGGGATGCAACCAAAATGTGCAGGATAGTAGCTCTCGAGGACCGGACTTGGGCACCCCTGACCTAAGGTCTTAGTTTAGGTTATAGAGGATTGGGAAGCTTATCAATTTGGTGCTCTTTTAGTTATTTAAGTGCAGCTTTGAGTATTTGAGGTGTCAAACTTTGCTGAGCCGGGCTGTACTGACATGTCAGTGTGTGCTTCACCTTCTCCAGATACAAACACATTGAACAGAATCCAAGGATTGTGTTGCCAAAAGGACTTGTTTATTCCTTGACACAAACAGCATCTTTTTCATTTATAGAGTTGCTTTTCGCTCTTTTCTTTTTTTAAGTCAGTTTGCAGAGTTTAACAATGAAAAACAAGCACTAAAACTTTATCACTGCACACACAGTATAAAGTTTATCACACAGTATACGCCACACACAAACTTCACTATCCCATAATCCAATAAATTACTTGACAAGTTATTCCCAACCAAAGGTCACATGCATAATTCAGTAAATGGAGACGGTAGCGGAAAAGGAATATTTTAAAGTTTAAACTTCATTGGTGTGTTGTCATGTGCTTAAAGTGGAAGTATGCAAAGTTTTTTTTTTTTTTTTACAAGTCTGATGCAGTGGTTGGATTGTCTCACCCAAGGTTGTTATAGTCTTCTCAGTCCCCTGCACGAGCCCTGCATATGCTCTCCAACAGCATTATACCAACTCAGACCAGGTCGGCATTGTCTCAAGGGCAAAACCTGAATAGCTCTCTGCCTTGTTGACTGATGAAGCTCATCCATGCGCCAAGTTCAACAAGTCGGATGCCCTTCCCCTCGCTGTGCAATCCTTCAACCTTTTCTTTCTGCACACGAGTGTATCTCCCCACTGCTATTGCACTCATCGTCTCCCTTTTCAAATGCTAATGGCGCTGAACCATGCTGGAGCTCTTCAGCTAGAAGTGAACTCTCTTCTCATTTGAGAATTTATGGATTGTCATGCAGAGTTTTTAAGGTTTGGCCCAGCGGGCAGGTAGAATTTCTTCTTGTGGCCAACTCCTTTTGGCCACAGTCTCTGCAGCTCACTGCAATACATACACCATGGGTGTCTTACTGTTGTTATTATGCATAATGGAACAACATCCAGTTTCACTGCCCATTCTGTATACCCACCTACTACTTCAAACCCCACAAAAACCACTGGTGATATGGCCTCAGCATCCTAATGTACTGCCAATGGTCCAAACTGTTAGAGAAAGAACAAATTACGTTTGCCTCTTGAGAAACACTAACATTGCACATTCTCTGTTGTCCCCCTCCACCCCTTAAATCAAAGCTTGTTTTCCCAAAGAACAGACAATAACCTTCAAAAGCTGAGCTCCATTAAAGGTTGAATATGGAACATTTTTATTAAAAGCTATATTTTTTCAAAAATAATACCTCCACAGGTCGTTTGGCGGTGTACAGAATGAAAGTACAACGTTTCCCAGAAAAATTATATTTAGCCTAAAAATAATTATAAAATAAATTTTTACGGGTTCGATAATGGCATTTTATTTATGTCTATAAGCCAATCCACGCCGCCATTGCAGGTTGCCAAATACGATCTCTGTGTGGAAACAATATTTCGGTCATAGTCAGGCCTGTACAGGGGAAAACCGTAGAGACGACGAGTGAAGCAGCTGCTTCAGAGCCCTGGAGATATTGTTATCTGTTTCTGAGGGAGGAGTGACCTGAGAAAAGCAAAATCTGGAGTAAATTTAGGTGAAGACTTCACTAAATGGACCCACATAAACGTTTTCCACGGAGTAAAACACGGAAATGGCGACTTTTCTCCTGGATCGGTAAGCTAGCTTGTTTGCTAACATGGCTAACGTTAGCTGTCAGTTATAAACTTCTCTGTGTTACTTGTTAAACATGCTGCAGACTGTTGGTCACTTGCGTATCGGCAGTGAGCCTGGCACCCCAGCGGCTGGAGTTGTTTTTCTGCCGTTGCAACTACAACCAAGACACACGTGATGTCGCTGTTCTGTCCGTATTCCATATTCAACCTTTAAGTCTGCTCCTTTGACGTGTTTGGTTTGTGGGAAGCGTGGACATGATCACACATAAACTACAGAGAGAGAGAGGAGTCAAAAATTTGCATCCGACTGTCTTTTATTGTTTCTTAGTTCCTCGCCTTTTCATCCCACAACCATCAGCTGTCAGTGCACCTGCCAGATAATAAACTAACAGCATTTTCTTCCAGACTGAGTTTTAACAGATGCAGTGCTTTGAAAGTGGCACGATGTGTTAAAGAAAAACAGGAAAGCAAATATTTGAGGGCACTAATTAATGAAAACCACTGTGCATGCATCATAAATAATTCATTTTAATAAGTTTTTTTTTCCGTTCACAGTTCACTGAGAGCTGCTTCTCATATTAACTTTAGAAAAAAGCAGAAGATGACACATGATAAATGTCCTTGGCTGTTTTGAAAGTGGGTCTTTAAGGGTAAATGACATATCAGGTTGTTTTGATGTTGAGGAATCAAACTGACATGTTAAAGTTCTTCCCACTCTGAATCGTTTATCAATACTCCACCAAAACATATATTCATTCTTTCTTTATTAAAAAGATAACTATTTCCTGGTGGCTGCAGCATGCCCCTCCCCATGCAGTGTTATGCAATTTGACCTTAGACGCCAGTGTGAGTGTGCAGGGTTATTTGTCTCTCTGATGATGGACTGGCGACCCATCCAGGTGTACCCTGCCTCTCGACCGATGGCGGCTGAGATAGTCTCCAGCTCCCTGTGTCCCTGAATTTAATCAAGCAGGTATAGAAAACAGATGGATGAAACCCTTTCCTGCCTCAAAATAGCAATGATGTCACTTTTTACTAGGGATGCATGATATCACCGGCCTATATCGGCCTTAAAACTGAGTATCAGACATCGGCCACCCCACCGATATTCAACCGATATTTAAGCGATCAGCTCACTGTTTCTAAAGTGCAAAAAAAAAAAAAAACTAGAAACTTCTTCCTCTTCAAAAACTTCTTTTTTACAGTCTTTGAAATTTCTAAAAGACTAGGGGTGGGACAAAATATCGATACACTAAAAAAATCATGATATTTTCATATGCTGATATCATATTGATATTTAAAAATGCGGTATCTATCTATCTTACTAACGAAATCTTGTAATATTTCATCGTTCTGTTAGGAAATCTCACGAGAATTCATGAAAATTTCACAATTTTTTTATATGCTGATATCATTAACATTTAAAAACGCAGTTTAGATTTATTTTACTAAAGGAATCTCGCAAGAATTCACGAAGTATTCTAAGAGTTTGTAACAGACTGATGAAATCTTGCAAGATTTTGTTAGTAAAATAGATTGATACCGCATTTATAAATATAGATTTGATTTGAAATGAAAATATCATGATATTTCAGTGTATCAATATTTTTTCCCACCCCTATTTTTCAGAGAGTCGGAAACGGGAAACAAAACTGCCATTTGCAATGATTGCTTATTTTTTTCAACTTTAATATTGGTATTAATATCAGTTATTGGCCACGATTTTTAAAGATATCGTCATACCAGATATCGGCTAAAATTCCATTATTGTGTATCCCTACTTTTTTACCACAGCCTCACTGAGTACTGATCTATGAAAAGATTAATTGGCATTGAGGACCATCTCCACCAGCTTCCAGTCTACCTTAAAATGAATCATTAGACCTGAAGTGGTCGCTAAAAGTGTCAAAGATATGCACCAGGTGTGAAGCGTGAGTCATTCAAAACTGCTTATTTCATAAGTTTATGTATGGTTTTGATGGTAAATGCCATTTGGGTGTTGAAGTTTTCACTCGGGCAGAAAGCTGTGTTAAATCTGTTTCATTGACCTCCTGCGTGGATGTTAACAAAATTATTGCGCATTATTTATCATACAGTACAGGCTGAAAGTTTTGACACCCTTCCAATAAATGTGGAAAAATCAGGTGCAAGTAAAGTAGGCTGAAATTGAAAAACGTAACAATAAATAAAAATTTTGACAAAATCATGACATTGATTTTCAATTTTGGTTCAACAGAAATATCAAAAACAAGCAAGCAAAAAATAAAACAAGCAAACGAGCATGATTGTGCTCCTGAACTAATATTTAGGCAATCACTGCTCTCAAGTGTTTTCTGTAACGTCCAGTCAGACTTCTGCACCTGTCTGCGGGTATTTTGATCCACTGTTCATGAGCAAGCTGCTGTAATTTTTCTGGGAAAGGTTTCTTTGTTTTTTAAAATTATTTTCTAAAACCACAATTCAAAATCAATGTTTTATTTGACCAAATTATAATTTAGTAATTTTTTATTTATCATTACTTTTTTCATTTTCTTGTTATTTGCGTTACTGTTATGAATTTAGCCTTTTCTTTAATAGGAGGATGTCTAAGCTTTCGGCCCGTACTGTACGATTCATAAACATTCATATAACAAAGTAATCTAATAACCTGAGCAAGTCGTGATTCATACAGGCCGTGGACCAACGCATCCTGTACCGTTGGCTGTAGTTTAACCTAATTATTTGTTTTCAAGTTGTTCCAGCTTGCTCCGAGTGGAGGTGGAGGCAGTCCCAGGAGCAGTTTTGTAGCCCACAGGGCAGCAACTGGAAAAGCTTTAATACTGATGGCAGTGTTTTTGTACACCCCTTTGCATTTGTTTGTGGTTGAACTCTGTTGGTCTTGTATTTTTAGGCTGATTTGACTTGGAGAACCTACACCTTTTTACATTTCTCTCCTCACTTATTGTCTTCACTTCTTAAACACAACTAACATTTTCACAACAATGTGGCCATGTGGAGTGAAAAATGACGACTGAAGTGAGACCACCTCAGTTTGACATGACTGTAAAACAGAAAGCACATGCTGCGATGTTAACTTTGCTTTTATCTCAGTTTTCTGCGTTGCCTTGCTGGATAATGTCTGCCTCTACAAAAGGACACGACTCCCCGGAGCAGAACATAGATTGTACATCCTGGACGACAGATGGAAGTCATCTTTGCGATCTGTTTATGTGCAGTTTGGTTCATTCAGACGCGATCAGATGTGATTATTGCTGCTTCCTTGAAGACACTGGGATTCTAAATTTGCTGGAGATACAACTGCAAATGTTTTGGTTTCTCTCTTACTCTTCAAATGGACTGGCTGAATTAGCAGCGTGTATCTCACCTATTGTCATCTGGAATAGTTTCCAGCTCTTATGGGAACGCTTTCTGGATAAAATGGGTATATTAGGATAATATACTGTAATTCTTTTCGTAACATCTGCTGCTTCAAACCTTGTATCCACTGCAAAGTTTAACATGTAAACATTTTTTTTTTCCTTTAAAAAAAAGGACAGCTGTCTTTTGACATAACTTCAGCACATCTGATTATAAACAGGTCTAAAAATAGAGTTAGATATTAAAAACAAAAGCTAAAAAATAACTTTATGCATGGATTGTGAGCTCATAGCGAAAGGATTTTTATTTTGCAGACCTAATTTGACACCCAATACATGTTGATTTAATCCCTTTAATATTTAATCATTTTGCATTTTTACCAAACACAATAACAGTTATTTACTGAGTTAAAGGTAGAGTCTGAAGTCCCCCCACTGTTTCTGTTTGCAAACAACAGTATTCAGACTTAGAGCCCCTCCCTCTCAGGCTAATGGCCGCCTCGTTCTTCAGCCTATTCAGCTTCAAGCCTCCTTCAGAGCTCAGAAGCAGGTAAAAGCCAAACTAATATTAACCCTGGTTTTCCAACGTCCACTATGTAATGCTCTTACCTTTTCTTCGGTGCATCCGCTGTTTTTTCTTTCTTTTTTTTTTTTTCTTCCTTCAAGAGTTCGAGTGACTGGCGTCTGCTCCAATCATGAGTTTAATCCCACACAGCGTCATGCCCTGAGCTCTGTCATTGGCTGGCGATATGAACAGAAATCTCCACCAAGAAACGTCCCAACCAGACCATAACAAAACAGAAGACCGAATTACAGACAGGGGGAGAGAGTGTTGCATTCAAACTCACCACTGCACGCGAGTAAAAGCCCAAAGACGCAGTTTGAGACGCATTTCACTTGCACAAGTCTAACGTTTATTTTCAGGGGGAAACTTTGGACTCTACCTTTAATGTGTGAGGGAGGCCAAAACGGCTTCAACTTCATCTAGAGGAAACACAAAGTTCAACAATCCAGAGCTTATTTCAGGGAGAGAGAAAAAAAAAAACAAAAAACAAATTGAGCACAGAAGAAAAAACTCCTCAGAGAAGACGAGCCAGACCAGTGACCATCTGGCATTCGTTGTTGTACTGACCCCAGCTGATGCACTGTCAGGTCATTTTCTAGAAAAAAAAAAAAAAACAAAAAAAACCCCTCCCATCTTTATTGCCAGAGCTTTCATCAGAGTCTTGGATGTTGGAAATGAAACTGTGGTGTAAACACTGGATCGTGAGCTTGATTGCAGTCACACTCTGGTGCTGAGGAATTCCTGTTGACTTGCACGCATTGATTGGTGGCGATTTGAGTGGTTTTAGTTGGGGAGGGATAGAGTGATGGAGCAGATGAATGTGGGGAATAGAACAGTTGGCAGCCAAGCTGTAGAATAACATGTAGTTTAAAACAGATAAAAAATTTTACATTATTTTCTGCAACTGTTTCGCAACACAGAGAGGCAGAGGAGCAGCAGCTGTAATGCTCTGAACGGAGGTGCACCGGGTTTCTCTCCTCCTTTTTCCAAACATCTTTATTGCTCTGACAAGCCTCTTGACTTGGAAGTTTTGTGCATTCTGGCAGTCAAAGGCATTTTCCAGTAATTAAAACAAGGTTGCAGCTTCAGTTAGTTATTTTTTTCCTGTTGGGGGTGATCAGGGGGGGACCACAGATTGGCTCGCTGTTTGCAGCATGCTCAGGCTCAGCTACATCTCTTACAGCTGTTGCAGCAGGCTGTCGTTGCTGCATCTCAGCTCTGGAATACAGCGGCTTCTGCAGGTTGTTAATCAACGACTTGGCATGTGCAGCATGCATGAAAACTTTTTTCTATTTCTGCTTTCCTTTTTTCCCCACATTTTCTCTTCATTACTGGTGTATTAATAAGGAACGGAGGCTCGTTCGGCTGAAACTTGGCCAGAAGGGAGACTCTGAGACTTCATAATGGAGTCATTTGAATAAGAGGGTGGGCTGCTTTGTTTTCTAAGGTTTTATCATAAAATGTTCCCACTCAGGGTTTCCAGTGGATTTGATTCTTAATTGAAAGCTGCCTTAGAGCGGCGCTTTTATAATTTATGACAGCACGGTGACGGAGACGGCAGAAATCCTGTCTGAAAGCAGACAGTATGCATCCACATGCTACAGCTTCAGCTCAGCTGTGTTTGCTCCCATCAGCTTCCTGCTACCCTCCCCTTTTTTTTTTTTTTTTTTTTGGCAAGAACCCGTTCGCAAGCCCTGAAACACTTAATTGACTTTTCATCAACACAAGCTGTAATTGGCTTTTAATTACCGTTTTACATCATGTTTTGAAATTCAAATCAACAGTGTCAGCTCGGAGAAAGGGGCCTCTTCAGTGCTTTGCTGTCGTTAACTGATGCTACAAGAGGAACGTCTCAATATTGGTGCCATGTTGAACATCTTGCTTGTCCTCACTAACTGAAGAAAAGCCTCTACAAGCTGTTTGTCTGTCTGGGATCTAAACATAGACCTCTGATACTGAAACATTTCTAGTGACAGTGACTGTCAGCAGCTATAAGATGTCCTGTAGCAGCCTGTTAGATGCAGCTTAGATTAACTCATGGCCCAATTTGATGCAGTCATCACTTTAATGCAAGGTTAAAATGATAAATGTGTATCACAGGGTTTAAAATATTGCATTCATGTGCACATGTGCATGTAAAATTGGAGCGGTGCACCTAACTTTGACTGCGTGTGCACTTGTTCTCGTATGGAAAAAGCTGGTAACCTGCAAACCTGGTGCCGTTGCCTCTTTATTTTTGTAGCTTGCAACAAATCTACCAACTTTTCTGCTGTTTTGGAGGCTAAAGGAGACTGACATGAAACTGTGCATCATTTTTATTCTTCTCAATGGGCAGCAGTGCTGCTGAAGACTCCTGCACCGTCCTAAAGCACTCGCAGGTCCTCATGTTGCTGCCCCGCCCAGCGGCAGTCAGAGCAGGAGGCGTCCACATCTGCTCTGCTCTCAGGATGAAGATGGATTACCCGTACCCACAGCCCTGGCTTACAGTCAGATATTGTCTATTAATGTGGACCTGGGATACTCATGCTTGGTCCTTGAGGGCTAGAGTCCTGCAGGTTTTAGAAGTTGCCCTGCTGCTACACACCTGACTCAAGTCAGGGAATTAGCAGACTTGTGCGGAGCTTGACATTTAAGGCGTTAAAGAAGATGTTTCTTTCAACAATTTTTGCAATATTTGGTAAAATTAGGTTCACTACCCCATACGCTATGATTACTTAAAAGCTTTAAATATATAAGTATTATTATACATAAGCTGTGAAAGTAATGGGGCTGAAAAAACATCCACCAATCATCTTTGCATTCCTTAACTTTTCCTTAACTGTCAGTCACTTTTACTACTGTAGTAAGAGTGATTGATGGTCAGTCCAATGGTTAAT
Source organism: Atherinomorus stipes (assembly GCA_023101725.1). Lineage (NCBI taxonomy): Eukaryota > Metazoa > Chordata > Actinopteri > Atheriniformes > Atherinidae > Atherinomorus > Atherinomorus stipes. Next base: position 142,313 of record JALJCO010000413.1, read on the forward strand.
AGGCGAGACTGATCAATGACAGTGATTGATTGGCGAGAGCAGTACTGCGCTCTGGTAGCTAACGTCATTCTGTTAGCAGTTGGCGACATTCAGACAAGGCAGTCCGTTTGCTTGTGTTTGTGACATGATACCTGCTGTCTGCTAAACACCGGAGTGGCTCGTGCACGTTATTCTGTAGCCAGAGGAAGGAGCTGTGAATCTAGCAGGTTGATCTTGTGCATGCGCATTATAAAACTCGCTAACAGTCTCTGCTTTCTGAAATGCCAAAAGATCTTCGGTAGCGCCTTTAAGCTCTGCATGAGTCTGAGGCTGCGTTATACTGCAGCTATGTGACTCATATTGTGTATTTTTAATGAATGCATGGCAGACTGGCATTAGAAGATGCTGACTCAGGCTTCTTTTGTATCTGGTCCTAAATTAGATATGATGAGCGTCAAAGCAACCGCAGGCTGAACAGTAATGTTGCATTTTATTCGACTTTGGCGTCACAAAAGTGAGACATACAGTATGTCTTATTTCTGGACCGTCGTAGACGGGATGCATAAGATCAAATGTAAACAATGAACGGAGCAGCGTTAGATTTTCCCGCCTCTGATTGCACTTCAATGTTTAAATTTATACATACATGCTAGCAAGTGTAGTATCCATATTTTCCTCCATAATAATAGCATGCAGTGAGCTGCATGGGGGCATGGTGGTTAGCACCGCAGCCTCACAATAAGGAGGTCGCTGGTTCCAAGTAATTTTTCACCTGTGAAATTTTACATAAAAATGTATTTTGAGTCCTGATATGGTGTAACTGCATGCAATAATGTGCAGTGTCACCTCAGTGGATCATCCTAAGTCTTATTGTAAATAGGGAGTAGTTATACTCTTTTGATGCATAATTTACCTGCAGATAACCACATTAAGCAAAACCATGTAATAAGTTTTTTTTTTTTTTTTTTTTTTATCTAGTTTCAGCACTTAAAGTATGCAGTATAAAAACAAGTATAAAGCTTTATTGTAATCAATAGTCCTCATTTTTAAAGAAGCCTTTGGCAGGCGGCTACGTCGGCTATGAAGATGTGCATTGTGAGCACTGGTCGATAAGTCAGGGTCAGTCTTCCACCCCCATTCGACACTCTAAAAGCAGTTCCCACGCTCTTTGCTATCAGTGGAGGGAAAATGAGAGCAGGCATCTAATCTCAGATAGCATCAGTTCTGCAGCACCAAACTTTTTTTTCTTTTCTTTCTTTCTTCTGACTGAACATGGCAGCTGAACCTCGGTGTTGAAGGAGATGCCCGAACACTTCCAGACCTCAGGATGACCTGTGGTTGTTTGTGCTTTTGCTCGCATAGCAAACATGTCCGGTCTCTCGACGGCTCCGCTGCTCAGAAACCTTTTCTCACATTAGGCTGAGCACTTTGGGAGATGAGGATTGGCATACATGAGTGTTTCTTCTTTTTCACTTGTTTCCCTCGTTCCTTTTTGGCCACTCTCTGCTAGAGTTTCTCACTTTCTCTCGTTTTGTCCTTTTTGCCACATCTCTGTTTTCTCATTCATCTGGTAACGGCGGCTCAGTGATTGTGAGTGACGCTTACCAACGCTTCAGCCGCCAGGGAGGCTTTAGGAGAGGGCCCGAGCTTTTTAAAGCGTCTGTGATGCTCCCCAACAAACTGTGACACTAAGACGAAACGTAAGCTGGCAGCCGGCGTGTAAACCATTCAACCCCCCAGACCTCGGACAGGTTTTTTTCATCGCTCCATAGAGCTCATTTTGTTCTCCTTTTTCTCTCCCAGTTGGAAAGTGTAACAAGATCATTTTTTTTTACCCCTGGCAGAAAAATCTGAGGCAACTTGGAGGTTTCAGTAATTGCTGCCACCGCTACCCTGCTAAATTTAAACAGCTTTCAAACAAAACCTGGCAATTTGATTGTCATTCACTTGAATGAAAGCCTCTTCCCAACCTTCACAGTTGAAAGCTTATTAAAAATACTTTGGTTTTCATTATTATTAAAGCGTCACGACTGAAACGCAGAACCCCTGCTGAAAATCACAGCTGTCTGCTCACCTTAGCAGGAGGGATTCATTTTCCAATTCACTTGCCCCGTCTGATTAAACCCGGCTAAAATGGAAGCGAGCCAATTATTGTTTCAGTAATTTATATTTTCATAATTTATGTATTGTTTAATGTTCAATGGAAACCCCACCCCCAGGGTATTTGATTCATGACGGGAGGATAGCGGGATAGCAAGAGGTAGAAGTCAGAAACTCGATGGACTCTCCTGCGATTCATGTCAATGTCGACGTTTCGCTCACATTAAGCTTTCGCAGCTCTCATGTCTAACCCTTCATTACCAATGCCCCATTATCTAAATCTCTGTCTCTCTGAGGCTATGAAACCAGGCTGATAACGAGACCTGCCATTTTAAAGGCCACAGTTTTCTCCCTGTGTCGTGTCTCATTACAAACCACCATGTTATTTGTTTATACTGCTCTTCTGGCCCCCAAGCCCTTTCACCAACAACTTTGAAAGAGGTATAGGATTTAAAACACACCAAAAAAAAAAAAAAAAGAGAAAAAAGCAAGCTTTAATCAAAGGAATAGAGTTGGATTTTTTTTTCTTTTGAATAAAAGTGCAATTGCTTTTTTTCTCCATGTTCTTTTTTAGGGATCATTTTTGTTTCTGTAAAATTGCACAGATTGTAATCTATTCCAGATAAAAGGGCGTAGAAGAAAAAACAGAAAGCTCAAGTTGAAATGGAGCCATTCATCACAGAGTAAACAGCATCGCAGAAAGGCTGTGAGAGGGAGCAGGGGAATGTTAAGAGAAAACGCTCGGGGTAAAGAACAGAAAAGACGTAGCCGTTGGAAGGGCAAACAAAGCGCGGCACCCTTTCCCTGACAGAAGTTCGCCATTCCCCACTCTCCTCATGAGGATGTGACATTTAAGAGGGTGGTGTCTTGTTATTGCAGACCTAATTAACATTCCACGATATGCCAGCTGGAGATGGACGCCCTGCCAGTCCTGTCCCCTTTTTCACCCTCAGCTGTGTTTGTCCATCAAGTTCTTTGACTTTCTCTAAACGTAACTGGGTCTCGGTGACTGCTCCCCTCGCACCCTGAGGTCTTTATTGTGTGACGACACAGGTCCTGCCACCGTCCTCTCAAATGTTCCACTGTGGTCAGTCTATTTGCCGCTGCCTGAGGTGTCAGGCTGCGGTAACCATGACAACAGAGCTGAATCTGAATTGTTGAAGGTGTCTGAGCCCTTTAGGCACCGAAGATCCGACAACAACAGTCTGTCGTGCTAGATGCACTTTTGTTGCCAGGTCAGTTACAATCCTTTGACAAATGTCAAAGGGAAGTGTCACAAGTCTGCAACCTTCCTGCAGAATGCATCACAACACCTGGGACACAACCTTTTATATCAAACCAAAGCAGGTTTGAGTGCTTTTTTTTTCTCTTTGGAGGCTTTTATTTGGCCCAATTCCAATTCCTATTTTCATCCCTCCCCCTTCCCCTTCCTCTTGGCCCTAACAGGGATTGAAGTATTCCCCTAAGAAACTGGACAACCCTTCGAATCCTCATGGGTCACTAAAGCCCATTTCAGACTTGCACTGGAAAGCGGTCATAGTGCGGACTTTGTTCTTTATATTGCGTGCATTCAGACATGCGTACTGCTGTTTTACCTCAGAGATGTAGCGGACATGGCCTCCATGTCACAACAGTGGAAACGTTTCGGCACATCGCTTTGACTGAATGCGCAAGAACACGTTCCAGACAGAGTTGGAGGTAGGGCTGTGCGATATACTGATATGATATTGCGATATAATATTTACATAAGAGAGATATGATATTTACACATATCGCTATATCGTGGTATTGGTTTTGCAATTTTTTTTGCTCTATTTTTTCATAATGACCCGGCTGCACCTCGACTGACTACAAAATACTGTGAGATTTTGTTACAGAACAATGAAATCTTGTGGCATTTTCTGAAATCTCATGATATTTTGTAACAAAACTATGATATCTGGCGAGATTTCATTAGTAAAATAGATCGATACCCCGTTTTTGAATATAGATATGGTATAGGCATATGAAAATATTGTGATATTTCAGTGTATCGATATTTTGTCCCACCCCTATTATTTTTATTTATTTTTTTTTTTTTTTTTACTTGTCCTGTCCAGCATCGAAGCAAGCAGAATGGAAATCTGATTGCTTTATTCTGTTGAACAGTTTTGCTTTACCAAGCGGAGCTTTATGAACATAAGGCTCCACTTGATATCATGTTTATTCATTTTATTTCTTTAATTAAACATTTGTCTATTACACCATTCCATATCATACTGCTGGGCCTGACAAGGGAGAAATGAAAGTTAACAGAGGTAATGATAGAAAGTGAAACAGAGAGAAAAGGAGTAAGGAAGAGGAGAGAGAGAGAGGAGAGAAAACATGAATCCACTTACACAGTTCACTGGTACATCTGTACGGCGATCCCTAAACAACCAAGGTCTCTGTTGGAAAACAAAACAAGCAATCCCCTACAGGAGGACCTGCAGGTGGCTTAAATATCCTCAGATCATACAAACACACGCAGAACTACGCAGAGAAGAGGTACAACCTAGTCAGCGCAATGGGAAGTAGAGAAGAGGTACAACCTAGTCAGCGCCCACCCCTATTATTTAAACTGTCTGGAAGACAATCCTCCCCAAGACTTTTGCATTTCAAACCAGTGTTTTGTCAGTTCCATCACTGTAGTGGAGCGATACCTTTAGGCTTAACATGTTTCAATACTAAAAAACAAGTATTTGATATGAAACATTCAGACAAATTAGAGTAAAAATACCGGGATATCTCGAATATCGTCATCTAAGATAAATATATCGTGAAATGATATTTGGTCCATATCGCCCAGCCCTGGTTGAAGGGAGAGTGTGGCTGAGTTGATTTATCCGGAAGATATCCTGATGTCTGAATATGGCCGGGACGCAATAAGTCCACGAGAAAGCGACAAGTTTGAAAAGACAAGTCCGGGTAAAGAGCGGATGGACTTTACTGCACATGTTCCGCAATGCAAGTCTGAAAACGGCTCAATAGTTGTCCGTGACGCAGTAAACTAACATCACGGTTGCTTCTGGAAGAGTTTGCAAAGCCATTGGCAGCAGCAATAATCTCGCTGAATTGTCAGTGAAGATTTTTTAGCAGCAGTAATCACTTTCCTTGGCGGTTGGATTATTTTTTTTTTGCTTTTGGCCGAAAAATGTTAAAATAAAAGGAGAAGACGCCTTTGACTCAACCTTAACGTTAACGTTGCGTTACAGACATGACAGATGCAGGTAACTGTATGAAGCTGATTCTTTTTTCACATTTGTAATACAACTGTAGTACATTAAAGCGACCTTAAAATAGCAATTTTCATCTTTTATTTACAAAAAAATCCTCACATTTGTGCATTTCTTTGGCTGCCAATTTATTCGCCGTTTTATCTGTATTTCGCATGAAATTGTAGTTATTATACCACTTGTTTGCTCGTGGCCCTGGAAAATCTCCATTTTGAGGGCCAGATAGCGGACTACCACTCCCCCCCCCTCGGTCTAAACCATAATCGGGACACCACGACTCCTTCACATGAACGCGCTAAACGAAAGGTTTTGGCCAAAGGGCTAGGGCTGAGGGGGGGATTGGAATTCAGCCTCATTGTTTGTTCCTTTACTTTCCCACGTAGTTAAGCTCAGCCCATCGATGTCAGACTGCTGTTACTAGGGAAAGTATAGCAGAGATTTCCTCTCAGAAATAACCAGGCGCATAAAAGTGGTAAAACTTTCCATAAATGGCTCTTATCACAGTGAGAAAGAGATCTAAGATTTAATTATGTACTGCAATGTCTCACACAGCAGACATCATCACAAATTTCTGAAACCAAATCCACAACACAAACAGTCCTCTCAGCCTGCTGCTGGTGGTGTCTCAGTTATGAACACAGGCACTTACAGGGCAATGAAATTTGTTAAAGTTAAGTGAAATGCACCAACTCGCCACATGAATAGCAGCTCGGATACACGAGGATTGCATGACAGCTGTGTTGTGGAAATGAGATTCTTTCATCTGTAGGCGAAGCTTTGCAGCGAGATCCTGTCTTTAGTCATGTTTCTCCACAGATTTTATGTAAATGGTGACTTCATAAATATGGGATGAGCAATGGCCTCATTATCATGCATATAAAATGATATGGTAGTTACCTATATGTTTGCTGTCACTTAGCTTAATTAGTCTGATGAAAAGATCTGTTGCTGTTTTTGAGTATAAATCTCAGTCATAGTGAGATCAGAGTTTAAATACATTTCTAATATCTACGGCAAGTTGGGTCGTATTCTTTAAAACACATTATTTTTCTGTTTACATGCGCTGCTTTTGTGTTAACTTAAGCATGAAACATGATGTTGCCTTAGCTGTTTTTTTTTCTCTGAAACACGAAAGTACTAATGACCTTTTGTGCAACATAAAAAATAAAAGCATGACATAGAAAATGGTCTGCAGCAGATGAGGAATAAGAAGAGAAATTTAAATAAAAAGGTGTGGAGGTGCAGGCAATTTTCTAATTTGGTCTCTGTGCTTATCTGTTTCCTCATATTGCACCATCATCTTTTATTGACATTTTAGTTGACAAGATGTGAAATTGATCCAGATTAAAGTAGATTATAAATTCCACAAATAGATTTTACTGTATAGATATGTAAATATTTTGTACTCTTGTGCAAGGGAACAGGGCAATAACACGCAGAAAATGACTCCAAGCAGCGATCTTTGATCTTTTACCCAATAAAACACTTAAAAGCCATATAATTCATGCTTTGTTATTTGGTTAAGGTTCAAAGAATTCTTCAGAAAAACCAAAAATACACCAGATAAGTAGGTCCCTGTTGGTGTGTATGTGATTTATTCATCAGCTCGGCGTTCGGCTGCTTATCAGCCGTGCAGGCAAGTGTGGAGCTTGTGGAGATGACGGAAAGGCAGGAGTCGCTGTGGCAGGTTAAACCTGGAACAACAGTCGCCGAAAGCGACAGTGGCATCTCTGAGAGGGGGGGCGGGTTGTCACTCGTATGAAAGATGGATGCCACACAGAGCCTGAGCTGAAAGTGGGGCAGAACAGCACAGGGATGGGGGGGCAAGAAAGTAAATGGCATCCCAATCTGTAGTCTCAGGAGATGTTCAAGGAGTTATTCAGCAGTTGTTTCAGTTTAGGACACGTCAGTCAGATAAATGATAAGCAGGAGATGTTTGGGCACCTCCTCGCTGTCAGTTCAAATAAAACTCTGAGCTCTGGTGCATTTGTTCCTGTTACTGTAGGTGGAGTTTTCTCCCACTGGCAGTAAATTCCAGTGACATCTCATTGTCTTTGATATCCGTGATTGTGGGCCGCTACTCAACTAAACGCAGCCTCTGGGTCTGTGCACATCTCTGTGGACCGTCTCCACTGATCAATTCCTCAACCCATCTGTCTGCCAGGCTTATTCACAGAGCCACACCGTAGGCGAGACGAACCCCTGCTGCAGGAGTCTTCATTAAACCTATCCTCCCCCTGCACCCCTCCTTCTTTTCTATCTCTCAGCAGGCTTGGGGAAAGTTAATGAGAAGATTCGATCAGCTGGCAGCCCCTCCCCCGTGCACCTTCCTCTGCTACATCCCCGTCTCCCAGCTCCTGTTTTCTTCCAGTGTCAGCGTTGACTCGTGTATGTAGCTGGAAAGTGGTGAGTCAACCCCGCCATACATCTCCACCACTAACCCCCATGTTTTCCCTGACTTTTCACATCCATTTGCTTGATATATCACTTTATTTAGCCGTTTCAGCAACTCTCTCCCACTGAAGACCCTGCCCCCGAGCTAGTTAAACTGTCTATAGTCCAGAATTTTCTTCTTTTATGTAATAATATCATCATGAAACACATTTTGAATAATGCCTGCCTTGTGGCTTGTTTGTTGAGCTTTACACAAGAAGCTGCGTTTGTCCAATCACAGCAGATTGGAGCTTTCTGGAGATCTTAGACACAGGAGCTAAAATGCTGCACAGCCCATAATACTGCAGTTTTAAACATTACATGTTCTGAATTAGGAAAGGAGCATTATATGGGCTTTTAAACGTGGTTCACTTTGTATTGATTGACTTGGATCATAAATGGTTAAAGTGGCATCCTGATGCACCTTGTCATGTGATCGTTGTTTGCCGGTTCCCATGTTTATTTCCACTTTTCATTAGCTGGTTTTGTGTATTTGGCCATAAATACTAATGAACAGGTTGTAGGGGAGAATTTCAACCGAAAAATTTCAACCGATACAGATAACCGATAATTTTCTGCTTCTCATGGCCGATACCGATATTACAGCTGAAAATGATGTCATTTTCATTCCTTTGTAAAATTACATAAAAGTACTTCTGCTGCAGATCCAGTAGTTGCTGGAGACGTCTTAATGTTGCACGGTGGGTGCGGCCTTATCTTGTTCTCATGCCCCATGGATTTAAACACAAACAAATAAACAAAAACAGCATGGTTTGCCATCGCCTTTTGGCTAAATCTGGTATATTTCAAAGGTTTTTATATATATATATATATATATATATATGTATATATATATGTATGTATATATATACTCTGTCCCTATTACATAAACAAATGATTTTTAAAAGGAAAATATCGTCCGATATCGATACTCAGTTTTAAAGCCAATATCAGCTGATACTGATAGCGGGCTGATAATATCATGCATCACGACAATAAATGGTTATGGTTAGGGATGCAAGATATAATCGGCCCCTTATCGGTATTGACCTTAAAACTGAGTATCGGACATCGGCCACCCCACCGATATTTAGCCGATATTTAACCAATCAGCCTGTTGTTTCTAAAGGCAAAAAAAAAAAAAAAAAACCTTCTTCAGAAACTTCTTTTTTAGTGACTTTAAAACTTCTAAAGACAATTTATTTTAGGATGTTTTGTGTGAACAGCATTTATACAGAGTCATTTGTGTAAATAACCAAATATCCCCCTTTAGTTTTTTTTTTTTTTTCTCAGGGAGAAGAAAATCCAGGTCGCTCTAGGATATAACGCACATATCGTACTAGTTTGTTTGAACAACTGTCATTAAGTTTGACTTGCTATACATAACACAAGTTAAGGTATTTTTTCCAATTGTGCGCAAGGAATGAATATTACATAGTTTATTTTTCAGCTTTGAAATATCTGCATATCGGATATCGGCCAAAATTCCAATATCGTGCTACATTATGGTTAGACATTAGATGAAATAGTTGGGTTTTATGTGCTTTGATGTGACGGTTATAAAAGCTTCCATGGTTACCATCTACACCTCTTTATATCCATTCTTCATTATTCCCATCACAATCACATCACGAGCTGAGAGGAAAACAACAGCTTAGGGACATGTTGCCATCTGACAGTTTGCAGACATCGTTCGTGACACGTCTGTGCTTCAGAGAAGCAGACAAATATAAATATTACATGATGCGAGACTGTTCTGGATATAAAATACAGCGTCTCTTTTCACTGTAAACTTTCTCTGGGAAATCTGTGCCTGTGCCAGACTTCACTATTAAACCTTGTTGTTAATTATGATCAAAAGTTAGACCCTCAGTTTTCATAAAAAAGTTCATTTTCAGTTCATTTCTTTTCTGTCAAAATGTTATGACTATAAATGGCAGCACCAAAAAAATTCAGGCATTGGTACAAGAGTCAACCTATTAATCTGACATAATAGAAATGTGTTTTTAATGACTTTTTACAATGCTTTTTGTGTGCTATGCAGCTGTTAGATGTTTTGAAAATAGAAAACCTCTTTCACAATGACAACGGTAAATTTTTGCTGCAAAGTTTCAGTCATACTCAACTACAGTATTTATGGTATAGACTTATAACCTCAAGAAAAGTAAATTTAAGTGATTTCAGCTCAAAAACAAGTGCATTCGTATTAATTTAGTATGAAATCATCTGCACCAGCAGCCCGGTTTTCCCTCCACCTGCTGCAGTGCTGTGTGGGAGGTGCTGGTGTGGCTCAGTTGTTCTGGCAGAGAAATGGATTTGCAGTGATGGATGGCACCAGTGGCGTTGCACAGGTCTCGGCCTGTTGCTGAATCACAGCTTTAAACTAATTTTGTGGACACAGCGAAGCCGTTGTGCTTTATACCCAAGCTCAGGACCTGGCTCGTCCAACGGCCCTGCTGGAGCTTGCATGCCAATTACCCACAACCACTCCCTCCATATTAGCAAGAAGGGAGGGGGCAAAGCAGGACTATAAAAAGATATTTGTTTACTTGCTTTAGTGGCGTAATGCAGGGACTGTCACTCTGTGATCCACTGATGAATTATTTTCCTGTTATGTAAGGATTATAAAGCCCTGCATGCGTCTCTGGTTGCAGCAGTCCCATCTTGGACATGCTGACATGTCTTGTGTTTGTGTGTAGACCACATTTCTCTGACACTGACCTCACTGCAAACAGTTTTGTTTGTGCACAGGTTTAATTTGATTAAAAGTTTGCTGTGTGGCGGGGACGGTCTGCATTTAAAGTGTGTAGTAAGGGAAAGTTGAGTCATACGTTCCAAGAGTTTTGTAATGTGACCTTTTTAGCCCATTCATACACGGGCAGTTACGACTTTATTACTATCTGCTTCTCCTGTGTTCTTTAAAGCTTTTCACCTGCTCCTCTTTCCATGCGCTGCATGTCTCATACAGCTGTTAAACCCAGGAAAGAATTGCATAGTTGCACCTGGATGCACCTCACTGGGAAAGCATGTCTGAGAGGAAAGTCCTGGTAAACGTCCCACTCGTTAAATTCACTACCTTTGTTTATTTTACGTCAGGATTGAATTTGCTCTTCGGCTCGATCCCTACAGCGAGTACGCGTGAATTGATTTCAACTGGGGTGATTTTAGTCATGGTGAGTAAATATAAACTGCCTGAGGGCATGTCCATTTGTTTGGCTGTATGTAATCACGGCCGTGCTCCTTGTGACTGCTTGCAGCAGTTGGCACGTCCTCTGCACGAGAGACATCTGCAGCAAAGCTGACATGTTCAGCAGCATCATCACTACATCCTCATCATCAGCCATGTATATTCTGCAACGACATACTGTAAAGAATCCCTGTATGATGTAATCGTGGTCATTTATCAACTGAAACATTAGAAAGTGTGATTTATGTATTTTTTAATAGGGATCGACCGATACAGATTTTTTAGGGCAAATACCGATACTGATATTCTATCATCAGCCTCAGACGATTTTCACTTCAAAAACTCAAATCTTACCAAATATATTTTTTGATATCTAGTCAAAATATCTCATCACACTCAATGTAAGACATAACTACCAGAAAAAAAAAACATTTCGGTGAGATATAGGAACTTCTTTTAAGACAAATGTGTCTTATCTTATCAGGAAAATTACACTTATTTGATTAATTGAATTTGTTTTGCTTTTCACAAGTAATAAAATCTTGGCCACTCTTAGAGTAAGTAAAAAAAAAATAGATTCATTTATTTATTATTTTTATTTATTTATTCATTTATTTATTTTTGCTTGCAATGAGCAGAAAAATTCTGCCAATAGCACAAGTGAAATTTTCGTAATTATGTCTTATATTGAGTGTGATGAGATATTTTGACTAGAAATTAGAAAAATAAACTTAGTACGATTTGAGTTTTTGCAATGTGGCCGATACAACCTGCTGATATTTGGGGCCGATACTGCATTTGACCCCAAAATTAATATAATGAAAGACACAATGAAAACTCTTTTAAGATAAAAAAAAAGAATAAAATACTTAAAATGAATATATAAAAAAGAAACGGTGCACTTGTAACAATATTTTTTTTTAAATGAGTATGTAATTTAAACTGTTGTCATACCCTCCAATTAAAGATGGAAAAAATTAGCTGTCAGTGAAATAAATTGAAATTGACAAAAGAAATAATAAATAAATATTCTATGAAAATCATGTCATTGATTTTGAATTGTGGTTCGAAAGAAATATTAAAAACAAACACTCAAAAAATAAAACAAGTAAACAAACATGATAGGGCTCTGATACTAAAATGTTGTTGAGCAACACTTTGAGGCTGTCTCTGCAATCAGGTGTTTTCTGTGATGTTTGGAAACACTTCTACACCTGTTGACAGGTATTTTGGTCCACTGTTGGTGCTTTATTGTGTCTGGGACAGTTTTGTTAATTTGTTTTTTTATTATTTCCAACCACAATTCAAAAGCAATATCTTATTTCACTAAAATATAATTTTGTAAATGATTATTTATTATTAGTTTCTTTTGAGAACAACTATATATATATATATATATATATATATACACTGCCTGGCCAAAAAAAAAAAAAGTCGCCACCTGGATTTAACTAAGCAAATAGGTACGAGCCTCCTATTGGATAATTACTGCATGGGCGATTATCTTTCAGCTGGCAACAAGTTATTTAACCCCAACTGGCGCAATGACTTGCTTCTCATTTTTTAAACAAGCATGTCGAAATGTTGAAAAGATGTTAGTCTGTCTGAGAAGGGTCAAATCATTGGCATCAAGAGGTGAAAACATCTAAGGAGATGCAGAAAATACTAAAACTGGGTTCAGAACAGTCCAACGCATTATGAAAAACTGGAAGGATAGTGGACCATCGTCTTCCAGGAAGAAATGTGGCCGGAAAGGCAGATGAAGTGATGCAGCATCATGCCTAGTGCTACTGTATGAGCCTGTGGGGGCAGTGTGATGATCTGGGGTTGCTGCAGTTGCTCAGGTCCAGGTTCAGCAACAGTATGAGCTCAGATAATGAGGTCAGCTGATACCTGAATATACTGAATGACCAGGTTATTGGATGGATGTTTCTTTCCTGATGGCACGGCCATATTCCAAGATGACCGTGCCAGAATTTACGAGCTCAGATTGTGAAAGATGGTTCATGGATCATCAGACATCATTTTCACACATGGATTGGCCACCACAGAGTCCAGACCTGAACCCCATTGAGAATCTTTGGGATGTGCTGTGGTCAGACTCTACAATCATCATCAAGATTTTGCTGAAAAATTGGTGCAACAGGATGGAAATAAATCTGGTGACATTGCAGAAGCTTCTGGAAACACAGCGAATGCTGCCGCAATCAAAGCTAAAGGCGGTCCAACGAAATGTTAAATGTTTGACCTTTTTTTTGTTGGCGACTTTTTTTTTGGCCACCAGTGTATAATATACAGTATATACACTGGTGGCTGTTTAGTTGCCTATCTGTAAATTATGCTGTGGGGGGCGTTGGCCAACACACCTGACATATCAGCCAAAGTCGATACCATATAAAAAAAACATATCTGCCGGCTTATGTATCAGTCTATCCTTAATTCTTTGTTATTGTATCCACTAATACAGTGCTGGGGACTTCCAGGAGATTAAATTTTAAAGACTCAAACAGCACTGATGACATCAGGGTCATCAAACTGACAAAGTTCCCCCAGAGACACAAAAGCCTCCACACACAATTTCACACCTGATGGAGATCCACTTTACCACAGCATTCTCAGAAATGCAAAGACCACTGCCAGGAGCTGTTTGTCACTGTAGTTATTCATGATTCAGAGTGTATTTATCCCATTAAGGCTGGTAAAACATTCCAGTCTCTCAGGACAACCTTCTCTAAAGGCCTGTCTTCATGCAGGTAACGGTTGCAAGACGTTACAAACATTGAACTGACAGTATTGTTGTTGTAGCTGTATCTTTGTGGACCCTCCCAATAGTCCTTGGCCATCTCATCCCTCCCTGGCTTTCAGAATGGGGGGATTTCATGGCAGCAGCGTGTGATCCGGGACCTGTTTGGGTCTGTAATGCATTAAGATGGATGCAGCCATCCTGCTGTCAGATGATGAATTGCGGGCTGCAGAGAAAGCTCTTCGCTATGTAAAAGAGGTGCTTGCAGACATGGCACTTTCATCAATCAGCTGGGGACTGCTGTAACGTTGTTACACTGCAGAAAGAAGAACACACTTTGTTTATATTCAGCACACAGAGATGAACAGAAGACTTTTTTTCTGTCTGGATAATATTTCCTCCCCTTTGCTTTAAGAAATGCGACTTGAGCACATTAATGAAGCATTTTGGGGGCTTGGAATTCTTGTTTTGGACTGAATTCAAATTGATCCCACTGTGTAATCAGCTGTCTTCTTACAAGCGCAACACTGCCTTGTCTTCACTACAATTTCCTTGTTTTGCTTGGATGTCGGTATCAAGGTCTCAGTTAAATTGACACCTGGAGTCTCGCATTCGCACATCCTCACAAAAAGCCCAGCAGAGCTCCCTACAGCAAGGCTGAAGCTGCTTACTCAACATTGCAGAAGCCCCGGAGATAATTTTGGCAAAGGTGCAATGGCTCCGGTGGGTCACAGCAGACTGAGCCACATGCAGCGGGATTAACGCAGCAGAGTGGGTTACAGGGCAGGTGAAAGAGCCTGATGTTGTTCAGGAAAAGAAAGCCACAGAATTTAGTTGTTTGTTTTTTTTAAATTATCACCTAATTAATTTAGTTTAATTCCTGTAACTGTCCTCAGCTGTTTAACTGATACCCAGCAGTGATACACATGGTTACTCCCATAGCTCACAGGACCAGCTGAGTTTCCTGTGTAACTGTGAGCTACTGATCTCCTTCCAGAACGTACCGTATCTCCGCCCTCCTGTTCTCACGTCTCTCCCTTCATGTCGCCTCTCTCTTATTCTCTCTGCGTGTGGTCGTTGAGTCGTAGCAGCTCTTAAGGCAGGAGGTGTGGTGCAGCCCTGGCTGTTTTGCCAGATAAGCCTCAGCCTGCCCACCTGCATCCCCTGCTGCTCATCAGCCAGAAAGACTTGCGCTGTCACAGGCATTAATTCTGCGGCGGGAGGTTGCCACCTCAACGGATCCAACGCGGCCGCCTCGCCGCCTTCATTTTTCACGCATGAAAAAGAGAAAGAACATCCAAATCTCCTTGAAACAAACAGAAGTCTCCAAAGAATTAAACCATTGACTGGTAAAATGCTTCATGTCAGTGAGAGATGAATTTTTAATTCATTTTCACTTGACCTTTCATTTTACCTCTTGAGATCAGAGTATTGCTTTTTCTGAGATTCCCGGCTGTAAAAGCGCTGGAGTTTAGAAATGAAAAGTGGGCTTGTTTTGTTCCCAGAAAAGGAATTCATTTAGAGAGTTTGGATAAATAAAGCTGTTAAAACGTACCGATTGGAAACATATCAACCCTGCAAGTGCCAGTAAAAAGAGAACGGCTGAACTGAATATCGAAATGCAAATATCAATGACAGCTTCTTTAGCGTGACATCTTATGGCCTTCAGTTGTATGTTTCTATTAAATAGTTTAAAGAAGAGGGTTGTCTTTATACTGTATAAGTAATTGTTTGTTTTCTCTGTTACTTTTGGTTTGTTAAGTAGCTCTTTGCATATAAAACCCAAAATCTTCGCCAGACTGAGCTGCCAAAACATCTAATTTCTGTTTAAAGGAATAGTTCACCCTCAGAATGATTTAACTTTATTTTCCACTTACCCTGATGGTGAGCAAGACTCTGGACCACTTTTTTAATATGTCAAATGCAGCCGGAGATGAGGACGACTGCTCGTTCCCCCCCAATGGAGTTCACCAGGGTCCGAGCCAAAAAGGTCCATAAAAGTCCACAAAAATTGTCAATATTCCTCCATACTGCTCGTCCCATGTAATCCAAATGCCCTGAGTGGGTAGCGGCCATAACTGCTACCCACTCACAAAATCACTTAACCCAAAAAATTAGGACCTCGCAGTCGTTCACAGAGCGAAGGTGGGGCCTGGTATCTGTTGATGCACGAATGCTGCTGGTGGAGAAATTATACAACTTCATGTCAATATATCAATCTTTATTTATGAAGCGCTTAAAATTAATTTTTTTAAATTAAAAAAAGGAAATTTTTTGAAAAAAGAGATAAAAAATTATCATAAAAAAAAAAAAAAAAAAAAAAAAAAAAAAAAAAAAAAAAAAAAAAAAAAAGAAAAAAAAAAAAAAAAAAATAAGGGGGAGAAAGAAAGGGGGGGTCAAGGGGAGGGGGAGGGGGGGGGGTCAAGTGGGGAGGGGGAGGGGGGACGGGGAGGGGGGGGGGGGGTGCTTTAAGTTGCGACTCAAAGCGCCTTACAGTTTAAAAACATTCCTGCCCACTGACCCTCAAAAAACCCTTTTAAGAAGATCATGTGAAGCCCTAAATCTAAGTGAAGATAATTCTGAATAAAACTTAACTCCGAACTAAGTGGTTGGTTTATTCTTTTTTAAATTCAGAATAAAATAATCCCACTGTCATGTAAACCTTTATTCCGCCCTAAGTTTGTTCCTGTCGTTCTGCGCATGCTCCTTCCATCTGTGTACTTCCGGGTAGACGAAACGGACGTAAATACGTCATACCCACCCCCCGTCCAATCAGAACCCTTCCCAACCCTCAGATCTAAAGTGGAATTAGATAAACCTGTTTTCCATACAAACCTTAAATCAGAATTATAATTTCCATGTAAAGACGAAGGAGAATAATTTAATTGAGATTAATTTAATTAAGAATAATTCATTCCAAATAAAAAAAACAAAAAAAAACATGTTATTGGGGCCCATGTGAAAGCAAACGGACCATTAAGTGAGCCACAGAGAGGAAATGATATGTTTTCTGGTGTCTGTAACCACAGCAACACGTCTCTCTTATTTGCCTCTTTTGGTGCTGGTGCAGTTATTTCATGCACAGAGCAACATGCTGACACTGCAAAAATTTGGTGTTGCCTTATTGTTTACTGTTTGCAGTGAACAAGCTGACTGAAGAGGAAGGATTATTTTTACTCCTGGCCAATCAGTGAGCTGGGTTTTCTTCTTCCTTCCAATGTTTCTTCCTCTTGGTCAGAGCTTGTTTGGGGCAGTACCGCCCTGATGTGCAGTTTAAAAGCAAACCAAATGAAGGTACGATATTTCCCCACCTTTCCCGCCCAATCCACCCAAGCCCCACATTCACACTGTCCTGATGGGAATGTGTCCTAGTACTGTAGCTCCTGAGTGAAGTGACCTGGAAGTATCTTTGTGGCATCTATGATGGGAGCTGGAGGAATTATAAGAAAAAGGGCTCCAGTGCTTCCTTTAGAGAAGGAAACACTGCTTCATCCTTTATGGAGGAGGGATGATTCCATCCTTCATGTTCTTGTGATCACAACATCCAAAGCGACGCTTAGTTATTTCCATGCAGTCGTGTTAGCTGTCATTCAGATAAATGGATATGAGGACATCAAGCAAACTGATTGTTTTCACTTTTATGGATTAAGTTTTTTTTTTTTTTTTTTTTTTCTTGCTATAACTTCACAGTGAGTCAGTATTTTATATTTTCTGATACCGCCAGGATGTTTAGTACATTAAACAATGTGATGACATCTCATCTTGATGCTTGGTGAGGAATATTTTCTGAACATCTGTATTTCCAGTGTTGCAGATCCACATCAAAGTGTGTTTTTGTTTTCTGAATTTCTGCTACCATCTTGCCTCAGCATCATGACTCTTTCCATCAAGCTCAAGAATAAGACTATGGAAAGTAATTATTTCCACTTTGATTGTATACAGGATGATGTTTTCCATGAAATATGTGAATATCTGATTTAATTGGACTAAAACCCGACTTTTAAAATGCACAAAAACATGTAAATTTAACTGATCGTGATCAAACCTTGTTTTGATTTGGACTAACACAATCCGATTAACAGCTTGGACTTTGAATTTCTTTTGCATTTTTACGTTAAAATGGCCTCAGACATAAGCTGCTCCACGCGGTTTACTGAACTTGGCTTTCGTACCAGAGTAAGGCAGTAAAATGTAACAGGTTTTTCCATGTAAACATGTTGTCGTTGTCAAATTGGACAATGGTGCCAAATTACAGTGTGTGAGACTTTGAGACGAGGTATGAATGCAGACTGCCTCTCGGGCCTTTAGTGTTGCGATTCCCTTTAATTGATTTGTTTCTGCACTAATGACGGCTATAACATCAAGTTGTCTTCTCTGATGATCCAATCATCCCGCCACTCCCTCCCCCGGGCGCTCGCAGCTCATCCTGATGTGTCCTGAGCTGTGAGAGCGGATATGAAGGCCAGTTGTATGTTGGTGGGTTTTACAGATCTTAGTCAAGCAGAAGGAGCTATATTTCTCTGCCCTGAGCCAAAGACGGGATTGGCTGGCGAAAAGCACCGTGGTAAAGGTCAGTAATCAGCGGCTAGGTTATTGTGTGGCAGATTGAAAAAGGAAATTATTTTCTGGTGAAGGCAGGGAGGTGTGTGTGTAGTTGTTTCTATGTGGGGGGATGTGTGTGGAGGTGCAGCCTTGTGCCCTGGTCTTTCCATGGAGGGTTTCTCTTGGCAGTGAGTCTTCCAGCTGACCTGTCAAAGTTAGTCAGCCTACAGGCCTGTGAAATGACCCACCGCAGGGCTCACCTGGGGCCCTGCAACCTCTTTCAGCTGTTCCCTTCACACTGTTGCTCCCCAACTATTTCCTATTCCTTTTCCATCTCTATGTCTTTGCAGCCTGATCTCTCTCAACACCTTCACTCCATCCTTTCACTCTCACACGGGCAGAATTACTTGCTTTCTGTTTGTCTTCAGATGCAAATCTCCCTGCTTAGATCCTGTTTTCAGTTTTAATAAGACTGTTAATGAACTGAGATGAGAGACATCCCTGTTTTATTTTGGATTTTTTTCTTATTGCTGCTGAAGCTGTTCCAGGAACAGAAACAACCTATTTTAGCACAGTTGGGCTTTTGATTCTCTTCCATTTTAAACAAAATAGTTTTTGATATTTCTTTATTTTTTTTCTGTTCTTCTTTACACCCCCTGCCGGACCTGCAAGTTTGATACTTGAAGTGTTTTGTCACGTCATGAGCTTGATTCTGGGCGCTGCTCTGGTCCACAGCTCTGTACTTTGCCTCTGATGGGGAAGAGATGGATGGTGGAAAGAGATTGATCCTCATGGTGCAGAAATCAGTCAAGCTGACAAATGGCAGCCCCAAACTTGGAAAGCCATTAGCGGCCCGAGCGGGAGTGAAATCCGGCCAAGACCTGCTGGTTTCCATGAGCCTCTCTTCCAAAGCACAGGCCCATGCCAGGCCACGACACGGCGCCTCCTCATGTCCTGTATGGCCTTCACAGCCACGAGCCGGCATGTTGACGCACGGAAGAGACCCGGGCATCAATAAAAAACCCTCCAAAGACACGTAAATGGGTCAGCTGTCTTTCTATTTAACTGTCATGACTCATGCGATTGGCCTGGGATGGTTTCAGAGTTAAAAATCGGGGCTTTTTGACTGGCATGTTTGCAGTTAGTCAACACTGTCAGGATTTACGGTAGAACTGGACAAAGTTAAGTTTTGGAAAATAGACTTGTACACGTCCTGGATTAAAACGTCCATGACGTCCAACGTTGCTACAGCTTGTATTGAACATTTTCTCCTCCTCTCCTGCTCCGTTTGTACTGCCCTCCTTCTCCGGCTGGGAGACATCCCATTTGGAAGCATTTCGATATTAAATCAGATTTTCGCCGCACGGATAATGTAGAACAGCTTTTTCTGTCCTCCTTTTACAGAACCAGGTGAGAGGTGAGTTTCTCTGCCTTTGACTGCGGTCCACGCAGAGAAAAATCTGTCCAAGCTGTGTTTGTTTTGTTTTTGAAGAGGTGTTTGCAAAGGAAACATTTCATTTTCTATGTTGAAACAGAACCGGGAGTCAGATGCTGCGAGGGCAGATGGGAAGGAGAAATATAATCATCTTCAAATGCTGAAATCCACTTCTCTAGTTACTCTAAAATAAATGACTATACCAAAGGATGCTGTGGAACATGAATATTTTAGAAATTATGTCTGATTTTGTAAAATGCTGAATGATGTGGTGGAACATTTTGCAGTTTATTTTATTAAAGAGGCAGTTTGTTAAAGTTTGAATAGTAAACTTCCACAATGCTGCACCTTAGTAAATAACCTAGGAGATGCTGTGGATGCTGGGTGGGCAGGTGAAGTGAATATTTCCTCATCAAATGTGGAAATGACTTGTTCTAGTTTGACATGGTTGCATCATGTCTCAAGGTTAAAGTGTCATAAATGCAAACACCTCACTGTCACGCAAAAGGGGGGAGAGAATGCCACCCTACAGGATATGCTGCGATGCATGTTGAGATCTAGAGAAGGAATGTGGCCCGACCATTTCTCGCACCAGAAGTGTTTATGATTGAAAAGCAAGACGAGCAGACTGAAACTCGAGAGGAAAGTAGCTTCTGTGGATAAAGCTTTGGACTAAACATGCATGCTGAACTTAAACTTGCGATTTCAGGCACATTGAGTAAGTATTTCTGTTTTTCACTTCTCTGTTGGAGCATTTTCACCTGCAGCACTTCGGGCGTATGAAAAACTGAACTTTTGTTGTGGCTTGAAGTCGGACTCTGAACTAGTTTTTTAGACGATTGAAAAACAACAGCGACAAGTTTCCGAGACCGACTAAGACTCTTGATTTAGGATGTCAAATGATGACCTTTGACTTGGGAATTACATGGTTTTGCAACAAAGAATGAAAACACAGAAATGAAGTAAGTGAACAAAAACAACTGTTGATCAGTAACAGATAAATGTTGGGCAAGAAAAGAAATTTACCCTAATTAATTTCTCTAATTAAGAGGAAAAAAAGCTAAAATGGTCTAATTTGAGTTTAGGGCTGGGCGATGTGGATAAAATCAATATCATGATATATTGAGCAGTTCACCTCCGTAACGATAAATTGATGATAAGTTGTTACAGACTGGATGGGGGGAGGCACGTGACTACATACAGTACATGCTGTTCAGCATCTTAAAGGGACTTGAGCACAGCCGACCTGTAAACAACCAAAAAGACTTTTCATTTTCATAAAACACTGATGTTCTACCCTTACTGGACGCAAACAACATTCAAACGACTTTACACTGACATCAAATAAACTTCACTTATCACTTACAGACATGCTATGTACAGAAACACTGCAAAAAATTAAGAGAAACACTCGTTTGCAGTGCAGGAGGGTCACGCTGCATAAGCTACGGCAAGTCTGAGAGAGCAAAAAAGTCATGTGTGGCAATTCCACTGCCGACTCTCAAAGAGGGGCAGCGGTTCCGAACATACCGACACGGGCAAAATCGCATTGGTTATTGCTGTAAATTGTAGTGTTGGTAAATTTTCCATTGATCACTGAGCTCTAGTTTGATTGACACAAAGTGATCGCAGCATCTGCTTATAATTTCCATATGTTGTTGGAGGAAAGTTAGCAGCCGGCCATGTTTAGTTTCCTCGTGAAAACGCAGCCAAAGTGATTGTCTCACTCTTCTTGCTGGTTTATGACATTCTGGCTTCAGCGTTCATGAGTGATGTCTGACTGGGTACACTCTCAAAAATAGAGGTACGAGACAGGAACATTTCTACCTGTAGGTACATTTTTTTTTACAAATGTTCTCTCAGAAGTACAATATTGGTCTGTATGAGGCCAGAAGTATACCTTTTAAACTATGAAAAAGGGTCCAAAATAATATAAAGTACAAGTTTGTACCATTTCAACCCAAATGGTACCTGCAGCATTGAAAAATGTGTGTAGCTTGCACAATAACTATAATTAGCAGTACTTCTAAACAGTAGTATAATTATAGCTACTAAATTGTGATTTTCATAATAATCATAGTAATCATAGTAATATATATATATATATATATATATATTATATATATATGTATATATGTGTGTGTGTGTGTGTGTTTGGCCTAATATTTACATAATAATTATTCATTTATTATTAGCATCATTGATTGTTGTCACAATCTCTATTTTATTGACTTTTATTCATAATTTTTAATTGATTTAATTGTATTTTAACTGGTTGATAAGGTACAAAAATGGACGAGGACCAAAAGGTACAGAAATGTCTTTAAAAAAGGAACACCCCCAGCGACAAGCTTTGTACCCTTTTAAGTACAAACTGGTACCTCTATTTTTGAGTGTGTAGGCTCTGTATAAGCCAATCACTTAACTACAGGTGAATTTTATTTTTTCTCTCTGGTGCTGGCTAGCAAGGGTATCAATATTCAGCCGTACACTCTGCTAGTCACACACATCTACACTTATTGTTGGCCTCTTCCTTCCAGATTGGACGCAAATTTCCACTTTGAAACGTGCTCTCGCTGTTTTCTTATGCAGACTTAAATTCTCACCCAGGAGCAAACAGCACATAACATGCTGGATCGTCCACATGTGGTGGCCTGTTTGAGGGATTTTAAAACAATAGGAAATTTCATGCACTGCCTAGATGCCTTGTTTACTGAAGAGCTCTGCACACCTGGAAACGGGCAAATGGGAGCTTAAGAGTGTGGCTGCGGGGGAAGAAAGGGATATCGTTGACAAGGCAACGAGAGCTCATTATCTCTTCGTCTATGCTGGTCCACGGTTCATCATTGATGGGTGCCACAGGAGAGTTTGCTGCAGATAGATGGGGTTGCGCCCCGCGTTCCATACAAAAGACGACCGAGCAGGAATAACACATCCATGAAATGACATGTCGGCGCTGTAATCCTGGATTACCTGTCTGCCCAGCTTTCTCCATCACATGTCTGCGTCGCATGTTCCCCTGAAGACGACGAGCAGCAGCTCGGCCTCAGCTGTCGTCAGGCCGTGTTTGACCTGTTTTACTAGGAAGCAAAGTGCATGCAGGAGCAGCTCTGCTGATTTTGTCTTCTTCAGTTTTGGAAAGGATGAGAGGACGGATTCGTCCTGCTCATGTCTGAGTTTGTCTGCATCAGCTAGATCTGTAAAGATGAGGATTATCTGCTGCATTTATCAGCAGGTGACGCAGAGAGGAAGTTTTAAAGCACAATAACAAAACATGCAATATGCTTATATTTAAGCTATTGTAGCTTTTATTGAAACCTTTCTTTATAACTAACCATTTACCTGTTGTCAGTTTGAACTGTTTTACTTTTTATTGTTAAATTTAATTGTATTTTTCATTCTGAGTCTCAGCTGGTGTTATGAGAGTGAGTTCCTTGGTTATTAGTGCCATGTTAGTGAGTTTGGTGTCTCCTGGCAAAAAGCACAAGAAAAATGTCTGAATTCAAACATTTTCTGGCTCATTTTACATTTTCAGCTTCGTGGGAAAATCCTCAGAGATTGTGTGAGATTACAACCACAGGAGTCTGCAGACAGAAAACCCCCCAGCGAACATCCCTGATTCACACCTTTGTTCAGTCTCCAGTTTCAGTGTTTTTTTTCCAGCATCTTGTAACTTTTTTCTGCAAGTTAGCGATCTGTTTACCTTTTAGACTCTAAGCAGCGAGATGTATTCTGCTGCAGGTGTTTACTGATGGATATGTCTCGTGTTTGCAACCACCAAGCGGGAGAAAAGAGTTTGGTGGGGTTTTTTTTTTTTTTTTTGTTCAGAATTTGCATAATTTTAGTGAGAAGCACTGGAGAAGCCTGCAAAACCTCAGGCACATTTAGCACAAATAAGTGCATAACTTTGCAAGCAGGCAGAGATTCTTGGATTCCTTCAAGAAGGCTCCTTCATCACACGTGTTTATCATATGCTTGCGCAAGTCTTGCCGAAGTTGATAAGCAGTCTTGTTTTGGCTGACATGAGGAATGATGCACTGAAAAGGACGGTGATTGTGGAAGCAGCAAAAATGCAAGAGTATAAACAAAAATATTTCTGAGCATATTTTCTTGTGGTTTCTTTTGCAAAGCACTCCATAGTCACTGTTGATACTGCAAAGAGGGAATACAAACACTAAATAAATGTTCATTTGTTTTGTTTCTATCATGGGATGATGCTGTTAAATTTTTGGTTTCACTTTTATCCAGGGTGGAGCACTTTAATATCATAAATAAAGCATTTTCCAGGTAGGATGAAAGCTTTTGGTATCTTTTACAAAATGCAGGTGGATTATTTTCTCTCTCTCTGTGTCGGCATATATGGCCTTCTGTTGCCTCATCAGAGGTTATTACTATTTTTCGTCAGCCTACATGACATCTACTGCTGACATTTTCCAATTTAGCTGTCAAAGTTAATGGAAGGATGTACAGGAGAAAAAAACATCAAAAAGGAACAAAGCATAAACACTCAGTGCACTGAGTACACAAGCTGACCAATAAGAATCAAAAGATGGAGAGACGTAGTAAATTACATACGAGTAGACATTCATGCATTCAGATTGATGCGTCACTCTTTGTGGGCGGAAGACAATTGATGTAATTGTTAAGAGTGTGATGAAATGTTTGTCACACCCATTCCCAAGTACATAAAAGTTCAGAGTAATGTTTCTGTGGCTGCTAAGGAAATTATTTGCGTCATTCACTGCGTTTACATGCAGCCAATAACTCTTTCATAACCGGAATTTAGCAATAACCCGGTTGCGCACGTCCGTGTAAACACTGGCAAAACCCCGAATATGCTCATTTTCAGGTTTTTAAAAACCCGAATATTACCCCTGGGTTACTCCTTTTCTAACCGGAATATTTCGTCATGTAAACGCTTATTGGCATATCTTCATTGAAAGGAATATTTAATTGTGTTCTGCGCATGCTCTATCTGCAAGCATTTTTGGCGTTTTGATTAAATTACAGGGAGTATTTTGTACCACTGATCAGACAGTGCTCTGCACAGCTTGCTAGTTTATCACCATGGCAACACGCATCCCGAGAGGAGCTGGTTTGCAAACAGTTACATTGTGGGGCTTCATCACTCATCTGGCAGAGTTTGGTGAAGATGTGACAGAGGAAAGTTCACTGACTCCAGCCGGAGTCTGTTAACTTCATCATTACAACCGTTCCCACCAGTCCTGGCTGAGACCTTCATCTGTCCGGGGGACTCTGCTGGAAACGGGAAGCGTAGATGTGCTCCGACCTGCATTTTCAGGACACGTTGCTCTCCTTCTATGATCCGTCAAGTAATGCTGGTGGGTCAGTACCAGCACTCCGGACTGCAGTCAAGCCCGCCGCCTCTCGCAGATCCGCGGTCCAGCCAATCGGCGTTATTTTCGGCTGTAACTCTGAAACTTGACTGGCTTTACCGCAGTGGCTCCGGATGGTTCATTATCCACCATCATCATGACGTTTTCCGTGCGTTACGGTTTGGGTCGGGATATTCCAGTTGATTTCAGTAATCATGTATACAGGAGTAACTCTGTCTGCTTGCATGTAAACGGGTTATTCCTAATCTTTCAGAAACCGGAATATTGACCTTAACCCGAATTTTGATGGCATGTAAACGTGGTCATTGTGTCTTCATAAATATTTGTTAAGGGGGGTTCGGGGGTCTGTGTTTCAGTGTAATATGCTCTATAATAAAGACACAAGTTGGCAGATTGGGAGTGTCAGTGCTTGTGGCATACAGCCTCCTCAGGTGATTTATGAGCGCGCTGCTTGGCTATTACATTACAGGCTCCAGCCCTGTTCAGCGATGATGGTGGAAGCAGCCCACCTCTGCTGAAACACTGCAGGTACAAGCTTTATTTCAGTGGAATATCACTGTGTTGATTAAAAAAAATGGTATAAGGACAGTGTTATCGTGTTGGCTCTACTGCAGATGTAGCTCTTTTACTTAGTTGGCATTTAGGAAATGAGCAAGACAAGATGGCCCGGATCCTCCTCGAACATGTTAAAACATTATGATGCATCAGTTATGCTCGCATTAAGTAGTTTAGAGGACTTTTTCCATTTGTTCTGGAACAGTTTTCACCAACACAATATGTAATTCCCATTTGAGCTACAATGCAGTGAGTAAAGGTGCAAGTCTGCAGTTTCTCCCTGCCCTGCCTGGCTTTGGACCTGGCCCTGTGTTTGCAGAAGGAGGGGGGTGAGAGGCCGCCACAGAGAGGCCGGAGTTCACGCAGCAGAGCATCGCAGCTGAAAGGCCAGTTGTCAACCACCGGCGGAGAGGAAAACAACGGGGCATCAGCCAGAGTGGTTTGAAGAAAGGACGTGTCAGGGTCGCTTTCAATTAGCACAGCATGTTGTCACTGCAGAGAGCCACAGAGGCAGGGAGGAGGAGATGGGAGGTAGCCTTGGGCTTAAGGAAGGAGAAAAGAAGGAGAGCAGGTACAGAACAAAACAGACGGACCTGGAGGCAGGAAAAACACATTCACTCAACAGACATCCCAGCATAGATGTGCTGTAGTTTATGGATGAAGGTCCTTAAGCTCCAGGCTACAACTGTGCTGAGAAGCTCATTCACTCTTTTCAGGACACTGCATATGATTATTAAGTACATGCTGTATAATAGGGATCAACCGATACAGATCTTTTAAGGCCGATTAAACTGGTGTACGATACAGACTACTTTTTTTTTTTTTACCGATATCTGATATACAGTACCAATATTGTCCAATTCTTAATTTCCAATATCAACTGATACCGATATATGCAGACAACTGTGAGGTTGTATCTGTCATATTTTGAGAGATGTAACTATATTTTGCTCCAACAGCAAAGATCTCAAAATATCCTTAACTCAGCCAGATGAGTTCATTTTGGACATCTGGCTGCCAGATATCAGATACTAGCAGGTATTAGCCAACATGTGGCTAATTATAATGTTTCTGACAACTTGGTAACTTAATCAACAACTTAAAACCAGACATATTATAAGCAGCTTCAAAGCAAGTCAGTCTGTAGCAGCAGCAGCTGAACCGTAGTCACGTGACTTTAAAAGGAATGCTGGGATATGAAGTTCTTCCACAATAACAGGGACTTTTCTTCATGCTATATCAGTGCTAAAGGAACAAGATCTCCCAATTTTCTAACAGAACAATGAGATCTGGGGAAAACTTGTTCGTGAAAAGTATTGGTAAAAAAAAAAAAAAAAAAAAAAAAAATATATATATATATATATATATATATATATATATATTTTCTGATATCGGTCATCTCTACTGTACTTTAAACTGATCAAACTGATGTGATTGATTGTTTTTGGGTTGTTAAATTTGGACAACTTTAAAGATAAGTTATTGTAATGTGAGAAATTGTTTCGTCAGGACAAGATAATCAGTCTAGGGATCGACCAATACAGATTTTTTAGGGCCGATACCAATATTTCTCATCCTCCTCGGCCAATGGCCGATACAACCTGCCGATTTTTGGGGCCGATAATGCATCTGACCCCCAAATGTAAAAAATGAACTCTTTTAACAAAAAAAGAACAAAGCTCTTCAAATAAATAGAGAAAAACAAAACGGTGCACTTGTAAACAGATATTAAATAGAAGCATTAAACTTGTAATGAATATGTATATATATGTATAAAGGTCTGTAAGTTATGCTGAATGGATGCCGATACCAGCAAACAATGCAAATATTGGCCTAAAATATCGGCCGGCTGATGTATCGGTCTATCCTTACTGCATAATTCCATCTTCCACAGAATCTGTATTGTTTTTTGACGATATTTAGAAGGCGTCTAAAGGTCAACAGCAACTCTTGACAGTTTTTGAATGGAGGATGGATTGTTGGCTGCACTGTCCTCTGGGATGATGTGCCAACAGATTCCAGAGATGGCAGCTCAACAAAGCCCCATCTTCACAGGCTTACTGCTACAGCAGTGGAGTTGAGAGCACGAGACAAAGTTGTCAGTAAAGACTGAAGGAGCATCTCAGAACTGCCTCCCAGCAGGGTGGAGGAGTGGAATAATTAATAGGTCTAACATTCCACTTCATGCTGACAGCCGCTCAAGAACTCATTTGTGACAAGAAAGCGTGAAGACCCTCACACTGTCAATCGTGCTGATAAAGATGAATCTCTTCATTATTCATGACATGAAATAAGAAGACCACAAAAGCACTCTTTGTTGGTGAAGTGCATCATTTGTCCAGTTGCTGATGATGTCATGATGAATATGGGTGACAGATGAAGGCCCAATAGGATTTCCTTGACTTTTAAAAGAACAACATGTCTCCTACAGGCTGCTAGAAAATAAACGTTTAGTTTTTTCCTCAAGTCCAAAATGGCACAGTTATTGCCGTTAATGCTATGATGCATGCTGGGATTTCTCTCCCTGAGGGTTTGCAAGAACAGCAGAGCAGAATGCGACTCATCGTCTCCTGGTGGCGGGAAGCCCGAGACAAATGAAGCTGCTCCTTTTTTGGAATGCATTATCCCATCAAAGTGTTGGGCTATTTATGTTGAGTGTGTCTGTGCAATAAGTGCGGCCACACAAATGTGCCAATTAGCCCCGAACTCCAAAACTTAGGCTTAAATGTGTGCTTCATCGTTTGCTGTGAATTAAAACATTACTTTGACAGCGTCTGCAGCTGTGATGTTGATTATGGGTTTCTATTACATGGACTTTATTGGTTCAAATAAAGAATTTTCCAACTATTTCAAGCATTGGATGGAAATACTTGAAGATTTTCTTTGACACTAATTAACACTAACACTAGTAAATAAAACTAAGTGACTTCCAATCATTTGTCTGTTCAGATTTATCTCATCCAACATGTTTTAAGGGGCAAGTGGCTGCCCACTGCCCAAAATGTGTAAACTTCTTTTTGTCCAAGCTGAATGCGAATATATCTGCCAACTTTAAAGGCGTGTTATTTTTAAAAAGCAATCAGTCGCAGTTCTTCATCCATTAAAAGAAATAATAACAACAATGACCACATTGAGGTTGCATAACTCTGGCTTGGGATGAGATATCCTGTTACAGGCTTTTGTTTTAGTCTCAGTCCTTGGCTCCACCTCTTGATTTTGCATTGCTATGTGCCCCTTTTCATTTGGGGATCAAGGAGTTATGGCCATTTAGCTATTCAGATGTCCTGCAACTCCCTGGGTTAAAGGGCTGCATGATCACTGCTCCCAAAAAGAAAAGGGGCATGTTTGCAATGCAAAATGGAGAAGTGGAGCCAGGGGGAGGAATTGGAATGGGGCCTAAGGGTGCTGAAACCTGACTCCACCAAGAACATCAAGCTGAATGTGTGGCCAGTTTCTGTGAAACAGTCCCAAACTTTCTGTGTATTCCTTTAGAAAAATGGCTTTGACACTGAATCAGTGGAGGTTCAGTATCTTGTGTCCTCATGGCAGGAAATTTAGGTCATCTTTACCCGTGACTCTGAGATGGAAGCATAAAGCAGCACAACAGGCTAAACAGGACTGAAGTTCCTCCCTCATTTCTCTGCAGAGTCAAGTAGCGTGCAGACACACACACACAGTGTCACTAATGTCAAAATACAATAGCTTGTTTTTAGACATTTTCGGACAAAGAAAATCTTTGTTTTGCAGGATTTTTGACTTAGGGTCAAGCATCCCAATAGAGTCTGCTTCAGCATATCTCCTAATGGTGGTGTGGGTCGACCCCAGACAGGTTTCTAGTCTATCACAGGGCCAATGCAGGAAGTCTCCAGGTGACCAACAGGTTTAAAACTTTTCTCTGCAGGGAAATATGTAAACAAGTAAATGCTGCTGAAGATTAATGTGCTATTTTCCTTTTTTAAAATGTTCTCCAGTTGTGTCAGGCTACCCAAGGATGCCATGGTCTGCAATGAAAAAAATACTGTATACACTTTGGATCAACTTAAAAGAAAAAAAAAAAAGAAAAAAAAATACTGTAATTTGTTGCATCTAAATGCAGAGCATACCTAAGCATAGATTATAGCAACCACAATTAAAAAAGCTCAATGAGAAGTTGTTTCAAGATAAAATGCAAAAAAAAAAAAAAAAAAAAAAAGTGGGAAAAAAATTCCAGTTTGAACTGGAATGGCAGTGCATTACTGAGAGGGAACTAAATTCCCTTGCAAAAGACTGACCTAAATAATTAGAATGTGATCTCACTGTTTAAAATGCTTGGGGGAAAAAAACCCACCAAAATTACAAATTTTAGACCCTTTCATGCTCAAATAACCTCACATGAAAGAAGAAAAAAAGATTGTTTACTTCATTGGATGTGTAAAGCATTTTTGCGTTTTTGAAGGACACTGATTTGCTGAAATAACATTGAAGTCTATGGGGTTTTTCATCACTAAGATAAAAAGTGGGGCCCCTTTTGAGTAAATGGTCTTGTGTCATGGAAAACAGTTCAAACTGCATCACTAAAGTGTAGAGCAAATGTGTGAGGTGAAAAAAATTTTATCCTAAAAATTTATTCTGAAATGGCATTTGAGTATAGAAATGTCCTTTTCAATGCAAGTAAATGTGGCACGGATTGGCACTAAGGAGTAAATGAGGTGTATTTTTATTAGAGACCTTAGAAAAAGAGTTAGACAACCCATCTTCTAGCATATCATGAGTCAAGCCAAAATACACACTTTGACCAAGTTTTATGCTATTTGCATGAGTAGAAAAAAAGGTAACAACATAAAAGATCATTCACTACCCCTTCAGAAAGCTTAGGGAGCTATGAGGGTTAAGCTGTATGTCATAAAAGGAGTGTTGAATTTCAATGTATTTCCCATGAGCCTTTGTGGTCTGGAGATGTTGAGTTTTGAAAATAGCCCCGCCCCCTTTGTTGTTTGTGCATGCTGAAGCTGAAACAACGTAATAAGCTTACTTTTAGTGAAAGTAAAAACTTATTTCAGGTTAGAGAGTGTTGTTTTTAAGTTGATGTCTCTTAAAAAACTAAGATTTCATCACCAAACCAAAATAATTAAGTTAGATTAATGTAAATAAGTCTTTCATATCAACTACAGCCCAAATACTCTTTTAACAGTGTGTTGCTAATGGCTGACGTGGAGCTTCTTGAGTGGAGGTTAATGCTTTGCTGCAGCTCAATAAAGGGACGTTGCTGTTTAAAAAGCAGTCATTTCTAATTCTAATTTCTGGTGACTCCAACCCACAACCTCAGCCCCGATCTTCACCACTCAGACCAAATCTTTGCTCCACAGCTTTGATGTGGGCTTGATTAGTTTTCTCTAAATGACTGTAGGGAGATTAAACGGAGCTGAGCCTCCACACATCTCTACGCGCTTTGTTTGCTCGATAGCAATGGCTAACAATAGACAAATGTGGGAATGGGAGGAAGGAAATTGTCTCAAATGAAACACCAACAAATAACTCCAGTGTCGTCTCCAGTTAGTGGTGTGGTCAGCGCAGCTGAGCTGTTTTCTTTTGGCGAAGGCATTGTAGAAACGGGCCCACAGAGGATTGAGCAATTTGTTGGACATTTTTTAAGTAATAGGTAGTTGGTTGGACTTGGCCTGATTTCTTGTTTGTTACACAGACGTGGGTTATGTTGAACTGTGCGCTTATTTCAGAGTAGAAAGACGCATTCCTGACCCGAAGATCCGCTTTTAGCTGTTCTGATGGATATTTCTGAGCCAGCAAGGCTCCTCTATCCTCTCACATCTCAGTGTTCCAGTCTGTTACATCCTCCTCCTCCTCTAAAAGACTGCAATTAATCTAATTAGTAATCAATCAGCCATTGGGCCTCCTGCCTCCTTTGTGCTAATGGAGGGTATGACAGGCCGGACCTTACATTATTAATACCTCCATTCCTGAAGCCCAGGACCCCCCTGATGCCCACGGTCAGGGGCCATTGATCACTACAACCCAGTAAGCACTGCAAGGACTACTGGGAAATATCCAGAGTTGTGTGAGTGGAGATGGGAATGAGGTGTGTGTCATGCTATGAATCTGTTTAGTGGGATTTGAATCATTTTGGTGCGGGATGGATTTTGCCAGCTTCGCTCAGGAGAAATTAAACAGCTGGAAAAAAAAAAATCCTGGAAAAAAAGGTGAGATATTTGCCTGGTGGTGCGTGGAGTCTGCAGGGAGGTTTAGGAAGCATGTTGGAGGTAGAAGAGGGATTGTTTGAGCGATGTTAATGGGAATGTAGGGCTCCGAAAACCTCATCAGGTAAATGGGGCTTACTTCAAAACTATTATAGCAGAATAAGCAGGCCCCTCTGTGGAACTATTTCCAGAAAATGAGATTAGAAATTATAGGATGCCACTAACACCGGGGCGCAGCGATCGCAGCGTGGCAACATTATCCTTCATTTCCCATGCGTTTATGTGCGGACCCCTCCTAATAGCTGCAGCAGCTGAAGTTACAGAGCCCCACCAGCTGATCTCATTTGGTAGAATCAATATTGGAGCAGGCTCTGTTTAGGGCTGGGTGGAGAACAGCAAAACATCCAACAAGGCTGTCTTCATGCTGTGTCCTCTTTAGCTGAATCTGCTGACCCTAATTTATCTACCTCTGTGCCAGCAGCTGTTAATCATGTTGATTATCTAGTCTGCATGTTGTTTTTGAGGACAAGTAGTCTTTGTGCCGTGATCAGGACCAGACAATAATCAGAGTCAGCTCCGCAAGACGAGATAATTTCATATCATGTCAAACATCTGCTTTTGTTGCATGTTGGGAGTTTAAGGTGGGTGCTAATTGAAAATGCTTTGTACATTTGTAATATTTCTGTATCATTTATGTAAGGAGTAACTGTTTTTGATGTTAGCTGTAGGGCTGGGCGATATAGCCTAGAAATAAAATCTCAGATTTTTATTTTTTATTGTTTTTGGTAGCATTGTTTTGTCTGTCTGTCTGTCAGCAACTTTACGGAGAAAGTTATGGACGGATTGACCTGAAATTTTCAACAGCCATGTGCCTCAGCCCAGGAACGAACCCGTTAAATTTTGGTGGTGATCTGGATCATCTTCTGGATCCAGGATTTTTATGAAGGATTCTTTCTCATTGTGAGAGAGGCCAAATTTTGGAATTTTTGCATATAACTCCATACAAATGACCCGAGTATTTGGTAAAAGAAATTACAAAAAAGGATCTCAATGACTTCTATAATGTTTCAAAAGTTGATCCGGATCCAGAGAAAATTCAGGATACTATGATCTAGAACGCATAAAAATAAGCGTACAAATGGCAGACAACTTAGAACAAATTTTATTTTTTAATTATTCAAAAACAAGTCAAATGTGACCCCCATTTCTGGGATGAAAAATAAATAAATGAACACCCTCTTGGAGTCAAAGTCCCAGCTGTGTTTTAAGTCACACTTTGTACACTCACCGCACTATCAAAATAGTCGACAACTAATTTCATCATCGACTAACCGTTTTTTGCCTCTAAGCTTTGTTTGTCCGCTCAAAATTGCCACTGTACCTTCCGCTGCCTTGTCCGCCTTTCTGTCTGGTCATCTTTTCTTGATTTGTATATTGACTTAAATTAACACATACACTAGCAGTCAAAAGTTCGGACACGTTTTTTGATTAGATTCGATGAGAAAATGTCCAAACTTTTGATTGGTTACTGTAAATATGCTACAATTTTCTATGATCCAATTAGTCAACTAATCGCCAAAATGATCGGTGACTAGTCGATTATCAAAATAATCGTTTGTGGCAGCCCTAGTGTGCAGTGATGTTGTTGTTGTTTCTTGCCATACTGCAATGTAAAACTAAATCTGCGGAAGCTCCAGGGAGCCAAAAATGCACCATTACACAAAAACTCAATTTACTTATTTTTGAAATTGCTTGTAACAAAAAATGTGAATTGATTCATTCAATTGATTTTTTTGCCCGGGCCTAGTTAGCTGAGCAAAGAATCAGTTAGCTTAACTTTGTCTCCACCAAAAGACTGTAAATGAGTTGTAAATGAAAGCTAATTAAAAAGGATTTACAGTAATACTTTAGAAAATTATCTTAAACTAAAACTCATGAGTGAGGAACAAATTTATGTTTCCTTAAATACCAGAAGTGGTCATTAAATATGATGGTGGGTAAGAAAATGGTTCATATGCTCCAATTTCCACAGTCAGCAGATCCCAGCTCGTTTCTTTTATGGCAGTTTTACTGGACTGATACAACTTCCAGTTCAGAGCTGGTTAAATCTGTCGAAGGACTTGTTTGTGTTTCCACTGACCAGAGTCGTCTCTGTAAATGTCTGTTTCAGGAGCAGCTGTGTGTCATTTGAACCTCCCTCTAGTGTGCTTTGAATTTTCATAGAAAACCACAGTGCACAGTTTGCCTTCTCCGTGGACGATGATGCCTGTCTCGTTTTCCTGCAGCTTGATTTCTTCATCTGCGTTTGGAACTGCCGGTGCAAACAGATGTCAGCATTTGTGAACGCCCTATGCAGCAGCAAGCAGCATTAATAAATACTGATGCAACGTTGTTTATAACATGTTTCTGACGGGGTTTGTAAATACCAGGTGGTTGTGTTATATGATGGCCATGATGAACAAGCTATTGTGCTTTATCTACCAGTGATTGGGTAGAAAAAGATTTAAGGGTGCGGAAAAATGATGATATTATGGGACATGGACTGATGGTTTAACATAAGTATTAAAGCTTCGCAGATACTGCTGACAACATGCAATTTCAGCTCAGATTTAGTTAATTATGGCAGGAATACATGTTTAGTTAGTCCGGTGGCTCATCATGATCATTACCTCAGCCCTCAACATAAACACACACTGCAAAGTCTTGATGCCGGTCTACAACCAGAGTTCAGAGCCAGAGTAATGCTGTAAGATTTGGTTCTGACCCAGAACCAGAACCACTTTCATTAAGTTGAATACTTTTTTGTTAATCAAAACAAGATGCTGGTTGTCTGTTTAGATGCTCTGTATGTCTCTTGAAGTAAGCAGGGCCTAATAATTTTTGTTTACATTGAGTTCCATGTCATATTCTTGCCTCTTTTTTGGGGCTCTTAGATATGTTTTTACCTCATTTGTTTTTTGTTTTTTTCTGTAGTCTTGATGCTGTTTTTGAACACGTTTTATAAATAAAGTGGTATGATACTTCAATTCAGCTTTATTTATACTGTAAAAGTTGTCTCAAGGCTCTTTACAGACGCAGTCCT
Organism: Atherinomorus stipes; assembly: GCA_023101725.1. Lineage (NCBI taxonomy): Eukaryota > Metazoa > Chordata > Actinopteri > Atheriniformes > Atherinidae > Atherinomorus > Atherinomorus stipes. The sequence goes on from JALJCO010000413.1 coordinate 177,171, forward strand.
ATTCAATACAATTGACCTATGGCTAAACCACGCCCCCAATCGCTATAAGCCAATCACAGTGCGCACAGCTATCCCATACACTCGGACATTCTCTGCTTGAACGTCCATTGAAATGCATTGAAGTTAGTCCGTTTTTGTTCGTTTTTATGAGTTCTTTCTAGTTTAAAATGGTCAAACGTGTGCATGGGGTACATGCAACTCCAATACTAGGTATCCTGAGAGGCTGGGTGACAGGGTGTATTTTTTGCCTTTTACCAAGTCACATCGAGCCAAAGTTATGCGGCAGACCACAACATCAACTGAACGTGGATAAAATGAACAAGGATGTCTACATCTGTTCTAAGGTAAGGGAACATCGTATTCGAGGCAACATGTTGTCACTTTGCTTGAAAGAAACATGAAGTTACCTGGACCCTAACGTTAGTTTAAGTTGGCTAACGCTAGCTAAACATGCTAGTTTTGGTACGTGGTAACGGTACATAAGACGCTGTCGTGTAGTACAGGTGTCGTGTAGTAACGTGGATAACGACACGCCTCTGGCTTCCAAGCTGCAGCCAGACTGCTCCGCTTCCGTGGCTGTTTGATCAGTTTTTGTCAGATGATCACTTTTTGGCTCAACAACAGCAGCCGTGCAGCAGTTTGTGCAAGAAACTGAGGGAGCGACATGAGTCACATCCAGAGATTCACAGGCTGATTTCTACTCCCAGTTTAAGACTTCTGAACAATTTCTTTTTGTTTGTTTGTATTGTTTTTATGTTTTTTAATTTATCTCGTCATGATCTCTCTGTCTGATCACGCGTCTGTTGTCCGTGTTGACAGCTGTCATCTCCCGAAATGTCACATAGCGCCTGTCACCGAATGTTGTTTGTCCGAGTGAGTGGAGGGGGCGTGGCTTAGCCATAGGTCAATTGTAGTCCATTTATAATTATAGTCCGTTTTATAATACCCATGTTCATCTACGCCAGTTCTTATAGACACACAACTGAACTTTTAGCAGTTTTCTCAGTGATGTGCCCCCTATCCACGGCTAAACTAGCATCCATCTTGCATCGCACCTGTACTATGAGCTCACTCCAGCCAGTGAAAGATAGTCTTGACACTTGTTCTGTCCCTTCCTCTCTTTCTTTTTCTCTCTTCCTCCGATAATGTTTCCTTGTGTTTCTTTACAGAATCCGACATGATGCGCGTTCAAAACACTCCTGTGTTCATATCTGGTTCATATCCGTTTGCTAGTAAGTGACCTGACTGGTTTGACTGCTGGGGGGTTATAGTAACATAAAACATCACCCAAAAAAACAGCTCTAACTCCAAGTTTTATCAAAAAGGATGGTTGAGAAGCCGATAAAAAGGGTGTCTGCTTCCTGGTCCATAATAGAGGGGTCTGATAATTGAACACCCCCCCATTCTAATGTACTTTGGGAACCACTAGCTGTTAGCTTTGTGACGGGTAGATGTATTGATTATGATTTTAACCAGATCAACATCTGTTTCTTGTCTGCAGAGTGACTGACTGGTGGAAGCAAGTGGTCAGAGGTTGTGTGTAATGAGTTTTATTTTTAATGACATCATACCTTAGTCCACCGGGGCACTTCCACGACTAGCACGCTGTGCAGTTTGGCACAGTGGCCACAACATCCACACCAGTTTAAGACCACACCCACACAGGTCAAGTCACCTCAAACCAGCACATTAAAGCTGTCACACTGCTCTGCATAATTTCCAGAGAGCCGGGGCTGTTAAGTATTTACAGGCCTTCGTGGTTTTGTGGCGCTGTGATGGAGCGAGCAGCGGCGTGGAGCTCACGGCAGCTGCAGTCAGCTGCCTCATTCAGGAGGGATTTCCACAGCAGCGAGTGAGGCAGTGGACATGCTTTATCCACGGCTAAGGATGTAAGGAATTACTCTGCGGTCATGACAGCCCCCCCATCCCCCTCTTGAGCAGCTCGTGGGTGTATAGATGTGTCGTTTACAAAGTCTGTGTCACAGGATGTAAGCTTGGTTACGGGAAATCTATACAACACTTGTCATCAGTCATCACTGATCATCATAGATTACTTTAGCGAGTGTTTGGGGAGTGCTGAATTTGCAGGATGGATTTACAGGAAGTTCATCAGTCATTAATGCTCCTCAGTGTGGTTGTGGTTTGTCTGTGGGGGGCGAGGTGAGCTTACAGCAGAGTGGCGCTGGTTTAAACCCCAGCTGTGCTACATAAACGAGTCTTTTGAGAACAGAGATGAGCATCAGGGAAATAAAGATTGTTTATAAGAGCTGAGAAGACCAGAATGATGAGTTAAAAAAAACTTCCTTAATGAGAAAGATCTTAAATAGCTGGCTAGAAATACTTCTGCATAGGTGATGCTGGGGAAATGCTGGTATTAGTTATGTTGGAGAAATAAAGTGCGGCCAGGTCAAAGAGTTCACCTCACACCTACACACACCACTCTGATTTTGTTGTGAGCAGCATTTTTATTTTGCAGCAGGACCCCAGAGGTATATCGCTTCCTCTTTCTGCATAATATTACTTGCATGTATTTAGTTACAAAACAGGTTTGGGGTAAACTTGCCTGGTGTCGGCATGTTAAACATGGTGCATTTGGTCTGAAGTACAGTTGCCGACATATTTTGAATACATACACGCAGAGTGTGGGCTGAGGTTTGGACCCGGGAACAGAATAATCATGAACTCACGACCTTTCTAGACTTATTATTCATTTTCGCCAAAGTTTTGTTCCAAAAAAATGAATAAAAATCCATTGTCGAGAAAACAAAGTAAAACAACACAAAAGCCAGAGGTGATCCTGGACCGTGAAACTTTTTGGCCCTTTCCCTGTCATCACCACGTCGCGCCTGAACGCCAACACAGTCCAGCACATCTGGATCTCTTTGTGGCGTCTGTGCTTGTGTTAGCTGTGATGTTATGACAGCACAGTGAGTGAGGGGATTACTCTGAGAGGACATAGAGCCCATCTCCATGGGGCCCCTGTGGGTCACTGGCCCCGTTTAAGCGAAAGAGACAAACCCCTGAGGTTCTTCAGCGAGTGTGTTTGCAGTGCAGCTGTTGCTATTGTGTTGTCCGTTCTCATGTTGTTTTCTCTTTGCTCTTGCAGGACGTTTGTTGGAGACTGAACGCTCTTAGAGGGAGAACCTCAGAAGGGGGCTTTTAACCCCTAACAGCCCACGAACCTGCTTGGTTGGTGGGCAGTTGGACGTGACCAAACTGTAAGTTTATGCAATTATTCTTTTATATTGGCTTTTATAGCGACTTTATGTCCTTAATTTTGTGCAATGTTTACTTTTTTTTTTTTACATCATTGGTTGCTGGACTCTATGAAATATTTATCTAATGGTTTTGAGACTTGCGCATGAACAAATGGAAGAAAAGGGAACAGAACAGTACGGGCCAAAAGTTTAGACACACTCCCATTAAAGGTACAGTGTGTAAGAATTACTGACATCTAGTGGTAAAGATGGGTATTTGAAAGAAAAGATGTTTTCTTTCAAATTACTTCATATTCCAAGCACTATTGTGAATGTATGGTGGCCATTTACGGCCCAAATTCTCACAGACATAAAGATATTTTTATCTGTGAGTGGATCCAGTGGTCTCAGGTGTAGCTATGACTGTACATTAAACTACTTTTATTGCCTTTTAAGGCATCACTTCACCCAAACAGTGCACTACTGTAACTCCCATTAAACAAAGCTGGTACAGCAGTTTTACAGTTCAGACGGTTCTCACTTCACACACGTTGTTTTGTCCATTCAGGGACACCATAGTAAAAATGGTGGCACAAATATGGCAGCCTCCATATATGTGTACCTACAGCAAGTAGATATAAATGACTCATTCTAAGAAAACAAACAAACAAAAAAACCAACCCAAAAAAAAACATTTAACAGCTGTTATGGGAAGACAATTACACATGAACAGAAACACAGTTTTGAATTATATATCACATTTTTCTGCCATTGACCTTTGATTTTATTCCATACTGTACCTTTTTAAAGAGAAGGCAAAATTCATAATAGTTTCTTGTTATCTTGAGATGAAAAAGTGATAATAAATAAAAAAAAAAAAAATCTAAATGATAATAAAATTAAAACTTTTGAATTGTGATTTCAATTTTTTTTAAAAAAGAAAAAAACTGTCCCAGACAAATTAGTGCACCTTGCTCATAAACGGTGAACCAAAATACTTCAACAGGTGCAGAGGTCTGATTGGATGTTACATAAAAACACCTGATAGCAGTTATTGCATTTAAGTGTTGCTCGATAATATGTCAGTCCAGGAGCCTTGTCATGTTTGTTTCCTTTTTTAAATTTTTTTGTTTGTTTTCTATATTTATGTTTAACCACAATTCAAAATCATTGTCATGATTTAGTCATTTTTTTATTGTTACATTTGTCAATTTGAACTTATTTTACTGAGTGCTGATTTTTTCCATCTTTAATGGGAGTGTGTCTAAACTTTCCTGTACTCTACCTAAAGCACCTTAAAACTTGTCTTTGCACTTCTGTGTTGAATATTTCACTGGATAAGCAGCCATTCATCAGAGGCCCTAAAATAGGTCTATTGATTGAGAGTGACAGCTCTGTAGCTACACTGGCAAACAGCCCGACAACTGCCATCAGGTTCAAATTAAGATTTAGATCAGTTACTATTATAGCTCAATATCACCAGTTTACCTCAAGGGACTTCACATCCTGTGCAGCTTATATCTTCCTCTGCGTGTGGGCAAAATGTCAAATACTTCAGGGACAAGCTACTGAGGATGAATCCATCCTCCTCCTCAGTAAGGCAGATGATGTTGGATGTGCAGAGTGGCTTGGTAGGCAAGTAGTCTTCTTAGATGCTGTCTTTTTGCTCATCTTCTCAAACTTCTCACAGTTCTGCCTATTGTCAATGGGCGTAAAAAACAAACAAAAAAACAGTAACATGTTTGCTTTCTTACAATTTAAATTCACACACAAAGGAGCTCAAATTTGCCATGATAATGAGGGTAACAGTGGACCAGTTAGCAGCCTCTGTGTTGTATGTGGGAGTCAGTTCAGGTCTCTCTCTTTTTTTTTTTTTTCCAAATGCAAAAAGACACTTGAGAGCTTTCAGAGCTTTGCTTCACACACACAAAAGTGTAGAAAGGTTGTGTAATGCACACTTATTGTTTTGCAGAGGTTAGCAGGAGCTTCAACCCTTGAGCTCTTACTTTCATTGATATGACACAATAAAAGCTTACGTTGAGCTCTTGTTCTGTATTTATGCCCCCTTTCATACCCTCACTGTTCTGTGATCCCTCTTTTGGCTGCACAGGACCAATGTAGAGCATTGTGCATCCGTCAGAGTGAATAGGAGCCCACCACTTTGGCATCACACTCTGCTGACAGCAGCAAAACAATACATGATGGTTTGGGGAGACGTATGAGTGTACAGGAGTCATGTTGAACTGGATCACGGGTATACTGGTGGCATGAGGGGCCCTGATGTCATTATTTTCTGCCTGTCTTTATTGATGACACAAAGACGTATCAAAGGGAGTGAAATGGGGACAGAATGGCAGTCGGTGCGGGTGCACAGGCGTGAAACATGATCAGACCGCTAAGTTGAATAGAAGTATTATCGTGCCAAAAAATGTGAGAGAGCGGGATGGAGGCAGAAAGGCTGAGGAGCATTACATTCATATCTTGTCACCCACTAGCTCAAGAATGCCTTCACTATGTCCTTGTCACTGTGAGGGAAGCATAGTTCGGATCTATGAACATTTGTTCATGGCCCACATGTTTTACAAGGAAAAAAAGGAGAAAAAGAAGACCTTTGTATATCCGACTAAAGGAGTTTTTAGAAAATTCTGCCCTTTATTTCAGAGAATTTGTAAAGTTGAACACATGAAGAGAAACTCTGAGACCTGCAGGATTTAGTCTGATAATTTCAGGAAAGTAATACACATCTTACCTCCTGTTTTAACTCTAAATGATGTATTACTGTACACAAGGATGCAGTACATATAGCATTTTATCACTTTATATAAGTATATAAGTATTTGAGATGTGGATGAGCCAACTTCCGATGGTCATGTTGACTGTTAGAAAAGCATTGAGCTAAACTGGATTTTTATCCATTGAAAGGAATAAAGAAGTGATTTTCTTTGGAATCCAGGAAGAAACTGCACAATTTTCCTTCCCAGTCTCTTCATGGTGCCCTTTAAACTACAGAAAAGGAATTTTATTGTTCATTGCAATGACATAGTTTCAGATAGTGGTCCTTTAACTGTTTCTGGCATACACTGAGATCTCTGCAATCCAGCTCTGCTACTTCTCAAGGCCCCATTATACTGTATGTTCTTATATCCAGAGGAGAAATGAGCTGATTTTAGTTGATATACTCCTATCCTCTATTTTTAAATACTAAACGTATAATTTTTTTTTGTACTAATATATGAAAGTTTCTTGAATTAAACCTTAGCTTTTGTTTTGGTTTTTCATTATTATTGTCATTCATTTATTTATTCAAAAAACAAAATCCATCTTTACCAGGACTTTGTGGAAGAAGAGCTTTTTGGCCATTGCTGCTTCAATAAAGGGCTTTGATTTAAATTAAACAATGTGGTTTTCCATTGCTTTCAGTATACTGGGATTGTGCTGCTTAGTTTTTTTGGCCTGAAAGCTTAAATGGTGGAGATTTCCTAGTGAAAAGAGGCTCCTGGTCCACATTAAATCCCAGGTGTTGCATGTATGTGCTTCATAGTTAAGTCACTTAATGCACCATCTTTATATTTCCACATCCTCATCCTCTGATAGACTCAGATTGACCTGTCACTGCTTACCTTGAGGGCCTGACACTTGGTCAGCGTCTTTACATTCTCCTCTTCCTTCCTTCCTTCCCCTTCCTTTCTTCCTTTGTCTTTCCTGAGTCGTGCTCTTGTTCAATGTTAAATGAGGGCACGGCCACACTTGGATGTGCTGTGACAAATTGGCACAGGGGAGGCAGATGGTGATGGGGAGGAGACTGGTTGTCATGCCATTTGCTGCAGCGACATGAATTGATCTCTGTGCCGCAGAGCAACCACACATGCTCCACTTGTAATCCTGACTTTGGTTACTTCGTACACCCACCCCCCACCCCCCAAGCAAACGCTGATCCACATGCCACCCTGCACCAGCCTTCTGTCCCCATTAGTATCAATGATGTGTGCAGTGGAGGCGCTCGCTAACTGTCAGAGGGTCTCTGCTTGGATTCGCTCAGAGAGGCAAAGGAATGCAGAGGGATTTGACAAAGAGACAGAGCTCTGGCTAATGGTAGGCGGGTGGGACCCCGGGAGCCCTGGCATACAGCCTAGTATAGGTATACAACATGTGTAGCTATATACATGACAGCAGACTGTTCTATTTAGAGCTGCTGTATTAACAAAGTTAACCCATGAAGCTGTGGTGGAGCTTGACAAAAAGCCCCATGGGTGTTTTCCCTGCAGCATGGCTTCTAGTAAAATCATAGTTTGTATGACAAGGACTGACATTGCTCATTAGACTTTGTCCCTGGGATATGAAACTGCTTCCCATTGGAGTTTTATTTTACAGCTGCTTTGAATTGGAATTTTAAAATGGACCAAGTTTAGCTGAAATCACATGGGGCTCCATCAGGAACATTTTCATTATGCAAAGACTTAAAGTGAATGTGCAGGCAGTTTGAATTACATCTGTAATATTGTTCAGAAAGTAGCATCCAGCATTGACCAAAAATAAAACACATCATTTACCTTTAAAAAAGAACATTTTACATCAAGTTTTCTGGTTTTCGTACAGCATATGGCCTAATGTCAGCAAAATCTACTTTAAATAATAAAGTTATTTACTAGTGGTTGAATTGTCCCACAAGCATGAAATATAATTATATTAAAATAAAAGTCAAGTCAAATTTATTTGTAGACCCCATTAAAAACAATCTCAGTTGACCTAAGTGCTGTACAGAATAAAACCATAAACAAAAATATGAAAAACAAATAATACACAAGTAAGACACATTAACCCAAATAAAATCAGTGAAATCAGTAAAATTTGCGCAGAGCTATTAAAAAAGCCAAAATTGAAAAAAGATTCCAAAGCCACAAATTCATTTGCTGATTTAAACAGATTTTTCCATTCCAAATAAAATATTCAAGAGGTCAAAACTTTTCCAACATTTTGACTTATTAGTCTTCCCGAATAGAACTTAGAATTATGGCTTTGGTTTAACTCAAAAGTGATGGTAGGATTATAACGGTAGCTCTGGTATGCACAATAGCCTTTTTTAAAAACAGATACCGATAACCAATAACACACATACAAACCTAATCATGACATCAAATATTAACAAAACCAAAAAAGACTTTTGACTCTTTAAATGAATTTTTTTTCCAGTGAAACTATCAGCAAGCCTCTGAAACATTATCTAAAAGATTCATTCATTCATTTTCTCTACTGTTTATCCAGTTCAAGGTCATGGAGTTGCTGGAGCCTATCCCAGGCGGGGTTCACCCTGGACAGGTCGCCAGTCTGTCGCAGGGCCAACACACAGAGACAGACAACCATTCACACTCACTTTCACTAAAGGGACATTTTAGAGTGACCAATTAACCTAACATACATGTCCTTGGATGGTGGGAGGAAGCCGGAGTACCCGGAGAGAACCCACACATACACTGGGAGAACATGCAAACTCCACACAGGAAGGCCACTGTTGGAATTGTTCGAACCCCCCTCAGCCAGGATTCAAACTAGCAACATTCTCACTGTAAGGCTGTGGTGCTAACCACCACGCCACCGTGAAGCCCATTTCTTTATTTCTAAAAGATATCAAACAAAACTGTTCGATGCACATCTACTTAAATAAGGTGCACTTGTTACTGATACAAAAACAAAGGCTCCTTGAACTGATGCAAATACATGCATGAACAACAATAATTCTGGTCTCATAATGTGAGTGGAATGATATAATAATTTCCTGTAATCAGCCCAATACTTACCGTGCACCCCTAACCTCTGGATTTGGAAACCAGAAACATCCTCATTCTTTACTGTGCTGCAGTAAATTTTGGACAAAGTGCTGTTTTGAATTTACTAGAAGTTTCTTATTGGGAAGAATCAAATTCTATGTCTGGCCAACACCTAAAAGCCTGAAGCAGAAGGATGAAGCCCCACTTTTGAGGTCAGAGCTCATTGTTACCCAAAGTTGTGGAATGAGTTCAGCTGACAGGCTCCTCCCCCTTCCTCTCTGCTGTGCTTCAGCTTCACCTCCAAAGCTCCTCCCATCACCTCAGACTGCGTTGACCCGTGGCAGCTGTAGAAGTTGCAGCAATGGACACGTACTTATTGTCTCACATAATGACAGCCTCAAACCAAAAGTCACTCTCATTCAAGTTACTAAAATCTGCTTTTCTATCATCTCTTGGTGCTCATTAAAAATTTACATGTGGACATTGTCAAGCATTTTCTGAATGTTTTTCAGTTCTGAACCGTAGTATTTTCTGATTGTAGCCAAATAAATAACTTCTGTAACTGAAGAAACTGCAATCATCATGAATCATCATCTATCTGCTCGTCAGTATTATGTCTGTAAATTGAGTTAGCCCGACATGTTTTTACTTCCCATTAAAAACCTGAGCTCAGTCTGCGGGTGGAAGGGAGGCTGGGGTAATTGCTGGCTTCACCTGGAACGTGACAGGATAACTTTCCCACGGTTGTTTAATATTCAAAGAATCTGCTAGGCCTGAGAAGGGGATATCGATCAGCAGTTGTGATGCATTCCCTGCCTGTCTGTAGCCTCTGGTATCTGCAGAGCAAAGTGGAAAGTTCTCAGATTACTTACTCCCTTTCAAGATCTTTCTTTTTACTCTTCACTTTTGGACTTCTGCTGAACAGTAAGCAGATTTGCTTTAAAACTGAATATTGACTAATCCTTTGAAACACACCTCTCACACAACCATTTTCTACTTCAGAGCAACTTTTTTGCTGACATTCATGTTTATTGTAAGCTAACAATCCTCACATGGGAAAGCTGGAGTGATGCAACTTCTCGGCGCTAGTTAAACTAGCCAGCACAAGAAAATGACAAGCCCAAACCTCTAACAGCATGCAATGTTTTATGAGTTGTCCACACGCTATTAGACACCCAGAGATCCTGGGCAGAGGCCAGTTTGTTACAAGAAACACACACAAATGCATTTGAGTGTTCAAGCACAGCCAGCAAGCTGTTAGGAGAAAACAGCCCTGCGTTTGTGATAACAGCTTTTTCACTGTCAGCACAAACAGTCTGCAGGCCCTTCGCCCCATAACCAGCACTACTGTTCCCATTTTCTGGGTTCACATCGAAACAAAAAGCTTCCAGACCGCGGAGTTCAAAAACAAATCTGCAGCTGAGTTTAAATAAATCATCTCCCTGTAATGGGAAAGACATCGCTTCAAAAGAGCAAAAGTCTTTCAGCTTTGTCAGCAAACATGGCCGCATACCACTTCGTTTAAACATCTGTGTCAGAACAGGATTCAGGTGCTGTGCAAAGCTTAGCTCACACAACCTCGTGGTAACTTCATCCCTGTGCTTGGGTTGGAAATGCTTACTAAATGTGGATAATGACGAAAGGATTACTTCATGTCGGGGTGAAAGTCAGGCAGCCCTCCAAAGCTTGACTCAAGGGTGTTTGTAATTACAATTTAAATGAGCAAAAGGTCAACAGTTAAATATTTTAGTCTTGAATAACAACTAAAGGTCATAAAGTGTATGTTGTTTTAGAGTTAGACTGGAATTATGGTAATGCGCTATGCTGTGGAATAATGTTTACTTTAAGGGCAAAACCCACATTAATTCATTTACAATAAAGTTCATATATGTGCTCGTTAAAGTGCTGTCTGTTTTACCCTTCAGATAACTCTTGTGCACATAAAAACGGATCTGTTTGGACAGTTGGCTGCTGTCCAAACTAGCTGCTTGAGTCGGAGTGGGATCTCCATTTTTCAGCTTTTGGCTTTTTCACTTGTCAGCCTGATCCTTTCTCACTGCACATGCTCAACAAAAGTGATGAACAGACCATCCTATCTACCAGGGATAAACTTTATATTGTAGCACAAAACTAAAGGCTGTGTTTTCATAACAGAAGCCATGCACAAGCTCAGCTAATTACTCACTTTCTGCTGCATTTCTCAGATGTTTCTTACTCAGAGTGCATGTCTGAGTGCAACAGAAGCAGAAAATGTGTTAAATGATAGACTGAAGAGGTTGAGTCATCTAATGTGAGAAATACATTGCCAGCTCAAAAAGATCAGAAATTCACACATCTATGAACTATGAACATTTTTTTTTCCTTTTACAAAGCAGCAGTAGATGTTGCAATCTCAGACCTGGCTGAAGTCGGAGTATTTGGAATGGAGAGGCCTCAAGCCAGACTCAAAGCTTTGTGTTTTTTAATGACGGAATGTGCTCCATCATCAAGAAGACTGATTAAAAGCCCTTTGTGTCACCGTCTGTGTAGCAGTAGCATATGGCCGAAGGGCTTAAGCGCACTGAGAAGACATCTGCAGTACCAAATCACTTGGATGGAAGTGAGGGGATGAAATCACAGAGATTAAAGTGAATCAGCTCATTACTCTTGCAGAGAGATGCCTCATTTGTGAATACCACTAGTATTTAGTTTCCTGTCAAGATATAGTGGATGCTTAAGCAAACTAAGTGAGTTCCACTAAGTCTCAACGTCCATCCCAGTAACCGCTGGTTGTAAACGCTCAATATATTCACAGCGTAAGCTTTTGAACTTAATTTGTTTCTGCATTAAGGGAATCTGACTTTCTTTTGGAATTCCTTTTGATAAACATTTGTTTGGATTTTGGATGGCAGCCATCACAGACTAAAGAGCTTTAAAAAATCAAGGCAGCAAAAATGTCCTCAGTTTAAAAGTCTCCAGCCAATAAGAGGTTAATTCAGACATTGGCAGTAAACATTAAAACAATCAACTGCAAACATTTTTGCTCACACACCCATCAGAGTGCAGCAGTTCTTTTTTTTGCCCTCTGGATGTTGTAGATTTATTCACTGTTGCGAAACCATTATAGTTAGAGATGTCCAATATCATCATCCTACCAATATTATTGACCCATATCGACACTGAAATATATCTCATGATATCTGTTATGAAATCTCTTGAGATTTTGTAACAAAACAAGATCTTGTGAGATTGTATGAGATCTTGTTCCATTATCATAGAAACGTTAGTTATTCTGGAAGAACTTCATATCCCAGCATTCCTTTTAGTCATGTGACTACGGTGCAGCTGCTGCTGCTACAGAATGATGGTGCAACGTCACATCCGACCAAACTGTGTTCCAAAAGCTGGTTGGAAGAGTGCCAACCAGCACTCTTCCAACCACACCAGGTTGCTTTGCTGGCACACCAGCTTGAGGGCAAGAAAGGAACTGGGGTGCCAGAGGCTTTGTGGCACTCCGGCACAATAGCCTTAGCCAATGGCTAAGGCTATTGTTATTAGCCGTTGTTAGCACAGCTGGTGTTAAAGTTCACATGCCACATGAAAAATATGAATTACACCACAGCAGCTTCTCGCTGTCTATATAAACCAATACTACGTGTATGACTGATTTAATGCAACACAAATTTGTGTCTTTGTGTCTTGTCAGATGTGCAAATAAATGTAAAATCAGAGGAGTTTCTACTACTGCTAACACTGAGCACGGCCATTTTTAAACCTGTACTCGGAGGTGGCGAGGATTCTCAGACTTTCTGAGTCAGAAATCCAACTTCGAGGGCCATTCCAATTGAAACTTCCTACTCTGAACTGGGAAATTCTGACTTCCAAGTTCAGATGGATGACCTGCTTTGAAGCTTTTTATAATATGTCGGGTTTTTTTTTTTTTTTTTTTTTTTTTTTAATTCCGGAAAAAAGGCCTTCCCCCCTCGGGTAAGAGGAGGAAAGAAGCGGGGGGGGGGGGGGGAGGGACCCCGGGCGGGGGGGCAGGGGGGGGGGGGGGGGGGGACCCGGGCCCGGGCCCCCGCCCGCGCGGCGCCACCGCCCGGCCACCGGCCCTTTTAATTTGTTGGTTAAGTTACCAAGTTGTCAGAAACATTATGATTAGCTACATTTTGCCTAATACGTGCTAGTATCTGATATATGGCAGCCAGATGTCAGAAATGAAGCTGTCTGGCTGAGTTAAAGACACACAACGGAACTTTTAGCAGTTTTCTCGGAGACCCACCCCCTATCGGCGGCTAAACTAGCATCCATTTTGTATCGTACCTGTACTGCGATTCACTCCAGCCAGTAAAAGACAGTCTTGACTCTTGTTCTGTCCCTTCCTCTCTTTCTTTTTGTCTCTTCCTCTGGGATTGTTTCTTTGCGTTTTTTTTTTTACCAAATCCAACATGATGTGCATTCAAAACACCCGCTGTGTTCATGTCTGGTTCATATCCGTTTGCTAAGTGCGCTGTGCACAACCAAGAGTCAGCTGCAATTTCACGGGGCCCGTCCCGGATACAAAAGTCACATAGTGCAGATTCTGAGCCAACATAATGAATGTTGATGTGCCATCAAAACAAGTCAAATGCATGTTTTTAAGTTCTGAAAGTTACGTTGTCTGTCTTTAAGGCTATTTTGGGTTCTTTGCTCTCGGAGCAGAATATAATTGTATTCCTCAAACTATGAGAGATACAACCTCACAGTTGTCTGCATAGATCAATTTGATTGGTTGATTTTATATATCAGAAATTAAGAGTTGGACAATATCAGTGTATTGAATATCGGTGAAAAAGCCAGGATTTAACATCCCTAATTATATAGGATCTTCATTTACAACTATATTTAAATCCTGAATTATTCTTTAGTAAAGGACTTCACTGTATAGAATATAAAGAACTTCATAATTGAGGCTCAGCATTGTTAAATTTCTGAGTACCTCTGATTGCTTACTGATCTTGGTCATAAAGATAATTTCAAATTCTTCAATAAAAACCAAAAGAACTTTTTAAGTCAAGGCACTGTGTGATTAAAAGTTTTGCAAATGCTTTCACTCCAACCTGCAAATACTATTTCTGTCCCTGTGGATAAATTGCACTCTGAATAAGCATGTGGAGATTTTTCATCTTGTAAGTGTTGCCAAGTGTTCCCTCTGGCACTCCTGTCTCTATTTACCTGTTTGTTTGTATTTTCTTCTTTGCTGAGTGTTCTTCTTGATGCTGCAGCTCTCTGAACAACCACAACTCTGTTTTGAGCCAAGTGACTGTCTCAATTATAGAAGTATGATTTTTTTTCCCAGCTACCTATCACGTAGCCTTGATCTGATGAAGAACATGGCACCTGCTCCACAGAGGCTTGTACATAATGAAAACTACGCAGCAACTGAGCATCAAGGTCATTGTGGTGGTGGATTTCTCAAGAGGGCCGAAAAGTCATCTACAGAGTGAGCAAATGTGGCCAGGTGGCTGATGAACTCCAGGAAGAGTTTGACAAACCATATCAGCAGAGACAAATTAAAGTGTCGGTGGCGGCTCTATGTGGCATCGCATTTCCTGTGTTGTTCTGCGATAAGCTTCACTGCCGAGCCAGCAGCATACATCGGTCTGCAGAAGGCTGCGAGGACAGAGGTACAGTTACAGGAGACCCGGGCAGATGCTTGCCTCGGAGTATTGATTGGACCAGACGACTGTTTCAGACTGGCACAGGCAGGCACACCAGACTGATGGACGAGCCTTCTTCCTTCCTCCTGTGCAGCCAAGAGGAACCCCTGCATGAATAACTGACATGGCAGGTTGTCAAACAGCAGAGGCGGTTAAAAGAATATGTTTTATTGGTACATACCATACTATTTACCTACATTTAGAGGTGCTGACTGATGTGGCAGGGTTCAACTTGAAAAGCATTCAAATGCATTTGTACGCAACACAAATGGTGGATTGAATGCATCGTTGTTTTTGTGTGTCAAAGTTTGGGATGCAGTAATCGTATCCAAATCTGCTGCAAAGGAGACATCAGCATTGTAGAATATCTACTGTAGCTTGTTGTGAGCTTCACACAGGACATCACTTCCCTCCTTAGCTGAGTTTCCATTACACTTTTTTCAAAAAATAAAAGTGATATTTCTTAAATTTAGACAAAGAACAATTGCAATATGCAGGTGTTTCCATTGAATGGTGTAAGCCATTAGTCTCATAAAATCCGTAAAACCTGCTCCTCTTCAGGGGGCGATAGCAGCAGATGATAATTCAGAGGCAAAATCCATATGTACGGAGCCCTCTGATCACACAAAAAGAACAAGAACAAAAAACGCCAGGAAGACGCCCGAAACGTAACAAAATTGAACCCCTCAGGATCAACTTCTGGCATGCGGATCTCATTTCTTGATCTTGTATTCCACTTTTATCCGGCACCCAGCTCTGACTGTCTGGGATGTGTCTGAAACAGCTGTTGACAAGTGGGGTACGGCCGTATACTCCTCCGTCAACTGCCTCCGCTCCGACACGTGCGCTCAGGTCCGTCGGCCTCTGCCAAAAATGCAGATCAAGTCTATTTTCTGTTCTGCTCCGGTACGCCTGACTCCGTTTGGAGGAAATTGGAAACTTCAATGAGTGTAAACTTTTGGGATATAAAAGAGTTTTATTTGTTTTTTTTTGCGTCTACAACAGAAATAGTTAATTGATGTGTATAACTTGTTGTGGACAATGTACTCACCCATAATTAATGGCAAACGTATCAAAACTGGCTTGAACGACGCAATGTTTCCTGTGAAGTTGCAATGAACAAAAAGTTTGTTGTCACTGCTGTTTATCTACACTATTTAGCTATTTATCCACTTGAACTTGGAAATCTCGCACATGCTCTTTTGCCTGCTTTGCAGCTGAACGGAGAATGGGCTAGCAGACTCATGCGGAGTCAGTGTGCGGGGATTTTTGCAGCCTGCCATAAAGACGGACTGGCGCGCAGCATAACAGATCGGAGCAGTACCGAGCAGGAGCAGTGCACAGGAGGTGTAAGATGTTATCCAGTGGAGGGCATTATTAAATCATGGCAACAAACAATTAACATGTGGGAACAAGACAACCGAGTCATGGCCATGTGCTACAAATGTCTGGAAATATAAAAACATGTTTAAAAAAAAAAAAACAAATGTGTGGAAATGAAATATGGAATGAATAACTGGTGGCCAGCCGCTACTAATACAAGAAAAACATGTTGTCCAGAAATGAACTCCATTTGCTAAATTAAGGCAATTTGGGGATTTTTCATATATGTGACTGGTAAGACCTCATCACTCCAATTCCAAAGTTAATGCTTGTAAATAACCATAAACCTTATAGTCAAGAAGTAAAAACTGTTTTTTGCCCCCCTACGTCACACCTGATGCTGTGTAAATGTGAAAAAAAGTGTTTCCATTACACTTGTCCAACAAACTGCTTTATTGAATTGTCAGGAAAACCTCCTCATGAGAGCGTAGAAGCTTTATTTCGATATTTGAGGGTTTTTTTAAATGTAGGTGTTTCCATTACCAGTCTTTAATTGTGATATGTGGGTTTTGCTAAATTTTAGGTGTAATGGAAATGCAGCTATTGTTAATATGGAGGAGTAAAAAAAAAAAAAAAATAGGTATGCATCTATGTCACTGTTCCATCTAAATATAGGGGCAAAATATTCAACATGGCTGCCAAGACTAGTTTTTGGGTTGGAAGTGTAACTGGTAAATCTTACAGGATTTAGATCTGGATATTATTTTCTGCAATCTACCAAATAGTTTCTGGTCCACGGACATTAACATCTGCTCAGACATGGGTCTTTCTAAAAAACTGTCTGTACCTCAACTGTGCACCAAGAGAATTTATGTAGAAAACCAAAAAAGTCGGAAGTCAGTTATAGTAATAAATTACAGCACAATTTGTCAAAACATATTAAGTTGTGGAGGACCCGGTCTGGCAGTACACTGACAGCTTTGTATGAAAAGCATTTTTTATTCAAACTTTAGTCATGAAAAATAGAAATATGGATTCAATTAATGTGTGAAATCCATCTAGTGGTCCGTGTTGTGTGTGATCATGAAGAAGTTAAATGTTTTAGTAAAACACTATCACAGCATCTAATAAGCTTTTTTTCCACTCGTTAGTCTTCTGGAACATCTGTAGAAAATCAAGGACTGCAGTGCAGTGTTGGTGGTGTGTTGCAGCTCTTTAACAGCAATAAGATATTAACAGTGACAAGTTTACAACAGTTTACAAGCAGAATCTTGCAGTAGACACAGACTCTGGTCTGGAACAACAGGAAAAGAAAGAGGGATACTTCATTGATCCCAAACTGGGAAATTTCTTTGCACCAGCAAAAATGTGTTTACAGTATAAAACGACCAGTGTTCTAGATAGAAAATAAGAAAACAAAAATATGATATAAAAAGCCACTAAAACAAATGACCAATAATGTATGTCAACATACACATAAGTAGTGGGGTAAGAGTGGGATGAAAGAAAGTTAATATAACCAAATCACGTTTACCGTGTTGGAGGTCTATCTGATGCTCAGAGCTCCGACAGCCAGACCTGATGAGTGGTGGTGTGATGAGTTATTGTCCGAAGCAGAAAAGACTTCCTGTATCCTTCCCTCTGAAATGGTGCTGAATCAGTCTGCTAGAGAAGGAGCTCTGTTGCTGGTCCAGGATAAGGGTGTGAAGAGTTATCCAAGAAGCAAATGGCTTGTTCAAAGTCCTCTTCGTCCCAGCATTCAGTCTGGTTTGCAACCAAAGCAGGAACCAGACGTCTTAATTAGTTTGTTGATCCTGTTTCTGTCCTTGGCTCTGATGCTGCTGACAAACTGATGGGAAATTTCCAACATCTTGCTGCAAACCCCGAGCGATCTGAGTGTCTGAGTCTGCCCAAAAACAAAGAAATGAAGGATGGTGAGGAAGATTTCTAGTGGGGCTGTTGTATCATTAGATTTAGCCGTTAGTTCTTTTGACAGAAGATTAAATGAAACATGCTGCTGACTGTCGTGACTAGGCGCTTTCAGACTGTAGGAACCTTTTGGAGTTCCTATAACCTTTTCGGGAACCAGGCCGTTTTTTTGTGCATTCGGACATGTAGGATTCAGGGACCTCGGACCACAGTTCCTATAACCTTTTTAGCTCCTACTCCGAGGCAGGGTCTTTTTGGGGTTCCATAGGAACTGAAATACGTAGGTGTTTGGTGATTGGTGGAACTGGCAAGCCGCGCCCCTTCCGTGAGCTCCGCTTCTTCCAGCCCCGCCATATTTAAAAAGTCTCACAGCCGTTTAACTGTTTACCAAGATCGTAATAACGACAAGAACTATTACAATAGGAGTGTACCAATTCATTATTAAATCAAACACAATGGTGCACGTCCTGAATCGATAACTATTTTGAAATGTCTAAAAGCAATTATTTTCATATTAATTTAATGACCAAACACAGCTGCAAAGTATAGCAATAGAATCTGCTGCTGCCGCCTGGACACTTTAGTGGACGGACCGGCCACAAACTGGTAATTGTAATACACAAACTCTGTAATTAATTACAGAGCTTCTAATTACTTAGATACGTTTTTTTAAATCAAGGCTCACTCCTTTTTTTTATTGTCAGATACTTTATTACCCAAAAATATGATGTGACATGCAACATACATTCACATGGGCATGAAAATAAATATTTAAGAATTTTGATATCGAAGCATTAAATCAATATTGAATCAAATCGCAACCCAAAGATTCCAAATTAAATTGAATCGTGAGGTTCTAACAAACCTACTTTGACAAGACGCTGTGTAACTGTTACGGAAAACGTTGCAGTTGTCCATTCAGATTTGCTGCATGAGTGCTTTTCTGAATGAGAAATATATTATAAAAGCACCTTGTGGAACCGAGGCAAGGTTAAAAGGCGCTATAAAAGAATGGATCATTTCCCATGCATCTAACCAGTCAAACACTCCCACATGAATTATAACTAATGGCTCCAGTTAAGACATTCATGTCATACAGTCAACATAACTAGCTGTTGCCCGAGCACAGAAGACCTCCGACTCCGGCTGCCAAAGGACATAATGCTTCATTTAAAATATCTCTATATGTACAAGCATTACAATAGAAACCGGCTTTTTTTCCCGCTCCTGTACACAGACACAATCAGCCTGTTGTCAAGGCAGCTGCGAGAGTAATGGCCTCAGGTCTGCTCCTGAACACAGACTAATGAGAATCTCAAATCCGACAAGCAGAGTGCATTTATCACACACTCACACTTAATGACACCACCACCCAGGCTCAACAGAACACTCACACCAGTATCTGCCCTCTTTATGGATGGCACCGTTTGTCCCCTCGCTTTCCTATTATTATAGCTGCTTTGTCAAAGCTAGTGGAAGGATGAAGAGGGAGGAGGAGGAGGATGATGAGAGGAACGGTAGGAACCAGAGTCAGTGGTAAGTCTTTTGGCAGAAGAGAAGCTTTTATTTTCAGCTTCCTGCTTTTGTCTCCGCTGCCCTCCTTGTTTGAATTCATTCATATCTTTTAAAACGTAATGTGTAAGCAAGTGGAAAGCTGCAGCTGAGGAGTGGTGAGAGATTGGATAAATGAATACTATATGTTTGTCTTTGATCCACCACTGTAAAGGTTTATTTATTTATTTATTTATGGGGTGACATTGACTGAGTACTCTTGACTCAGGAAACCAGGAACCCCTACTCTCAAAGACATCATTCTACATCTGACAGTGAAAATGAACTGAGAAAGGCTGAGTATTATAAGTAAAAATAGTTTCCTATTCCACTGTAATTTATGTTAAAGCTGAAGTAATAACATCCAAAGTACAATGCTTCTATAATCCGTCTTTATTGAATGGATTTCACTGTTGGAAGAAAGGAAAGAAGGATTGAAGGATGATTTGAGCTTTAATTAGATGGACTTATAGGGAGGCTCTGCTGCCTCTAATGACTGTTGGAGGTTTAGATGGAGATAAGGGCTTATCCTCTTTAAGTGCTGTAAGGCAACATTATCTACCCAGAGATCCAGGCCGTGCTTTAACACACAACTCAGACATGGCAGACTCATGCTGAAAGACAATCGGCTGAGACTCTGACAGACTGAGGCACCGTGTATTTTGAGGACCAGTTGACAGCAGTGATCAATGCTTTCGTACCGCCTGGGAGAGTGAATCGAATCGGATCTGTCAGATTGGCAACTATATCTGATTAATGGTCACAAGGTCCGTTTCAGAATGGTCCTCTAACAATCATTAACTGAGTCAGCTCAGCAGGTGGGTTGACTTCTCCAGTAATATCCTCACTGACCTTGGATACAAGCCTGAATATGTGTCAGCCAGACCATTAAAGGAGTTATGTAATAACTTTGAGCTTTTTTTCGGATTATGTGAAATCACTGCATTTGGACAAAAACTGTAACGAGCCTGGGAATGTAACACCAAGGCATAGTCAGTTTACCATAAATGTTCAAGGAAAAATTCAAACGGTAATAAAGCAGTCCCCAGCATATGCATGGTTTTAATCTCAAGTTTGCAGAAACACCAGCTAATGATGTTAAAGGGATCATAATCCCGGTTTAGCAAAATAAATGGACTATCTTGGCTGTTTACCAAAATGCTGAAAGATTCTCACAGCATATCAATGGGAACCTTCACATCAGTGACAAAACTCCGTCTAGCGATTTTGCAAGATTTATTTTTTCAAACTGAGGTCGATTTTCTCAATATTTGCATCCGACAGATGCCCAACTGACCAATCAGAGAAGACGCACTGACAGTCACAGTACCGGCCGCAAGCTATGCAATGTTTAAAAAAAGAGAAAAAGACACATGCCGCTTGGTTGCTGCTGCTGTATCATCATGGCAGAGCCTGTTATCATCTTTGTATCACAGCATCTTGTTTGACAAACGAGAAAAGCATTACCACTGAAGTAGCAATGTTTCCCCTACATTTTGTAGCCATTCGAGGTTATTACAGGTACTATTTTATTCACATCGGTCCCGTTGTGAAAAGGCCTTTAGTCGGGTTTGACTGTCTGAAACTCAGCTGCAGTGGATGTTTGATGGATTCTTGGCTTTAAAGGGTGTCATTGTGTTAAAATAATCGAATCCAGTGAAGCAGCAGAGACCAAAAACTTCATGTACTTTCTACTAAAAACAAAGCTGGAATTTGCTATTAATTACTCAACATTGATGGTCTTAATTCTTGAAAATACTTGGTAAACAGCAAAGCATTTAGTTTTAGTAAAAAAATGTGCTAAACTAAAGATTACAGTGGTCCTGATGGACTATTGTCCATCAGGATCTGTGTTGTATGTCTAACATGTAGCACATTTGACAATAAAGTTGAGTTGAGTTGGTGAATTCTAATTCCCCCTCAGCCCCAGCCCTTGGTCTTAACCCTTCATTTTGCGCATTCATGTGAAGTGGTAGTGATGTGCCAATTCTGGTTCAGATTGAGGGGGAGGGGGAAGTGACAGGGTTATCTGGCCCTCAAAACAGAGATTTTCCTGGGGCACACAATAAAACTAGTGGCATGTGATATCACAATCCCATGCAAAATATAGGCAAAATGGTGAGGAAATTGGTAGACGCAGCCAGAGAAACACACAAATGTGAGTTATTTTTGTACATAATATATGAAAATCACCATTTTAAGGCTGCTTTAATGTACAGTATTGCAGACAGTTTTATTACGAATGTGAAAAAATCGCTAGTTTTGTAACGTTACGTGCATCTGCTCATGTCTGTAACGCAACTTTAAAGTTAAGCTTGAGCCAAATGAGCCTTCTGTTCCTTTCATTGCCCAGGAAAGAGTATTATTGCTGCTAACAAATCTTTATTGACAATTCAGTGCTGCAGACTGCATTATGAACTCTTTCGGAAACACCCGTGATGTCAGTTTACTGCACCACGGACAGCTATTGGTGACGCATGAGGATTTCAAAGGGTTGTTCCATTTCTTAGGAGAATAATTCAATCCCTGGCACTTGAAACTCTGTTTCAGTGTCTAGGGGAAGGGATGAAAATAGGAATTAGCCCTTCCCCTCTGTTTTGCACGTTCATGTGTAGGGCTAGGACTGTCTCAGTCCTGTTAGGACATTGGGGTATGGGTAAGTGGTTGGGGTATATACCCCTTAAAATGAGGGGTTTTCAGATGCAGACTTCATACAGAAGGGTATGATAAAATGTTATGCGAATCACTGGCAAGATGGCTGCTCCCGAGTCCAAAGAAATTCACAAATGTAAATAGTTTCTACATAGATAAAGTTTTAAAATGCATGATAACCGTTGCATTGTCTAGTTGAACATTGTTTAAGGCCCAATCTCATTTTTCTTTTTTACCCATTGCCACTAAAAACAGAGCTACAAGGAGTAGGGCTGAAAGTCAACCCCTACAAATTGGGACACCCCTTAAATTTAGTTTGGCTGCCAGTAATGCTCCACAGTGGAGCTCCAAGCAGAATGTGAACAACTATAAATTCATAATTGTTTTCGGTAAGAGTGAAGCCAAGGAAAGCTCTACGTCAAAAATCATCCCACATTTGTCTCATTTGATGACTGTAACTAAAAAATTGAATAGGTAATTCAGCACTGCTGCTGAAGCAGGACCTGCCATCCTGAAACTGAGTAGTGGAATTGATTGTCTATGTGATTCCAGACCAGTGAGCTGTGAGACACTGTCATTCCCTTCTTCCTCATCCTCCTCTTCATTGGGATTTCTGTCTTTCCGCTGTCACTGTTCATGCCCCATTTCTCTGTTTGATGCCTGACTCCTGCCTCATTCCTTACATGTTCCATGATGCACCGCAGCCTTTGATGGGGTGTGAGGAGCCTCACTGCTCTTTGGTGTACGCTTGCCCATGGCCACCGACTTTTCTTGAGAAAGACAGAGATGTTGCAGCCATAAAACGAGATAAACTGAACTTGAACGCTGCTGGGTCTTTCAATATGGGTGTAGATGATATCATCAGTGAGAGACGGCGGTAATAAAAGTGAGGTCAGCTGCCACCGTGGGCTATGGTCCTGAAAGGTAGCGCTGTCCTGATAACACTGCTGTCTCTTTTCATCTGCTCTTTTAAGACATCTTATGTGCGATGAAGCTGACGCATGGATGTCTGGTTTGAGTGGAAAAGGCGTCTAATAATTGGATGCATGTTCAGCGTACAGAATGTTTGTCCCAAAGACAATGATAAAGTGTTTAATCTTCTCAGGAACAGCGAACCACACAGGCATGGTGATGCCATTATCTCTGTGAGGCGCTCTCGCCAAGGAGCTTCACTCTTACCCTTGATTTATATTTCCCTTCATCAGCATCAACTACTCAGATTGCAGAAATCATTCATATATAAAAGCAGGGCTCAGTACTTTTTTGTTCTTGCTTAAATGAAATTCACCAAATGTTCTTTTGTCCCATATTTCTGTGCCAGCTCCTCTCCCCAATCACGTCCGTATAGTCTTGTTGGGGCTACGTGAAAGCGATGGATCTTCTCGGTGACAGCTGTGTGATTACCTCTGCTAACAGGGGATAAAGGCAGTGGAAGAATCTTCACAGCTATTTATCTTCCTTTGATCAGTTCTCAGCCATGCTGCCTTCATGTGTTTTATCTTTTGAGTAGACATCTCAGCTTTGGCACACCTGAAACTGTGGCATCTTTGTCAAGACTAACCGATATAAGCAGGAGGCCTCTTCGTTACATCACAGTGACATAAAACAGCTCTCACACTGAGTGAAGGCACCATTGATAGGATAGGTACAGGAAACAAAGCTACATATCTTATCTTTCCGTCGCTTGTGGCTCCCCCTCATTTAAATGAGCTGAACGTTAGAGATATGACACCAGTAATTCACTTTTTTTTTATCAAGAGGGAATAGAAGTTCCAGTAGATTGATAATTTATGCAGGATGTATTTCAAAATAGGAAGTACAAAGAGTTTGAAATGCAAACGGTGCTGCAAATTAATTGGTACCAAAGGGGAGATAAAGATCAAAGAGTCTCTATGTTAATAGCAAACTCTTACTTTCTCTTTTTACCCCACACAAGTCCTGAGTAGAAGTGGTCCCCAGCTGAAGCATCCTCTGCTATTACAGAAATGAAGTTACATGTGTGTCCACTCAATTCATCAGCCACACAGGCCATTGCATTTATTAGCTGTGATTGAATCTGGTCTAATTTAGCCAACGTAAAGGAGCTGATTCCCAGCTCCTGTTCATCTGCAGCTGATGCAGAGTTTGGACTCTGAAGTTTTTTCTGCTGTATGTATCTCTGACCAGTGACCACACTGCCAATCCCCTCTGTTTGCTGGTTTTTATTTTGGCTTTGAAACTGTGTTCGAGACAACAGCCTCACGAGCGAGATAAGCTCCTAACCCGCTCTTTGTGTGCTGCCATTTGGACAACAAAAAGTCTGAATCTTGTGGTTTCATCCAGCTTGGATAAGGTTTCCCTTTTGTGTCCCAGGATTTATTTCCAGTGTTTTCTGCTTACTGACAGCAGAATCAGCATTTGCCCAAGCCAGACCGCTTGATCACTCTGTACACAGAGAGATCGCAGTGTTTTGGTTTTACTGGTGTGACCTTTGCAAGTAAACATGCAAATGAATGTGTCACTGTAATCTCAAACCAAATCTGATCGTAGGACTCCCGGAAAACCTCTCTGATATCACTGCTCCCCTCCCTACTAGTTTGTTTCTCCATCACTGGGGAGTTATGGATACCAGCGAACCTTAGTAAACCCTTTCAACTAGGGATGTCCAATATTATTGGCCTACCGATATTGTCGGACGAAATTGGCATTACAATTAGATTTTGTAAAATATTTATCAGTTTCTTTGGACTGATATTTTTACAAAGGGAATCTCGGGAAATCACATTGTTTCGTTATAAAATCTCATGGGATCTTGTTCCTATAGCACTGATATAGCCTGTAGAAAAGTCCCTGTTATCCTGGAAGAACTTCATATCCCAGCATTCCTTTCAGAGTCCTATGACTACGGTGCAGCTGCTGCTGCTACAGACTGACTTGCTTTGAAGCTGCTTATAATACCGTAAATCCTCTAATAGTGATCTGTATTCTATTACAAATCGTCCCTCCATTAATTTCTGGGGGTAGCATTTAGAAAGGTAAATATATTTCGTCCCTTTAATACAAGCCTCCTTTTTTTTTCCCAATGACAGGCTGTTGTCTGCTATGCTATAAAATGTTCATTTATTCATTCTGATCTGTTTGAAAAATAGAAATAGAAGCCTCTCTTCTAATAAAAGCCCTCCTTCCAATAAAAGCTTGTGCCCTGAAACAAAGAAAAGCCCCTGTCACTATTAGAGGATTTATGGTATGTCTGGTTTTAATTTGTTTCCTAAGTTACCAAGTTGTCAGAAACATTATAATTAGCCACATGTTGGCTAATACCTGCTAGTATCTGATATCTGGGAGCTAGATGTCCAAAATGAACTCATCTGGCTGAGTTAAGGCTATGTTGGGATCTTTTCTCTTAGAGCAGAATAGAGTTGTATTTCTCAAAATATGAGAGACACAACCTCACAGTTGTCTGCATATATTGGTATCGGTTGATACTGGATGTCAGAAATTAAGAGTTGGACAAAAACAGACAATATCGAACATCCCTACTTTCAACCACAGGTTTGTAAAAAAAACAAAAAAGGTGATTTGAATGCCCATTTCTTGGCAATAATAAAGCTTGTTTTTATCAGTCATTGCCTTTTCACACCCCCTTTAATGAATCATGCTGTTGGCACATTTTACTCCTGCCTAGTCTGGTGTCCGATGCATCCAGCTAACTTTGGCTTTTCTGCCTACCATCGTTGTCGGCCAGCAGCTCTGTGCACATCAGGCTCGGGCAACTTGATGGCATGTAAAGTGGTCTGAGACTGATTATACACTACTCACAAAAAGTTAGGGATACTTTGTTTAGCCACCATTGTTGTTAGCTTTTCTTTCAATAAGTTGTTTGAGATGGAGGAATTACCACGTCATAATTCCAGTTAAATGTCCAACATTCATGAAATAATATCAATAAGGGGAGAACATTTGACACTTTCCTTAAATTTTAACTGAAAGTTGAATATTCCTAACTTTTTGTGAGTAGTGTATTTGCCCTTTCATCCTTTAGTATAAGCTCCATCCTTCATTTGTTCAGTATTCACCATTAGAGCGGTGGTGCTAAATTTCCACTGTGTACACATGGATAAACAAGGAAATAGTTATAGAAGTAAGTGTCTATTCATTTGATAAAGTGTTAGTCACTTCTCATTCAGGGTTTCCTTTTTACAAATTCCACTCTGTAAGGTTCGGAGTGCTTTCTCCTTCATCTCTAAACATTCCCAAAGGATTTCCCTGAAGTGGATAAGTTGCCTTACTTTGGCTGCTAGGTCAGATTCTAGCCCTTGAAATAGGGAGATAAAAATGGAAACACGCAAAATTTAGAAAACAACAACACTCAGCTTTCCCCCCTCTCGCTCTGTGCTTCGCGTCAATGGCCTCGGGGGGTATCCAGTTATGACGCCCTTGAGGGAATGACAGTGCTTGGATTTCTGTCAATACAGGGTTCAGGTAGTGTTTCTCTATAACATCGTGAATTATTAATAACACAGATTGGGAGGAGAAGTCTAGTTAATATTCACTTTTCTATATTGGAAGAGAGAGGGAGAAGAGGGAGAAGGATGAACACAAATGCCGCCTGGCATATTTTAAACAGATCTGTTTGGCTCAGTGACTCTGAGGGAAGGCTTGTTTTAAATGCCACGAGGATCCCAGAAGATTGAAGGTGCATCCTGACTGGCAGGGAGTATGGATGGGTCAGGGGAATTATAGGCCTCTTTGAAGATTAATGTAAATAATTAACAGGAGGGAGAGTAATGAAGAGGATTTCACTGATGCAAGCCTGATTCCTCTTCCCTTGATGGCCCTTTGGGCTTCTTCTCTCCCATTGCAAATAGACATGAAGACGATGGATGACGCCTGCGGCGATTTGCAGATCGATCAGAGAACTGTCTCGCTGTCTGAACCGTGCATAGATCCCTCTGTGTAAAGTCTGGCCAACACACTGTCTGAAGAAGGAACTCCTTAGAGCAAGCCTGGCTGGAGACTGTCCTGCTGTTCCCGTGTCAGCCTGCAGCATCCATTTTTATTGAATATCGTCCCTTCAGGAGACACAGATATGCATCCTTACTCTCACAAAGAATGGAGCACATTTTATCAAAGCAGTGCTGAAACAGCTTCTTGAACTTCTCTGTGTCTCGCTAAGCTAGCTTTTACTTTTATCGGCTCTCTTAAGCTCTGACATGGAAGCTCGACTTTAAACCTTGCCGTAATCTGTGGGGATTCTTCTGGGGAGAAGTGAAGTCGCCTGACGTGGGGTGACAATCAATGGCCCCTGCGATGGGACAAGCCATCACTTGTCTGAACTCTATGGGCGCTGGGGTTAAAGCAGCTCTCCTCTGGGAACAGTCTGAGTGGCGTGATGGCAAGGAAGGTCCCAACCTCCCCTGACAGACACATCTCAGCCCAGATGCCATCTCGCCCCCTCCCTGCCATGGCACAATGCAGACGCTGTGAGAGTGAGACTACATTATACTGACACCAGGCAGCTGACATACTAATCCAAGAACTAAAGGACTACAGGGACCATCGATTTTCTATTCTTGGTAAAATGCAAGAAGCCAGCCATCACTCCTCTTCGACCAGGGATGCTAATGGACTTTTTAAACTGTTGCCACGGCGATCCCCTGGCGCCGTTCTGTTTTTGCCACTGCAGGACCTCTGAAGTGTACTGAAATCCCCAACTCCTTCATCTGACATGCTTGTATAGTTAACAGCCCAGCTTTAGATGCCTCAGCTGGGTCGAGTGTTTATTCTTGGCATCTGCCTGGACGCTAACAGGTAACGCTGGAGGCCTAAACTCTGAGGGGGGGACATTGAAATATTTAACCTGCATGTACAAGATTAGTTATTTAACCTCAGTAGACGTCAAAGAAGTTAAAATTTAAAATTGTCATTAGAATTCGCAGAAAGTGTTTAAAGTAGAGATCTGCAAACTCTGTGTTGGCTCTTTAAGTTTTTGTGGCTCTTCATAAATTTGACTTAGAATAATAAAAAAGCCACAAATATTTTTAAACACTAGTATATACAGTCGTCCTCAAAACTATTCATAGACTCGAATTAAAGAAAAGGCTAAATTCACAATAGTTATTCAAATAACAAGAAACTAAAGAAACTAATAATTGATTAAAAAAATACAAAATTATAGTTTAGTGAAAAAAATATTGATTTTGAATTTTGTTTTAAAATGATCATCAAGTAAAACAACAATCAAAACTGTCCCAAACACATTAGAGCCCCTTTTCCATGAACAGTGGACCAAAATACCTGTCAATAGGTTTAGAAGGCTTTTTGAACATTAGAGGAAACACCTGATTGCAGTGATTGTCTGTGTTGCTCAACAAAAGCCAAAGGATTTTTTCCCCCCACATAATTTCTCACTAATATCTTTTTTTTTTTGTTTTGTTTTGTTTTTTTTAGGGATGCATGATACTGGATTTTTGGCCGATATTCAATATGCTGATAATCGTTGATAACAAATACCAATATTAATGCTAAAAATGATAATATTCAGTCCTTGCGCAAAATAAAAAAAACTACTTCTGCATCTGGTGCAGATCCAGTTGTTGTCGGAGACGTCATGATGTCACACGGGGGATGCGGTCTCATGATGTTCCAATGCCCCACGGATTAAAGAAACAAACTAACTAAAAAAGGTTCGTCACGAAGCACTACCTGTTATATAATGGTTATAAATATTTCTATTGGTGTATATCCAGCCAACATCAGCCGATTCCATTATTGAGCTAATAATATCATGCATCTCTACTGTTTTTATACAGTTAAGTCCCACTGAAGAAAGTACACTGTATTCTTTTTTTTTTTTTAATTGTAAAACATGAAAGTAGAAATAAAACTGATTCCTTTAAAATAACAGCAAATTTTTTATAGTAAGTATTTATAAAAACTGGTCTCTTCGTCTCTTTTTAAAAAGGTGGTCTCTTTTTCAAAAAGACATAACATTTGCGGCTCTAAACAACTTTTATTTAGCTGGTTTTGGCAAAAAATATCTGTTTGGATTGTAAAGGTTGCAGACTCCTGGTTTGAAGTATTCTCTTGAAGAACTATTACTCACCTTGTAGCACAGCCTTAGTCCAAATGTTGCAGTGATTATGTCAATGAATTAAAAAAAGCTACATATTTCTATTAACCGTAGAAGCTTTAAAGGCATTCGTAATTGGAGTCAGATTGTAACTACATGAGAATGAACTCTTGCTCTATGTCTAACACGCGTCTGGAAACAAGCCTATAGATTCCACCGCTGTGTCCTGAGGGGGTTGTTCTCTCAATTATTGCCCAGGGCTCCTTGATCCCATTTCCAGTTTGCCGTGACGACGTCTGCGTGGTTAGCCATTGGAAATCTAATTAGCAAAGTTTCCCCTGTCTGACAGCGTTGAGACTAGACTTGAAATAACTGCCAGGTAAAGGGGAGGTGGGGGGTTTGCTGAGAGCATTTAGAGGGAATATTCAAGGCCAGTATTAGTTAACTCCATTATATGCACCGCCTGGAAATTTGTTTTTTAACATCATCTGTCATACTTGAATGTCAGTTGTGGCTGTTTGTAGGAAGTGAACTTTCTTAAGAGGAGGGAGTGTTGGAGAAAAACAACTCCGCTCAGATGAGTACTAGCTGTGTGATTCATGTCATGGGACTGCAATGAACACGGTGGTCAAATGAACCTTGCTAAAGGAGTTAGGGAAGAGACAATATGGCTCAGAACCAAACAATGAAATGTTTGTCTGAACACTAACCATTTAAAACATGTGCTGTTTTTCCTCCTGCCACATTAAAACTCCCATGTGGTTGTTTTGACAACAACCTGCAGGCAATGAGAACATTAGCTATCAGCTGGCTCCGAAAAAGCAGGGAAAGCCAGATAACTCCACACACACATGTTAACTCTTAATGGTAATGGAATATTTGATGTTTGGTACGTCTGCTTTGAAGGTATGCACCTCTGTGAAGATATTTATACAGCTTAGAAGCATATTGGAGCCAGTTAATGGAGGTGCAAGCGGTGCCATGGAGACTATTGGAAACCACATGTTCTCTTGCATGTATAGCATTACATCATATCTTGTATCATACAAGCACCGGTTGTTTTGTCTCTCTTTGCTCGTGCACCTCTGCTATTTAATTTAATCATGAAGCTCAAATATCATGTCCTCAAACGTGCTTTACACTTGACTTATCATCTGGTCGCCATATACATGGTGTTATTATAGCAGCCAGCATAAAAGCCTATTTTGTGGTGGCCTGCTGAGAGCAGAGGCTAATGTGCCTAATTATGTCTGAAATTATTGAGGAGGCCGGGGACGTGCTCGCTCATTTTGCTGACCAGCTTGTACCACAAATATGTCAGAGTGAAGGATAGTGTGGCTTCAAATGCATCAGCAGCTAAGGGGCTGGGAGATATCCGTGTGCTCCGGAGTGAGAGGTATGCTCTGTTCCGTGGATATCACAATCAAGTGGATTAACCGTCCCACCACTAAAGCACCAGAGAGGTGGGGGAAATACTAGAGGGCAACCCTGCACCAGGGCTATGCTCTGCTGTTTAGCTCTGTGCACCAGGTGTTGGCAGAAAATATGTGTCCCTGGAGTTAACAGGTGCAGGAGGTGCAATGCAGCTGATTGAGGATAAAATTGGAATTTGGATTTTAATTAGACTTTTTGCTGGACTATTATCCCTGGCCAAGTGTAGACTGTGAAATAAAAGAAATGTTACTCACAGGAGTTTATGTAAGAATACTGTACAAATGATTTCATGGCCTCGTTTATGCCGGCCAGTAAAGAAAATGATCTATTTTTGCTGTAATCTTTCTTGCGCATTAACCCAGTAAAAGAGCCAAATTCTGTCTGGATACTTCATATCAGTTCACAGACACATGGCTGTTAGCTGATCCAAGGGAGTGTCAGATAATCAATGAAAGCTCCCCAACGTCCCAGAAACCCCTTTCCTATAAAGAGGACCAACTCTGCCAGTGTCTCCCAGATGGCTTAACAAGTCCAGTTCATTAAAAACAAAATGATCCAAGCTCTCCCGTCCAAACCCTCGAACACAGAGAGCAAGCGTGGGATGGGATAAGCAGTGGCTTATTTCCCTTCGACAGCTGTCAGCTCATCAGCCTCTTCAGACACACACACTCATTGACGGATGGACTGTCCGTTAGGTGGAATTAAGAGAGGTCGGAATCCCAGTCATGTTTGTTTCTCTGATGCATTTACATGGCTGCTAAATGTGGGAACTGCTGTGGTTTTACTGTATCAGTTTATATCAGAGAGGTCAAACTTGATGCCTCACTCCAGAGCTGGAACACAACCAAGTTAGAGGCTTAACTTTTATAGAAGTGTGTGTTTCAGTAATTACTCAGCTGTTTGCTGCATATTTGGAGCTAAATAAAATGTCAGGACTGTGAATGAACCAACAGGGAGCTGCGATGAATCAGAACCGTAGTCGGTGCAGTGACTTGGATGCAGTGCTGTAACCAGTTACACCTCACAAGGTCTAAGCAAACCCTAAGTTTGCGTGCGCAGAAAGATTCCATTTATATAACCTGGCATGCAATTTCCACTTTCTAAATCAAACTCATCCGAGAAGTTTGCACAGGTGAATTTGGCTCATATCCCACCCCCTACACACACATTCTACCATAAACGGCCAATGCAAAGCCCCCATGGATATTTCTGCATATACTGTAAATAAGCCAGCTGATGTGAGGCATTTAAAGCTTCATTGTGGCGCCTGAGAAGACAAGAAAACACAATTTCACGGAGACTGAAGTGGAGGTGCTTGTTGGTGAAGGGGAGACTCAAAAAATCATTTTATTTGGACGTCACAGTGGTGAAATCACAGATAAAAGTGGCGGTGAGTGACGGAGAAAAGTGTTCCGATCTGAACGGCATTCCTCAGTGTGACGTGCAGGACCACACGCCCCAGCACTCTGCCCCCACTGCATCCGAACACCTCCTCCTGAGGCCCACGGCTCGCTCCACAACACAGCTGCAGATGCACCGGGATTACACAGTTCAGTCGGGTCCAGTTCAGCACATAGATCTTACAGCGCTGCTGTAGACCAGGGGTTTCCAAACCTTTTGAGCTACAACCCCCAGCAGCACCAGCGACCACCCCAGAACACCAACAACCAACCAGTCGTTGGTTTTCGAGACCCCTGCGATGGCTGAGCACTTTATTGTGTGATATCAGATCATCCTGCAGCATCTCTACATATGCGGCTGGAAAACTGTCAGAATCTTCATGAATTAGGAGGACAGTATGGTTTTTGGCAGATTATGTGCACAGCTTTAAGAAAGCAGCGTATGACGAAAAACAACTTAGCTACCCAAGATATTGACAAATTGTGATTTTTATTATATTATCATTTATTTCTTAGGAAATTAATGCATTAATATTATAGATTACTCTCTCTGCATTAGATTTATTTTGACAGCCCTAAAATAAAAAAAAACAGATTTATTTAGTTTACAGCAATTACAATGGTCTGGCGACCCTCTGAAATGATCTAGGAATCCCCAGGTTAGGAAACGTTGCTTTAGGGAAACTAAATCTGTATATCTAAATCTGTCAGTATCATGGTCCAGGAAATCTCCCTGGTCTCTATACTCTCTCCATCTTGATCCTGCTATTGCCATAATCTTCCAGCAGTGCAGCACATCCATTGGTAAGCATTACGCATGAGTCTCACTGCAGTATGTTTACTCAGTATTTACAATTAGCCTGTTGCTACACACCTTGTTACAGTTAACCTACCAATAAGTGCCATTGCTATAATTTAAAGATGTACGTATGCTGTTGCAAACTTTTAAATGAAGCTTATGGATTGTGCAGCTCAATCCAGGAACACACGAGGGTTTACAAGGGTCTACAGTCTGATATGACGGCGAAATGCATGAATGCAGTTTAAGTTCATCATCTCACCAGCGGAGCCACCAGTTTCCCCGTCTCCAAAATTAAATGCTCGTGCGTAAGGTTCAGTTTGCGTACACTTTCCGGCAATGTTTTGTGCATAAACAAGCTTTATAAATGAGGCTCCTGGGTAGTTAAATGGCTGATTTTATGTTCAAATACTAGATCTAAAACAACCAGATTCCTGGTACAGTTCTATTTTTACTTAACTGGTCATGTTTTAAGCTATGATGATTGATGAGTAAATTAAATAATCCAAGAGAGAGTTTGAAACTAATCTGATGAAACAACTGTGAAGAGTCTCAGTGCATAAAACTACACAACTTGAACTTGATCTGCTTTTGTCTGAGTCAGATGTTTTCTTTTTCTGTATCTCTAATTTGATTCGACCTGAAGACAAATCCCTCTTTTGTCATAGCTTCTCAGTTTAAAGGGAACTGTGAAGCAGCAGAGCCTGAAAATGTCCTCAGCTCCAACTCGGGAAGATAATCATGAAGTCCTCAACAGACTGCACGGTCTGAGTGTCTTGGCTTGTAGAGGTGTTAGCTTGAGTTTCAGTGACTATGACTGGTCTTGCGTAAGCTCTTGTACTCACTATGGTTGTCTTGTTTTGCATGCATCATCATCACACCCTGCTGGCTGCCTTCCTTGAGCTAAGTAGGTTGTCAATAAATGATGTCTGCCTTCTTTCCTCACAGGGATTCACTGTTCCCTCAACGTGCTGCTTGTATTTTCAGTGGCTGCTCGTGCATATTCATAACAGAAGTGAGTCAGTCATATAGAGCTTTTGACATTTGGAGATGTGTTTAAAGGTTTTGTTGGTAGCTTAAGCCTGCACATGACCTGAGTTAGCCCTGAATGTTGTTGACATTTTAAGTGATTTTCCTCATTGATTTATTTTCTTCAGCAATACCACTATAACGTAATCTTTCTGAGCAAATGGCTGTACTCCCAGGCTGGAGAAAACATCCAAATGACTGCATATGAGGCCAATCCATCAGGTATATTGTCCTTATATACAGCCTAAGGCAGGCCGCACAGGCTATTTTAATTTACAAAGTAAACACAAGCAGACTCTCTCCCACTTCCATTAGTTTATAGTGTTGTGATCATTGCTTGACCTCATTGCTAAATGTACCTTCCCCCTGCATCTAAATGAGCTAAACTATTCTCAGCATTGATAACAGTTCGTGTCTTGGCTGCCTTAATTTCCTGCTCCCTCTTAAAACCAGGAGGCTCAAGCCAAGTGACACAACAGCAGGGAGGGCTTGTAAGAACCCTGCAGAGGACACAGTGACCTCAGTATCATGGCTGGGAGTGCAGGCCATCACAGTTTTAAGTTAATTTGAACAAATTCCACCTCCATCCAGGTATTACCGCCCATGTCCTTATGCATTAAATAGATGTGGAAAATAACATCCATGTGTAATCTCATCTTTGTGAATGATCCTGTATCATCCTTCAGCCTATTTGGGTTTTTAATGCTGACATGGACGAGTGTGTCTAAAGATTGATATAATGTAAGTATGTTTTATGACAACAGAGACACTAGGACTGATCTTCAAAGTTAAATACAATTAAATTTTCTTTGACTACTCTTGCTTAGGTGTGCATTCACAATGGTGTTGTTTGGTCTGCTTAAGTTGAACCCTGTTCTGCTTCCATAGATCCTAGTTTATTTAGAGCAATGTGAATACTCACTGAGACTCTGGTGTTTGTTTGTTTGTTTATTTGGATCCCCATTAGCCTTAGCAAAGCAGCAGCTATTCTTTCTGGGATCTTCAAACTTCCATGAGTGACAATACATAAAATACACACCTAATACAACACAATACATACAATACATGAAAACAAACTCTTACAAAACATACCGCACATACAGAACACAAATATGATACTGAGACATACATACAGGAACTAAAACAGACGCAAGCTCCTACCTTGAATCATCATTAAAAAGAAATAAATGTAATGTATTGATGCACATTATGGACCAAAGAAGCAAACTCTGGTCCGCTTGAAAATCAGGAGTCTTGGGGCGCATTCACAAAGCTTTTTTGATTTCAATCAGAGTCCATTTGCTCGGAAAGTCCGCTTCGTTTTGGGGGGTTGTGAATGCACAAACGGACTCCGATCCAGAACAAACAAGTGAACTCGGTCCGCCTACAAACTGCAGCTTCCTGCATTTGGTTTAGCGTGGCATTGTGGGTAAAACATTGGGCATTGTTGGTAACCGCTACAATGACAAACACACGTGTGGGATTGCAGTACTTTTAAAAATGGCTCATGGTCAGACGTGGAGCGAGAAGGAAGTAAAAGCTTTAATCAATATTTGGTCTGATGAAAGCATGTCCCAGCTCCTCGTAAGTACGCACAATAATGTCGTTTTGTGGAGGAAACGGAAGTTGTGGGAATCTTCTTGTTCGTTGTATTTTTTGTCCTCAACGCCGAATGCGGCGCCACCTCAGGAGAGATTGGAAACATTATTCAAAAGGTTTGGGTCGTTTGGCTGTGGTACAACGTGAACCCAATCTCAGGCCGGAAGACCACCCCCGCCCCCAGCCGAACCGAGTCCCCAATCGGACCGAGTTCAGCGGTCTTTGCTGTGTAAATGCACAGTTCACTAACAGTACAAAAGCAAACGGACCATTCTGTTAACCAAAGAGGGGAAGTTTGAGGATGTCTTGGTGTAACTTGTTGGCTGGTCTGCTGCCTGTCCTGCTGCTCATGCTGGACAGCTTTTTGTGAAAGAGTTAGTTAGAACACCAAAGTAAAAACAGAAACCCCAACGCTGCACCAACTTGGGCTCCATTGTTTACTTGCAGGGAACAAGCTGGCTAAAAAGGAAAGATATCCATTTTTTGTTCTGGCCGGTCAGCAAGTATCTTTTGTCTTCTTGTTTTTTGTTTTTTTATTTTTTTGGGAGGGGGGAGGGTGTCTCTTAATGAACGTTTGGTTTTAACTGCACAATGTCCAGTAAAATCATTGTTTTAAAATCAGTCAGTCACTGCACTGATCTCCCTGTTTAAACTCCAGTGTGAAAGCAAAAGAAGGTTAAATTCCCAGCCCATTCGAACCGAGACCCCCCCCCCCCCCCCCCCGGACTATCCTGTCCTGGTGTGAATGTTTCCAAAATTGATTTAAGCTGCAGCACAAATCCGAGTTATCAGGCTTTTTTTATGGGTTTCCACTGCATCTCATCACAGTTTTCCTCTTCTCTTCACGCATCTTCATCTTTTCAGAAACTTTTTTCTCCCACAGC
Source organism: Atherinomorus stipes (assembly GCA_023101725.1). Lineage (NCBI taxonomy): Eukaryota > Metazoa > Chordata > Actinopteri > Atheriniformes > Atherinidae > Atherinomorus > Atherinomorus stipes. The sequence continues at coordinate 213,462 of JALJCO010000413.1, forward strand.
TTTAAAAGTTGCATTTAGTCAGTTAAAACTGCATACGTATCTGTGGAAAATTGAAACATCAACCAACTTTTCCTGATTCCTGGAAATCATTTGCAGTGTTGTCTCTCTAAAGTTTCACCTTGGATTTTTTTTTACTGCTGTACCTTTCTGTGGTAAAATCTTCTAGCGGACCTCTGGCCAGGTATCTTGTCAGTGTCAATTGTATTGATGAGATGATTTTATATTTACACTCAAGTCTGCACAGGTTGTTTTTATTTTTAAGATTCGGTCTCTGCTGTTGCTGTATCTGACTTCTTGCCTTTCTCATCTTCTCCTCTGTCAAAAATAAACCAGCCTCATATTTTCAGTGGAGCAGAGAGTTGCTTCTGAGATGTTTCTGAAATGCATCAGCGGTGAAATAATGAGGACTTTGTGCAGGGTATGTGATCAACTTATGAAACCTGGAATGTGACGCAAGCACATCCAGGGAAATCATTAGGTTAGGGCTGGGAACTGACCAGAGCACCTTAAGGATTAATACCTGACATGCATGCTAGTTAGAGGACAGTTTTCATATTGAATCGGACTGCAGCATTTCAGTACTTAAAGGCCCTGTACCTGATTTTATTTCAATCTCTTTCAGAGAAATGCTTTCTACACGGTATAATATGTGTAAAAAGAGGTAATTTCATGAAAATAAATCACTCATTGATTGGGTACGTGCATGAATCCAGGCCTTTTTAGTTTAGGTTTCTAACCCTGTCGTGACGCTTTTCTCATGCCAATGCGGTTCGTTCTACAGGAGTTTCGGTTTCCAATCAGCCACGCACAGTGTGTTCTAACGAGAAGCGCCCTCCTCTCTCACGTGCACGGCAGCACTTGTAAAAACCACCGCATGGCGTCTACTGAAGGGAAAGTCGCGATACCCCAGCAAAACGGCCTGAAAGCATAAAAACTGAGGAGAGAGGCTTGAAACGCAGAAGAGACCAAAGAAGGAATAAAGTTTGTGTAAATCTCCGTGGATTGTACTGAAGGTAGAGAGCTGGACAGCCTCGGACTGATTGTGGACTGGAAGTCCACCTGGACAGGTGTTTTTTCAATAACTTTCTTCTGAGTAACATTTTCTGTGTCCTCAGGTGCTGGCGCTTCCTCTGCTGGTCTACCGTATATAATACATAGTGATATTTACACCGTAACGCCACGAAGCTTTACATCAGTGCTTCTCGAAGTGGGCGGTTAGAAACTTTATCAGGCTGTCATGTTGTAACGTCACCTATAACATCATAACTCGTGATATCCGCAGCCATTTACTGCAACCAGAACAGGAAATTCACTGGAAGATGCAAGTTTTCTCTGGAGAGTTTCTTTGTGCACGAGTACGATGTTGTGCACGTCATTTCATACATGTTCAGTGGGAGGAGAGAAAAACGAGAGTAGAAGCGTTTCTCACTGGGAGAAAAAGTTAGGGGCGGAGCTTACAGTTCAAACTACACTGTTCACTTTGCTCACGATTCGCAAATGTGCAAAATCAGGTATAGCGCCTTTAAGACCTCACCTTGAATCCGTAATGACTGCGCTTCACATTTAAATCTTTGTTCACCCCAAAAACATTTGTTTTGTTTTGTTTTGTTTTGTTTTCAGCTACACATGCCTTTTTCTATCACTCTAATATTTTTCTGCCTCCTCTGAGCTCTCTCAGCTTGTACCCTGAGGTCACACTAGAAACACAAACACTAGCTTGTGTTATTGTAAAAAGAGAGAGAAAAAGAGAGAGGGAGAGAGAGGAAAGTTTCTGAGGAAGAAGTAATACTAGGCACCAGTACAGAATTCCAGTAACTGGCTTTGGTATTATTTCAAATTTGAATTGTAACCAATCTGAGACATTGTGCACACCATGATATCTGGCACCAGGAGTAACTAATGTGGTACATATAACATCTGTATTATACTCTGCACATTTCTGTTATAAGAAACTCTGATATTTTGCTGTCCTGACATGTTTTTTTGGAGCCAACCGTTGTTCAGATAAAAGATTTTGACATAAAATTTAGCTTTTTGTAGTTAATACTCCTTCAGCTCTCCTTCAGTGATGCATTCTTCTGTCTATACATTCTTGCAATGATTATTTTGACTTATTGAGTGGATCTAAGTGTTCCACTGTTGTGGATCTACTGTAAATGTATGCTGAGGATGTCCTTCGGATTCAAACAATGACAATTAAAGTAAATGTACTTCTGTTTTTGTTTCCCCCTACTGCCATGCATTTGGAATAAAGTTTTTTGGTAGTTCAGGCTGTTATTGTGGTTTCACCAACCTGAGATGATGTTTTGATCACCTCTAACTTACTATACTTACTATACGTGTTCATTTAAACCACATAATCTCTCAGGTACTCATTCAGTCTAAGAACAGTGCTGAGCTCTGCATCCTGGCTGCTAGACTTATTTAATTCTTCCTGCCCACCTTCCCTCCCACCTTCCTCCTGTGTTGTTCAGTCCTGGTATATGGATGATAATTTGATCTTTTTAAAGTCCTGTATCTTTTTATCTGTATGGGGGAGTGGTTAGTGTAGTTGTAGTGTCGTGGGCTTTGGCACGGCAGACCCGGGTTCGAGTCCCCGACACGACACTCAGGTGAACCACTGTGGACCCCTGAGTAAGGTCCTTAACCCCCACCAACTACTCCCCAGGCGCTTTAAGCAGTCCCTCCAGAAAGTTGTGATGCTGAAATTTTAACTATCAAAACAAACACAAAGGGGTGGAAAACATACAATGAAAAATGTAGCGATCCCAAATTTCTCATATTACCAAGAAAACATGATTTGTTGCTTGAGTAATTTGTCTTTGGTTGAATTTCTGTTAATATTTGAAATTTCAACATTGCAACTTTCTGGTGGGACTGTTTAAGAAGCAGCCCACTGCTCTCAGGTTCAACCTGAGATGGGTTTAATGCAGTGAAAGAATTTCCTAATTGGCTCACTAATTGGGATTAATAAAGTATATCTTTTTTATCTTTTATCTCAAGCAATTAGGGTTGTCATGATGCAAAAATTTCAAACTCTATATCTGCACCCAAGAAATTATTACTCGATACCATCTTTGATACTACAGGGACTGAAAAAAAGTCAAATACTTAAAGACTTAATGAATATTTTCATTTACTTTAAAAACTCTTATCTCAACATGGAACATGTTTTCAAAATTGCCAATGCTAGTTGAATATTATTAAGTATGTGAAACTATCATAAATGCAAAATAAATTACCAATATATAATGCAATTTGACAATATTTTAGGGTTGTCTGAGGTATTATCTCTTATTCACATGTTAAAGTTTTGGTAAAATTAAGGAGTTTTGCTGCAAAAAAAAATCCTGATATATAGTATGCCTATTCCTTTTGCCCGGTTGACCCACAAGATGCTTCCATAGTATGGATATATGTGGACAGCGAGAATTTGAATATCATCCGAAGGAATCAGAGTGACACAGAAATGAGTTAATTTATGTATTATTCCTAGAAATAAGGTCCAGGTTGAAAAAAATGAAAGTTATCCTTTAGATGTGGACAACCTGCAGTGCTAACCGTCAGTAGTAATGCATTTTTAAGTTGCATAATAAACGGGAGCTTTAAGTTACTAACCTGTCGGAATTCATTATGAAGGCCAGGATGTCTGACCTGAAAGGGATGCAACACACACAGAATGGTGTGCCTTCATTTTCTACTCACCGTCATGCTGAGCAAGACTGGAGCACTTTTTTAATATTTCAAATGCAGCTGGAGATCGGGGAGGTTTTCGTTATATGCTGACTTTCATGCAATGGGGGTGATCAAACAAAAAGGTCCTTAAAAGTCCACAAAAACTTGGCAATATTCCTCCATACTGCTCGTCTAATATAATCCAAGTGTCCTGAGTGGGTAGCGTCCATAATTTCCACGAAACAACATCTTTTTTTTATAGCCTCAACAGTACCGCCCTACAAAGGCAAAGAGCAGTAACTACGCTAACACTGAAACTGAGAAAAAAGATTAAAAAATTAAAATTGGGCAGAGAAAAAAATTTTTAAAATTTTTATTTAAAAATTTATTTTTTTTAAAAGGGGAAAAATGTAAAAAAAGGGGTTTTTATAAAAAAAAAAAAAAATTTTAAAAAATATTTTTAAAAAAAAAAAATTATCGAGAAATATATATAGTTCGCTCTTTTGTTTTTCGCACTTCCCCGATGAGCGTCCATGCGAGTTCATGACTGAAGCCACAGCAAATGAGGATGAGGTCAGCGTCTCCCCGAGTTAGACAAAGCATGATCAGTCATTTGTGCCATCGTTCTTGCCTGGCTCACAGCAGAATGTTTACAGATGAAAAGAGGAATTTGTTGTTCTACGTTTGCAGAGTAGGTGCTGAACGCTCGCTTTCGTCTGGTTTGGTCTGCCGCAGCTCCCGTAGTGTTGTGAACTCGCATTGGGCGTGCGTTGGGGAAGTGCGATGTACTCCTGTTTAAAATGTACTAGATGATTTTGTTTCGAGTAAATTATGGACGCATACCCACTCAGGACACTTGGATTACATTGGATGAGCAGTATGGAGGAGTATTACCAAGTTTTTGTGGACTTTTATGGACCTTTTTGTTTTGGGTGCTGGTCACCTCCATTATGTGAAAGTCGGCGGATAACAAAAAAGAAAACAGATATTTGGCTGGATTTGAAATATTAAAAAAGTTCTTCAGAGTCTTGCTCAGCATGAGGAGGAGTAGAAAGTGAAGGCACATCATTCTGTGGGTGTTGTATCCCTTTAAGATGTTTGACCAAGTTTGTTGTGCTGCTGGACTTTGTTTACACCGCTTCACGCATTGTTTGCACACAGGCCTGTACTGTACACGTCTTTCGGTTTTCCCTCTTTTTTCCGTTTTCATTTTTGAACAAGACTGGCTGGCCTGGATTTCCAGCCTCAGAAACATGTGCTTTCAGGGCTTTCTGCTTGTTGGTCGGCCGCTGTTTACCTGGCCGGCTGCAGCCTATCGAGCACGCGTGCACTGCAGTATCGATACCATGACACATTAGTCATCAGATATGACATTTGAGTATCGACACTTTTTGGAGTATCAATATTTTTGAGAACCCTACGAGCAAGTTGAGTGTTAAACTTTGACGGGTGTCCTGCTTGATCTTTAACTCGGAATTTAACTTGAACTCCATGTACTCCCTCCAAGTACTATCTTGTAGTTGATTTCTTTTCTTTTACGTAGTTGATGCAGAACTCATCTCACCTGTCACTGTCAACATGATGGTGTCAGGAAAGGTTGAAATTGATTGTGACTGCTATGTCAGCCCATGAAAAACATAAGTGTGTGTGTGGGGGGATGTATCAGGTGTCCTGGTGGTCAGGGCAACGGTGACTTGGCTCCACTCCTGGCTGCTTCCCCTCCTGCATCTGGGTCCGTCTCTGACTCCATCTACCCTTTTTTAATGTCTGTTTGCTCTCTCATCGTAGAGGTTCAGTGGACACTCAATCACATCGCCGCATTGACATGAGGCAGTGCATGCTAATAAGAGCTTTAGCTGCCATCTTCCTCCATCGCTGCTGTCATTGTTCTGCTACACACTTGCAGCAGTTTATGTTAGAATAATCCAAATCGTTTGTTCTAACCATGACGACCTTTTGTCTCATTTCAGGTGGGTTGGGTGAGTCTGCAGTGGGCCATGTGTTTCTGGTGAGGTCTCATCTTCCTCCAAAATGAGGCTGACGCCCGGATCGCCTCCACCCATCCTGCCAGCCCTCCTGGCTCTCACCTTAGTCGCCTTCTTACCTCAGCTGTCCTCAGGAGCCACGCCGTTCCCCCAAGACCTGCAGCCAATCAATATCGTGGGCAGGGAATGTAAGTTTAAAAGCTTTTGCGTTGCCATGGCGATCCTTGTTCAGTAGTACGTGTTAAACAAGAGTGAGGGTCGCAAAGGGTTTATATTTCACGGGGAACCGGCTTGCTGAAGTGTTCACAGAAAGTAAATTTGTAGAGGTTTGTTTACTGCTGGGTGTTATTAGATTGTTTTTGTTCAGTTCTTGCTGCAACACGTCAGTTTTATCTCTGAAGAAATATTCATGAAAGACTAGATTGAAGTCAGCACTTGGGTGCAACATTATTTGCAACTTTGCACAAGCCAAACTGGGTAGATTTTTGTTGTTGACTTTTCTCTTGTAGTACTGACAACAGTGCTCCGGTTGCAAACTGTTAGTTAAAAAGCATGTCAGCTTTACCTTTTGCATTTCAAATATCCTACAGTAGTAGTAAAAGAAACTTGTTGACGTGTGCACAGGTGTTTTTACACACACAGCTCTTTATATTCGCTTTGGCCTCTCAATTACATCCACCCTTTTTTTTTCCTTAAATAAATATTAGGAAGTTTTTGGCTTGCTGTGTAAAAATGTGCAGTTATCTTTATGGTTTGATGTACTGTAATAGTAGTTGTTTCCATGGTAACAGTGCATAACAGTGAGGAATGGTCAGGTCACTGCTGCAAAATCTAAGTGAACCAACTGCTGGAACAGTTATAATGAGATCATCTACTAGTGCTGCGAGAGAAGTTGTGCACATGTTGAACTGTTTGGAAAATGAGAGACGCGACGGTAAACTCTTTTGGGTTTCAGCACAAGTGAGCACTTAAATAACCACAATTTGTAAGCGCTTTGTCACTGTGGAATTTCTGTGATGGAAACGTTGCTGTATAGACTGGATTTTCTTCTTTCTTCTTTGAATGAAGTAGAAAAACTGTAAGAAAAAAACATTTATATGTGGATGAGACACAGTCTTTTGGGTGCTGCATGAACTTTGTCATCCTAATTGTCTTCATTGGCAGCACCTGTGAAAATGTGGGTAAACATGTGCCTGCTGAGGTTTCATTCAGTGTTCAGTCTCTGTTTTATAATGCAGCCCATGAGCCAGGTCATAACAGAAATGGAGGCTCGTCCGGGATATGAACCCGGGACCTCTCACACAGCAGTTGGTGTACTACAACATCTTCCATGAAAGATTTTTTTTCTTTTAGTTTGGAACAAGCGTTGGTATTAAAATCCTCTACACACAAGGTACCGTGCAAAAGTTTATGGCTTTTTAGATGTTTAGTTTCTGATTCATCCTGGAATACCATGAGTCATAGAGAAGAATATTAATCACCGTGACAGCTTTAATCCTCTGAATAAGTGTGTCAAGTTTTCCAAGATCCCTGAAAGAACTGACTTGTTGAATGCCTTAACACATTTTAACAACTGCACCTTGGCAAAAAAAAAAAAAAAAAAAACTGTGGAAAACTACAATTATCCTAGCACAGAAGCTAATGCTACATTTTAAGAGAGCTCTACAACAAAATGAAAATTTGAAATAATATTTTGACTGGACATTTTGACATCTCTGACACACTGCCTCATCAGACTATCCAAAGGACCCTCAATGGTACCCCAACACTGGTGCGGTCTACAGGAGAGGCCTCGGCTACTAACTATAATGGCCCATAATTGATTTAAGAGGTGGCTGAGACCATGGCCCACACACTGTAATTGATCTATCTGGAAGAGAGTAACGCAACCATTAGCAGAAATAGCTGTGCTAATAGTGCTATATGTGGATCTCCGTCCCAGGTGTAATGAGAGCAATTTGTCATGTCTGGTTCTAGCAGGTGATAGCATGGCACAAGGTCCCTCACAACTCTGTGACATATCCATTATTAGTTGTAGGACTTGGTCAGGAGGAAGTCAATGAATTCATACGATGACGACTCCTCCTGGATGAGGGGCAGAGAACTCTGTTAGAATCCTGGCCTCATTCATTTATAAACATTTATAAATATTATTTATACAGACGTCTCTGTTTAAGAGCTCAATCTTTTTTACTTAATTCTGAACAGAATACATTTTTTTTCATGATTTTATATGATTGGAGTCATGACTTGAATCAAAATATTTGACCTTTTATGTGTTGGGAGAATACATCATATTTCGTTTAGTCATAAAACTCAAACAACTGATTGGTTTTGAACCGTGAACTGATGCCAAACAGTAGTTGGAACCATGTAGTATCTTCTTTACAGGCTGCCTGCTATATAGTTTTATGTAGAAGCCTCATCACTACATCAATCTTTTAAAACCTGAAGCCCAGTTGGAGGACTTTTAGAAAAGACTGTGCCAAAGCATCCATTTTGGCCACCTCGTTGAAACTGTGTATTAAAATTTCTCTAATTTGTTCTTTACTTTATCAGAGGTGGCCACCTGCAGTTATATTGTACTTTGATTATATGGAGGTTTAGACTACAGCTGCATCATTCTTACACATTAGGTGTAAGAATATTTTAGGCACATCATGACTCAGTTACTACGCAGATGTAGCCTGGTACACCAGCCTGACTATCGCCATGTATGAGACACACTGTAAGTCAGTCTTGGTTCCCTCCATTGGGAAGTGATTTCCACTCCGGGAAAAAAACTGAATGGACTTTACGACACGTCGCTCAGTTCTGTAATCATAAACAGTCAGAATGGCGGCTGCAGAGGAGCGACTATATAACGATGCCCTTTCTGATTTCTTAAATGAGCTGCACATGTCCTTGCTGCTCTGAAGGTTTGCCTCTTACAAACAGACGCTTGCGTCACTTCCGTGTTTCTCTGATTGGTTCTCTCTGATTCAGTTTGTTCCTGTTTGTCCCGCCTCTCGTCTCGCATTGGAAATCAGTCTCCAGCAGAGGGAACCCAGACTGACTTGCCGTGTATCTCATGCATGGCGTTGGTCAGGCTGGTGTACCAGGCTAATTCAGATGGCCACAGTGCGATTATAAAACCATTCTTGATGCGTCCTTTTTTCCCTTGATGACATCATCAGTGCTGCTAACCGAGTGGAAATGTGAAACATGGTTTCTCATATTTGTTGTGACAAATAACAGAGAATAAAACTGTCCTATCTGCTGGTCAGGATTATTTCTGTGTCTATATGTGGAGCTGCATCAGACCCTAGTGGTCTTGGGCTGCACATATTTCTATCAAAACTTTAACAATGCACTTCCACATCTGACCAAGAGATATTTATACCATCTGCTTCCTGCATTTGGTTTACTCAGATCTAATCGAGAGCTACATTTGTAGGTGGACCAGAGTTTGCTTCATATATTCCATTGCTTATTTGTTCATTAACCCCCCCCCAAACTTACTAGACTTTCAAAGCAAAGGAAACCTCCCATTGAAAGCAAAACACTTCCACACAGCAGCTTTCATGCAGAGGGTACAGGTCAGATTTCACACTCAGCCTTCATGTCTGTTATGTACACACCGCAAACGACCCCCTTCCACAATTTGTAGTTTTGCCTGTTGCGTTCCTCAACATTGTCATTAAATAACACTTGAAACCAATTTGTTTTTTTACATTTCTACAGTGATTCAGAATTGTCAACATCCACATCACAATGCATCTGAAAAAACAAAACAAACTTTATCCCCATTTTTTACAATTTCATAATCTCCCAGTGTTTTTTTTTTTTTTGGGGGGGGGGGGTTGGCAATTGCCATCTTCAATTATTCTTCACCAGTAACACATATGGATCTCTACACCTTGTAGCAAATTTCCCAATCACAATCTGCATTTACGTTGGTGTAACAATACGTTTGTGAAAGAGAAACTTAAGTTATATACAAATGAGTTTTAATGCTTATGAGGTGGTACAACATTATTATTTTCATTAAGATGAGATCAATCATTACAACACTGGAAATTTATTTTGGTTATGCTGAATATCTTAAGTTTGACATTGTTATCAGAAAATAAGTTGTGGAATTACTTTAACAATGAGAAAATTATAATAGTGAAGTGTCAGCTTTTTCAGCCCGTTTTTGGTCAGTGAGTCTTTGGCTACAAAGCGAAATGTGCTGAGTCACACTGATCTTATGTAACACTGGACGCCATCACCTTCTCCTAGTTTTGCCCCAGGCGGAGCTCCAACAGCCTCTGAACGATATAGGATGTGAGCTTGCTGAAAAGTAATTAGAAATGCTCATTTGCCGGGGGCAGGACAGCAGGGCGGGCCTTTGAGCCGGTGGGAGTCCTTGCACCCGACAGCATAGCAAGGTCCAGCACTCAGCCAGACATTAAGCATTTAAATCTTTAAACAGTCGATTTGAGACGAGTAGTTAAGGGAGCATACTGCTCCCTGTAGAGAGACTAATTTCAGATTGTGGTCTATTTCTAAGGGGATTGCTAATTCAGCAGCAGCTCAGGTCAGATGGGAGGCTGGAAGGTACTTATTATAGTGCTTTAAAGGCCCTGAGCACTGTTGCCCTAAGCTGAATCTTTGTGTGGTTAAAACAGGAAACTAAAGCCAGGATCAAACTACACGACTTTTTCCGTCGTTCACGATGGTCATATGTCACATTAACAGAAATTGTGTCATAAAATCGTACGGTGTCGTGTTACTCGCGAGTGGTCACACTACAAGGATTGCACCAGACAGACAACCGTCTGATCGTCGCGGGGTGTCGCAAAAGACAACACGAAACGGGAGGCGGGACAAGCAGCTGTCAATCAGTCACTTGGTTTGGAGTCTGAATTGACTGTTTGGGTCACTTATGAAATGGAAAGTGGACAGAGACATCAGTTCCCTCCATTATTGTGACCAACATGACCTGTTTGTGTGTATTCTGCCTGTTCCAGTTGTTCTGTGGAGCAGGTTTTCAGTTGTAACTAAACAGGATTAAATCCATGATGCGCACAGAAAGACTCGCTGCTCATCTTTGAAAAGAGTTTGAAAGAGAGAAAGTGGGCTCTGATCAGCGCCGTTGCTTCCACCAGGTGCATCACGCACCGCGCGCAGGACGCCCGGTGCCAAGCGAAGCCAAAACCATCAGTCTAACCACAGTCTGCTGCCACGAGAGCAAAGTCCAGCCGACCCAGTGACGCTACTTTTAAAAAACTGCCGTAAAGTGAAATAAAGTGTGTTGTTCTATACGAACGCATACGGGTGCGTCCTCACGTCATTCACTGAACTCCATCAGTTCAGAGCGCACGCTGGAAACCATGGCAACCACATGAAACCACACACGCATGATAAACTGAGAGCTGCGCAGCAGCAGCATCGCTGTGTCGATATTCTGCACCCAGTAGGTGTTCAGACGGTTAATTAGCTTTGATGATCACGCGTAATGTGGATGGTTACGGCTGAGTGCACGAGCGCGCATGGGTGTCATATTTGCTCATCTCATTGAGCGCGATGTCTGTTATGTTGCGGTGTTTTTATTTAAACAAAGTGATTTTTCTGTGACTTTGTCACTGATTTATCTGAGAGCATCACATTCGTGCACGTTTGGACCTGCTGTAAACTCCTGTTGACTTTAACTATTACTGATAGAACACACACACATTGTGTGGTTATGTTTCGAGTTAATAAAGTAATGTTTTATTCAAGAGAGATACACCCTTTTGAATGTTCGTGGAGGTTTAACACTGTTGAAAATAACTTTGGCACACTCAGTCTTGCTTTTCTTTTCTTTTTTTTCTGGAGTAAACTGATGCCACAGCTCCATAAATCGCTCCACCGGAGCGGGACTGCGTCTCTCCTCCTTTCCTCCACTGTTATTTGTGTACCTGAGCGTCTCTCTGGTAGAGGCGAAAGGCGCACTGTCCTCCTATTGGTCAATATGAAGGGACATGTCGTGGGACGTGTCACACTACACGGACAAAACCAAAAAATTCTGACACGCCAGTCTTTCTGCGTCGTGGTCGTGGAGCGTCGCAGACGCCAAATCGCCAATCGCTGATTGTGTCACATTACACGGAGCGAAGACACGACGTCCTGCGACCCGACGACGCAGAATCGTGCACGACAGTGAGCGACTGTCTGCGACGCCTCCGTCGGGCCAAAATCGGGCTAAATTCGTGTAGTTTAGACCAGGCTTAAGAGGCAGCAGAAGTCTCTGATCATGAGGATGCCCTGGTGTCAGTACTGAAGAAGACTAATTTTATCTTTGCCCAGAGCATTTTTCCCCCCGTTTTTTTATGAAACTGAGGTTTGCAAGGCATGTCAGTCTACTGCCTGGTTGTCATTTTGCCGTTTAATGTTCTGGACACAACCCCCCATTGTTTGAATCAACATCCTCCTCTACAGAGTTGATGTGCTGTTTGAGTAGAGGAGTGAAAGATGAATTTATATGCAGCAGAAGGGAAAATAGAAATGTACTTTAATGCAACACAGAGCTGATATATCACTTAAACTGTTTGCTCCACCTCGCTAGCTTCATCTTATCTGACCATTTTTGTGCTACCGCGCACACACACCTGATTTCCATTGTAGTGTATGCTTTTTTCTATTGGTATTTGGGGATTTTAAAGCTGCAGCTATTTAAATTGCTTTCATGATAGCTCTGCGTCGAACTTTTGTGACCTCAGAAACAGATGATTGCTATTTAAATGTGGGCCGACCCAGACGGACGGGCTCTCCATTGAAATGCTTTGTTTTGTTACCTTGTCCCCACTTGGCTAAGTCCCCAGACGCGTCTGTTCAGAAATGCTAACTAGAAGCCATTTATTTAAATCAGATTGACTTCACTGACATGCCTGCCTAATTTGTAACTTGGGATGTCTTTTTTTTTTTTTTCCCTTTTACTCAACCATCTCCCCAAGAGCACATTAGCATATGTTATATGCTCTAATTTTTTAGCACAATAGGCTTCTAACCTCTTGGATGGTGTTTCGTACGTTATAAATAATGCTGTGGATAAATGTGCTGCCATTGTTAAACAACTGCCTTTGTATGATTGTTACATGCCCCCCCCCCCCCCCCCCCCCCCAAAAAAGAGGGGGAATGGCTCGTTTTTATTTTTTTTCATTTTTTCATTATTTTCCCATACACTATTGAAATTAAGTTTTAACAGAACCTCAAAGGGAAGTTATGACTTAGAAACTATGATAAGAAGTATTTAGAGTGTATGTTTTGGTAATATGAGTTCCTGACCTCCCCTCTCCATTCTTTGACCCCCGCAGCTTCATACCTCTACCCCAGCTTCCAGGGACTCATGTCAGACAATGACACCGTCCGCTTGGGGCTGGACTTCCAGAGGATGCTGAGGATCAACCACATGCTCTACATCGCTGCCAGGTTAGTCGTCGCTGCTCCCCTTCGGATGGCAAAAGAGCTGATGTAGCTCTGTTTACCCTCTTTGAGCTTTGTTTATTTATTCATCTACATAATCTTTCTTTAATATGAGCTTATGAGAATTTAACAAAGTGAGGGACATCATTTCCTAAACGTTGGCATGCAACGTGTGCTAGCTTCTCAGGCCCTGTTTACATGTTTGTTTGCATTTACACAATGTTGGAGGAAAAACTATATCGGTGCAGGGAAAACGCAAACAATGTAGTTCGCAAGCCAGGCCTCTAGCAGGGAGTAAAACTTTGCAACATACCCAGATGTGCACAACACCCATATGTGACCAGAAAACACAACAGATACCTGCGGACAGCTAGCACGTGTAACCGCTGCGTCTTCACTGACGGCATAAATGTTCCACCAGAAACAAGTTTTTCCTCCAACAGACCGAATAAATGAAAAAAGACCGACTGCAAAAACCAACACCAAGGTCCGCCATTGTTGTTGTGGTTTTTGCAGGTTAAGGGTCTGAGTGTGAAATGACATGAAAGACGTCAAAAGATTCCGCTTCTGGTTCACGCTGACAGGAATCTCCTTTAGTTGCCAGAACATTTCACTCCGGAGGCTGTTGTCGACCGATTGCGGTTTTATTCACCCAAAACTCTGTTACTGTGGAAACACGAGGCCAAACCGCAACAAAACTTTAGCATTTTACAGTCTCGGCATCGTAGCGTAAACAGTTTCTAAAGCTGCTTTCAGACTTGCATTGTGGAATATTTGCAGTAAAGTTCATCCACTCTTTAACCGGAGTTTTCAATCATGTGGTGTCCTCGTGGACTTATTGCGTCCCGACCATGCTCAGACATCGGGAAATGTTGCGGGTATGTAGATTTTCGCACAGACAGCGACAGCCATCCTGTCATCCGTGTCCAGAACATTGTCTCGGGCGTTAAACAACATGCGGCAAAATTTTTGTTCTTATGATGTGGAAGGTAGTCGGTACATGTCTGCTACAGCTCAGAGGTAAAAGAGCGGAACGTTTGTCTGTATTCAAGCGGTATGAAAGACAAAGTGCAAACTTTTACCACTTTTCCATTGAAACAGCCCATTGACCAGTCAATGGAAATGGAATGAGGACGAAAAAGGAAAATGTTCAGCTTTTTGACTGGACGTACAACAAACTAAACAAAAGAACAAAAGCTAACGGGTTGAATGAATGTTCTGTTAAGTCTGTCAAGTTGTCATCAAAGTTGACCTGGAGAAGGCAGCCAAGAAAAAATATGATTACAGTAAGCATGAGTAGAAAAATGACTTTGTTTTTGTTTAGCTCTGCTGAGCCTTGAAGGCAAAATCTTCCTGCACACAGCATCATCATAACACACAAGGCAATATGAAAGGTAGCGTAGGCTTTACACTGTTTGGGTCCTATTCAGCTCAAATAACCAGCAGCAATTAAAGATGCATACAAAATTAAAACTTTGAGCTTGAGTGGGCATAAGAGCCATGGAGAAGATTGTCTAAAAATAAAACTTTGGTTCTCTATAATACATCTTGGAGAGCGTGACCTCACTAAACTGCCTCCATGTTCGCCGTTTAAGCTCAGCTGCTGAATCTTTTCCATTACATCTCCCAGCGTAACTGCACATGCTCCCGCTCTCGATCAAGATGTCGTGCGGCAATTATCTAAAAAGTACAATGTTGCACCTCCTCTGCCTCCTTTCATGGTGCAAAATAAGTTCTGCTTCTGGCTCAGTCTCAAGCTGCAGCGCTCGCTCTGCCAAGAACTTCATCCAAAAGGTATGGAGAGCCTTAATGTACGCAAATGGGCTTAATATTTTCCACAGCTGCATACAACACAGCGCATGCCTCACTTCACAAAGTGATTCATATGGCTTTTGTCAATAGCTGGAAAACTTTTGTGAGGTCCTGAAGCCAAAAAGCCAATAAAGTTTTCCTGTTAATGCACCTTCCAGCCTGTGTTGTCGAACAGCTGCAATCAATCCAGTCGATAAATCAGAGATTTTTTTTTTCTTTTTGTGTGGGGGTAAAATGATTAGATCAAGATCTTATGAAGGTTTGCATTTAGAAAGTAACAAGGCTGAATAAAAGGATGTGCTGACGTCTCGTCTCTCTTGCAGGGACCATGTGTTTGCAATCAATCTCGCCGCTTCATCTGAGCAGATGATCCCACAGCAGGTAGGAAAGTTTCCTCTATCAGGACTTCAAATCTGTCACTTAGAGTAGTGTGTACCTTTAAAACGAATACTTTGATCATCATGAATCCTGTAACTGATGCATGTTAGCTTGTCAATATCACATAACTTGTTTTCTTTTCAACTAGGACAACAATCTATTGATTTCCTTAATGCAATAACACCCCAACCATGATAAATTCTCACTCTGACTCTGACATTTAGGAGACTCAATCCTTCAGAAAAATGCCAATAATCTGCATGCTGCAAGCTTTACTTGACCATTTTTAGTTATTGAAGTTAGATATGTTTTCAGATATCCTTGTTATTGAACATGAGGAACTAAAAAAATATATATTTCATGCTGTTTTGCTGATCGGGGTTCAGCAGGTTGGCATATCACCTGTTCAAACAGACCTGCATCCATTTTTAAAGAGCTGTTTAATGTAATCCACATCTTTATATAACATTTCTGTCATGTTTTTCTGGGCTACAAAATGTTTATACAGGAAGAAATCTCCTGTGATGTTTGGATCTCATTATATTCCTTTCTACCCTTTGCCTTCCTTCTTTTATTCAAGTATTAAGCAATCTCTCTTCAGACATATATCCACCACAAGTGGAGCAGCTCTCTTGTTGCTTTTGAAGTGCTGTGCTCTCCTATCTGAATCTCATTTGTCAAACATGATTGCACCTAAATAAAAGCTCTCTGAGGTCTGGACTTTTGTTTGCTTGTATTTAGATTAGCGCCAGACACGGATATTCACTCTGATAAGGCCACCACTCCACGTCGAGGAGATCTAAGCTATTGATTTGGGTGTAGACTGAGGCACAAAGGAATGGGAACTTCTAAGTGCCTCAATGTTCAGCCTTTATATGAAAACCTAAATATTGAATGTTTCAACATTGTGTTTTTTTTTTCCATGTGTTCACTCAAGCCTCGGTGTGACAGAGAGAGCTGGTTAGAAAATCATAAATCCTGTTCCCATATGCTTCATCTCCCTCTCCTTCTCCTGTTATCCACCTGAGCTCCATCATTAACGTGTGACTGGCTCATGTCTCCAGAAAATGATGCGTACTTTGTATCGCGGATCCATTTCTTCATGCAGGCTCATTTTAAACCAGCTTTTCATTTTTCACTTTCTCTCCTCTGCTGATCTCCCCAGGCCTGGGTGGCCATAAGTAATTATTAGTAAACCAAATCGAGCGAGGACGAGGCAGGACCTATTACCATAACGCTGACTCCTGCTGAATTGTGTCGCACTAGAAGGACAGAAAAAATGGCAGAATAGTAGATCAGGGCTATTATTAGTCATGTTGTGGAAATGTTCTATATTATGTGAAATCTTTCTGCCAGATGTCAAATCCATCTCACGTTAAGGGGAAAAGATGATATGATTTAAAAAAAAAATAAAAGGGAGAAGCGAATTGTATTCATGTATGAAAGTTGAGTTAATAGAAAAAGTTAGTGATTAGACTCTGAAGCATCTTTGCAGAGCGCTGACCTGACTGGAAGGGAAGAAGACGGGACTCGCAGGAGTCTAGACGCTGGCGGGGTTGACTTGATTAACTTTTGATATCAATCAGGAACCGAATCTGGATCCAGGATTTCTTATTCAGTCTCGTCTCACGCTGCCCTTGTTTCTGATTGAACCGCTGGACTCGGAGCTGTCTGACAAAATTGAAAACCAGTTCTCAGAAAAATAGAACAAGGAGCCTGTAGAATGAATCACTATTCAGGGAGCTGGAGCTCCACAGAAGTGAAATATCAGCTCCAGAGAGGAGGCTAAATGTCTTCATTTAATTGTATATGGTCACTCAGCTACAATAGCTGCCAGCATGTAATGCACTGGACTTAGTGTTTATTTATTTTCATCTTTTTAATGGAGAAAAAAGTCTTTTTCTTCATTTTTGTAGTAATAGGTGTACATTTATTAGAATAAATGGAAGTCATTTCTAGAAACAAGACAGTCCTTAATTGAACAGCTTTGCACACCCTGCACAAATAGAGACTTAAGCAAGTAATTACAAATGTGCATATGCAAAACATTTTGGGGGATTTGGGGTTCCTATTAAAGATTTAAAATGATTACAGCCCTGGTAAGAAAACAGTAAGGGGCTAAATGTGCAGCTTCATTAATAGTCAGGCAGCCAAAGTCTCAAAAATGGCTTGAACCGTGACATCACCTGTTATACTTTTTATTTGTGTTTTTTTCTTTTAACTTAGATCCTAAGAATAAATAATTGGAGGGTCTGCTCTACTGGAAATATTGGGGGGGGGTTGCCATTTTTGTGTCTGCACCCATGGTTTTTTTTTTTGTTTTGTTTTTTTTTTTCAAAAAAATGTAAAAACCTTTTTTCCCCCCTCAAATCTTTGATTTGAAAAAAAGGTGACAAAATGCCTCATTTTTGGCATTAAATTGAGCCAAAGTTATGTAAAAATGTGCTTTAAGAGTTAGTTTTTCAGTGGATCTTGTCAGTATTTTGTGTATTTTGTGTATCTGGAGTGCATTTATATGTGACTTTGCATCAATTTAATGCCAAATATGAGGCATTTTTTCACCTTTTTTTTTTCAATTGTTTTATCTTTATTTCATTGACATTCAATTATTTTTCCCAGTTATGACATCAGTAAATGTGCTTTTATTTTCACCGAACAGTCAACTCTTTCCACAGAGAAAATGATGAAAATCGAACAAATATCATTGGATCTGTGATGATTTTACAACAAGCTGGCCGTCAACATGCTCAGAACCTCAAAAGAATTTTAGGCTACTTTTTAAAAAAATCTGGAAAATTTACAGGATAGTTAAAACAGTTGTACATGTATTTTGTGTATCTGGAATGCATTTACTGACAGCCTACCCACCAAAGATTTGAGGAAAAAAGATTTTTCTGAAAAAAATAATGGGTGCAGACACTAAAATGGCTGCAATTTATTTTGGCGATATTTCTGGCAGAGCAGACCTCACAATTATTTGTTCTTAAGTTCTAAGCTAAAATGAAAAACACAAATAAAAAGTGGGGATGCTTTTTTACCGATATCCGATATTGTCCAACACTTAAATTCCGATGTCAGCTGATACCAATACATACAGAAAACTATGAGGTTGTATCTCTCATATTTAGAGAAATACAACTATATTCTGCTCTGAGAGCAAAGATCCCAAAATATCCTTGACTCAGCCAGATGAGTTCATTTTGGACATCTGACTACCATATATCAGATACTATCAGGTATTAGCTAACATGTGGCTAATTATAACGTTTCTGACAACTTGGTAACGTAAGCAACAACTTAAAACTAGAAATATTCTAAGCAGCTTCAAAGCAAGTCAGTCTGTAGCAGAAGCAGCTGCACTGTCGTCATATGACTCTGAAGGGAGTGCTGGGATACGAAGTTCTTCCAGGATAATAAGGACTTTTCTTATTGCTGGACCGCTGCCAATGGAACAGAATCTCGTGGATTTTGTTTTTAAAAACATCGGTCCAAAGAACGGATGCCGATATTTTTAAATTTAAATGCCAAAATCGGTAGGCCGATTATATTGAACATCCCTGATAAAAAGTATAACAGACGGAGAAGGTTCAACCCATTTTCTTGAGCTTTTGAGACTTTGGCTCCCCGGCTATAGGGAAAATGCTGCCTGAGCAGAAGAACCTGGTCTTTGCTCAGATTTCCAGACTGGATGCGCCTGCTTGTGCTCGTGGGACCATCCCAGTATATCCCATCATGCTGAGGATCTGCCATGGATCTGCTGTCTACTCTCATATTGTTGTGAGCTGCTGACCAACAGGAGCTAAACTATAATAGTCGTGTGTGTAACGGTCACTTTCTCAGTACTATCCTGGCATAAATTAGTCAACAGCAGATACGAGTACATTCATCTTTCAGTTGGCAAAGCTTGTTAACAAGTTGATGGATCTTTGTGTATAACAGCCCACTGGGCATCTAATGGCAATTTATTAAAAATAAATAAGAAAAACAGTCATGTGAGGGTGTGATGTCTCCAAAGCGAACCCAGAATTTTAGCCAGCAGGTTAATTGAGGCTAATTGACTCCTCCTCATGTCGGCAGTGAAGTGATGTAAACATCCTTTTGTAGTCTTTTGTTTCCCCGGCGTGCTCGTTCAGACTTATCTTCCAGAGTGATTTTTATCTCCGAGGAGCCGCTGTGTTCGCCTGCCCACTGATGAGCCTCTCTCCCGCCGCAGGCTTCTCCCATATTTCTGTTTATTTGTTTTTCTCCACAACAATTGAGTTTAATGAGATTTTTTTTTTGTTTTTTTGGTCTTCACAGCTGTCTCATATAGTACTTGAATGATTGAGAGCAACAGAAGCAAGAATGGTGAGAAACTGTCTCGCCTTTGAGCTGACACTTGGCTATCGTCTATCTTTCAGAAACTGACTTGGAAGACGAAGGATGTGGAGAAGTGCACTGTGAGAGGGAAAAACAGCGTGAGTATCATCTTCCAGACACATAAATATCTCAGCTCTGTGTTTGTGCTCTTAGTTTTACTTCCTCCGTTCGCAGCTTTTGCCTGTCTCCCCAAAACAAAGTTTAGTTTACAGGTAACAAATGGGAATCGGTTTCCTCA
This sequence comes from Atherinomorus stipes, assembly GCA_023101725.1. Classification (NCBI taxonomy): domain Eukaryota; kingdom Metazoa; phylum Chordata; class Actinopteri; order Atheriniformes; family Atherinidae; genus Atherinomorus; species Atherinomorus stipes. The sequence continues at coordinate 233,337 of JALJCO010000413.1, forward strand.
CCAGAGCTGCAGTGAAACCGCAAGAATCGGCCGGGGAATTACAGTAAAGATTGTGAAACAGGGGAAAGGTTGTGTTCGCATGAAAAAAATGCAGAGTCAACCTGCTACAAGTCCTGCTTTGATTGTGTTGCTGCTGTGCCAGGAGCCAGCATGGACCCGTTCCCCGGTGTACAATAACACTGAGCTGTTTCACTCCTCGCAGGATGAATGTTACAACTACATCAAAGTGCTGGTGCCACGCAATGACGAGACTCTGTTCGCCTGCGGCACCAACGCCTTCAACCCCACCTGCCGCAACTATAAGGTGGGTTACTGCACAGCTGTGTGCCGACACCTGACTTCAGTGCCAGACACGATCACACAGATGTAATGAGATGCAGTATGTGCGACCGTGTCCTCGCATGCTCTTTCAGTTTCACCCTGTTTGTGTTTCAGATGGAAATGACACATTTGTGCCGCATTAGCACCGCTCTTGCTTTGTGTGAAAGTGCCATTAACTGCACTGTAACACATCAGCAAAGGTCCCAGGCACAACATGTGTTTTATATATCAGAAAAAGAAACAGGTTGAAGCATAAAACCTGAAAACAAGGCTGCAGCATACGTTAATCAAATGATACATTATTCAGCTCACGATACGATATATATCATGATATTCAGCCAATGATGCAATTCGATATAATCTAATACACTTAAATGATTTTCTGAAATATTTAAAAGGGACAGAGTGAATTTTATGACATCTTGTGAGTGTTCTGTTTAGTTGGATTGAATTAATTGAACCGAAAACCAAAAACATCAATTAGACAATTTATGTCTCTGACTGAAACAGAGAGTCTACGGTTTGCAAATTTTGGACAAAATGAATAAAAGATGTATTGAGAAAATTAGTTCCATTTACAGTATTGAAACAGTGCAAACTGTAGCTTACAAGCCTTTGAAGTAAATAAAGTGCAGTTTTACGACTGTAACAATAGTGTCATTCATTCACTTAACGTGTGGAGTTACACTTCACCTTATCATAGCAATTAGGTTTCAAAGGCACATTAAACATCAGCAATGCTGCCATATATCAGATACTAGCAGGTATTAGCCAACACATGGCTAATTATGTTTCTGACAACTTGCTAACTTAACCAACAACTTAAAACCAGACATATTATAAGCAGCTTCAAAGCAAGTCAGTCTGTAGCAGCAGCAGCTGCACAGTCACATGACTGAAACTTTTATACATGCTGGAACAATGTTGATGGAACAAGATCTCGCGAGATTTCAAAAGCGGACGAGATCTCACAAGATTTCGTTAGTTAAAATATTGATACAGTGCTTTTTAAAGGTAGAGTCTGAAGTCCACCCCCTGAAAATAGACGTTAGACTTGTGCAAGTAAAATCTGTCTCAAACCGCACCTTTGGGCCTTTACTCGCGTGCAGTGGTGAGTTTGAATGCAACTCCCTCTCCCCCTGTCTGTAATTCGCTCTTTCGCTTTGTTCTGGTCTGGTCGGAGACATTTCTGGGTGGAGATTTCTGTTTATATCGCCAGCCAATGACAGAGCTAAGGACATGACGCTGTGTGGGAATAAGCTCATGATTGGAGCAGACGCCAGTCACTCGAACTGTCGAAGGAAAAAAAAAAGAAAGAAAGAAAGAAAAATGGCGGATACACAGGAAAAAAAGGTAAGAGCTTAAGATAGTGCACGTTGGAAAACCAGGGTTAATATTAGTTTGACTTTTACCCGCCTTCTGAGCTCTGAAGGAGGCTCGAAGATGAATAGGCTGAAGAACGAGGCGGCCATTAGCCTGAGAGGGAGGGGCGCTCAATTTGAATACTGTTGTTTGCAAACAGAAACGGTGGGGGGACTCCAGACTCTACCTTTAATATCGATACGATATTGCAACCCAAAATATCGCGATATCTTGACATATAGGTATTTTTCTCCACCCCTGGTTTTAAGGCTATTATTATTACACGTAAACACATATAAGCACATCACAAAACCATTATAACCAGCGGTTAAACTGGTCCTGGGCTGTCTGGGGTTGAATCCTGACACATCAGCTGGTGCTGCTTTGTGTGTTTTTAAAGAAGCGCTGCTGAACTTTGGCAAATATTTTCCCAGTGTGACACCCCCCAATGACGGCTAATTTAGTATCTACTTCAGTCCTGCCTCTATTGTTAGTAGTCAGTCTGATGGTGACTCTTGCTCTGTCACTTCCTCTTTTATCATCTCTTCCTCCAATAATGTCGTCTTTCATTTCTTTGAATCGGCCATGGTGCGCTTTCAGGATGGCCATTGTGTTGATGTCCAGTTGTGAGCATGTGATGCGGTGCATAAAGCTGTAAAGTGATGCAGTGTCAGAGAAGAAAAGGTTGTCAAGTGCATTTTCTTGGCCTCAGGGCAACAACGGCTCCAGGATTGTACATTATAAATGTGTCAGAAAGTTACGTTATGTAACTTTAAGCAATAAACCTTTCTGATTTTGGTTCTGAATAATTTAAAAAAACAAAACAAACAAAAAAAAGTAACACTCCTTTTGAGGTTTTTTTTTTTTGTTTTTTTTTGCTGTTAAATGATATCAAGAAGTCATGTCCATCAAAGCTCTGATCAGGACTCTGGTGATCAAAGATCCTAGAGTGCAACGCTGCTTTACCTTTCTCATTTTTGTTTTACTTTCCCAAGTGAGTCAGAAATGTCGTCTCGCATCAATCAGTCTGTCAGTTACAGGTACGACCAAAAAAAAAAAAAAAACAGCAGGCATGTGAAGTTATTGAAAAATGGACTGAAAGGAGTAACTGCGTCAGGCCTGTGGAGAATTTCTTTGAGGTATTTGAATTATCTGTCACCACTTAGAAACGGGGCGGAGGAGAGCTCAGCCAGCAGGAAATGAGATTGTTATGCCATCAGGCACTCACATCTCACAGGTTAATGTTCACATTACATAAGACTGTGGATCACGGACACTGGAAACCAACCAGCTTCTGTCTACATCTGCCCGAAGCAGGGGCACAGACTGAACAACGGGCGGCAGATCTAAATGAGATCTTAAAAATAGAAAAGTAAAAGGAGGAAGGAAGGTCTAGATTTAACGCAACAATTAACTGATTTTTTTCTACTACAGTGGTCATCTAATGTAAAGCAAATTGAGAAAAAGCAAACAGCCAGTGGTATTTTGTTTTTTCATGAACATAAGTTGTTCACTTAAGATCATCCTGGATCATGTCTTTAATCACAGTTGCACACATGCTTTATTGATAACGAGAAAGGCAGAAACAAATCTCAAGTCTTATCATCCAGTCAGTCAGATTCCAGGGTGATTTGAGATGCCAGTATAATAGAAAACTAATTGGCTTAAAAATGTTTTTCCGGTACAAAAAAGACATTTTTAGAAACTACTGTATATGTTAGGATTGTAACTGCAGCCAAACTCTTTGAGAATCAAATAGTCTAAAATGTTTTCCTAGGTGTTTTTGTCTTGATGTTTTGCATAAAAAATCATGAAAATGTAGCAACAAAATGCAATGACAATGGAAACAGTTTTTGAGTTGGTGTTTAGCTCAGCTGGTGGGGCTGTTGCCACACAGGTGCTCGGCACCACCAGCTCAGGTTCCAGTCCTGGCCTTGGACCTTTTCCAGTCTACCTACTCTAAATTACGTAGTATCAATAAGAATATTCCTAAATGTCGGTATCAATAAGAAGTATCGATATCGATGAAATCATAACGATATACATCAGCCTACCTGTGAACAGCCAAGGCAACTTTCCTTTTCATTTTATCAAAACACTGAATATAGCGACATGAGCAAGAAATGATGTCTGTTATTGCTGTAGATTTCTGTGTTGGTACATTTTCAGTTTATCACACAGTAGATCACACAAAGTCCTAAAAATACCATTATATTGGATGGAGGGTGCACATTAATAATGAGCTCACAACCTATTGACTATTCAGTTCTATTTGGTCTGATATGCCAACTTCAAAAACCACTTCAAATGCTCATCTTCACTATTGATGGTTACAAGTAAAGTGTAAAAGATGCGTGAAAAGACTTAAGACAAGTACAGTACTCCTGATAGTGACAGTACACTGAAACATCCTGACAGCCTGCGAGACCCAAGGAACAGATAAAGTAATGTTTACTGACATCTGCTGTGAAATAACAGCCACAAACTGCCACGAAGCTGGGTCACACCACAGTGTGTGCAGCATTTGTCAGCTATAAAAGAAGACTGGCAGTCAGCCCTTCGGTTTATGTTTTCAGTGATGATACAACAAACAGCTGCGGGCTCAAACTGCAGGTACACTTACAAAAATAACTGGAAAATAATTTAGTGTGTCTACAGGAACAGAGCGATTCTGTCAAAAGAAAGGAAGAAAACTTTAATCCAGCTTTTCTGAAAATCAAAGTGCTCAGAAGGTCAGATCCACTGAAACATTCTTGATGACATAAATGGGACGTATATATTATGGAATGCCAGATAATAAGAGAGAAGAAAAAGTCATTGGGATGTTATTACCATGGTCATCTGACTTTAAACCAAAATGTTTTTGCAATAGTATGCTGATGCAATGACTATATCTACTTTAACGAAGCTCAGGGAGAAAATGGAAGGAGTTGAAATACAAGTCAAGATGAGTGTCAGCCACACTCCCTCCTCCCGGTTGTTTTGCGGTTCGTGACAACAATGCTGCTGGTTAAGTTAAAACACTATACTTAAGCTTCACATTGTCCTCGAACCAAAGATATCTCCACCTTTGCAAGAGCTCCTACAGTTTGTTGAATAAAATCCAACATGATCGTGCGATGGAGGCTCAGAGGTGACATCACAGGTTGGACGGTGATTCAGAGTAGGCCATCACAGGGGGAGGGGGGGGCGTGCGAGTCCTGCTGCACAGACTGTAAATCTAGCAGTGTAGGGGAGTCTGAAACCCAAAGGGATGAAGAGCATCTCCAGACTTTAATTCTTTTTTTTTAACCCCTAGTGGGCTCAACTGGGACCTAAACAAGTGGTCAAGATTAAGGGGTCAGAGGGGGCAAGAACCGGGGACACTTATGGGATTTCCAGAAGAGTAGCTAACAAGATGAGTGGATTGTTGTTTTACTGGTGTCCTGGCTGGCAGTGGTGTGCTTGGGGTTGGGAATATAAAAGTAATCTAATCTAAAAAGTAATTAAGTCAATTCACTGAAATGGTTTACTTACTGAGCGTGATCCACTTCAAAGATAACTCATTTTAGATTTTGAAGCTTTATGCATGTGTCACAACCATCTCGTCAACAAGACTGAACAGTTTAGGAAACATTTATAAAGATTTTACGAAAATGTCTCAACCTGAAAAGATATTCTGCACTGTTGCAGATTACATCTCCAGTTGTGGAACGTGTAAAAGTAGCTTCATCCACCCACAGGACCAATGCATCATTCATAATGATAGTTTTAGAATATACATGCGTGTCAATTGATGTTCTTAAATTTTATTCAGATTTACACCACAGTAATCCATCCCACCGACTATCTCCCCACGTAATGAAGTTTGTGGAACTTGGATCTCATCCTCTCCTTCTGGACATTCATCATGTATATTAATCTTTACATAGTGAGCAAAATCATCTTTTTTTTCATATTTGTCTGAGCAATAAAGCTCCGTGGTTATGTAACAACAAATGAAGGGAAATGTGTTCCCTGGGTAGTCCTCAAGTCAGCGCAGCTGTAAATGCAGCTGTCATAGAATGAAAGTTTCAGTGTTTGGTAAACACCAGATTGGATGAAAGCTTTATAACATGATTGACTGCAGCATCGATCTAATAGATGTGTACTCACGCATCTGTGGCTTTTCTTCTGCAAGTGTAGAACAGAGTCCCTTTCACAGTGGTAGGTTTACGCTGCTCAGTGTAAAGATCTGCAGCAGGACACCTTTGCCTTAGATCATGTGTAATCTTTTATTTCATGCTTTTCTGTTCTACAACTGCGCAAAGTTGTTTTGATTAACAAGTTAAAAGTTTAATATACAGTTGTAAAAATAATAATGAAGAAAGCTTGTATAGAGGTGAAAAAGTGTTCACTAATTAAATGTACCAATAATGAGACAAAGAGACAGTTTTAAAGATGAAATTAGCCAAATACTGTAGTCTTTTTAAATCAAGAACAATCAGTAGAACAGATCTGTGCTGTAACTGAAAGCAGCATCACAATTACCATTTATGCCAGAAAGTTGAGCTAAATTCTATATTTAGAGCTTCAATGCTGAACTTTGGCAGATTTCCCCCTAACAGCGGCTAATTCAGCATCCGTCTTGCATCCTGTTTCTTCTCTGAGCTCTCACCAGCCAGTAACAGTCAGCCTGATGTTGAGTCTCTTCTTTTCTCTTTCTTGATCACTTTCTCTTTCTTTTCTTTGCTGAATCAGTTATTGTGTGTTTAAATTTGTGTTTTGACATCCAGTTTCAGACTTTTGGTACTCTGCTATAAAGAAAAAAGCGGCGGTCACGTTGTTCTTCTGACTGGGAAAAAAAGTTGTGAAGTTTAGTTTCTCAGCCTCGTGATGCTGCAGAGCAACAGCGGCTCCAGGAATACGATTAATGAATGTCAGTGTGCCATCAAAACGTGTTAGACGCAGTGGTTTAAGGGCAGAACATCATGTAGTGTTGCTTTACTTAACTCTATTTCCTGATTAATGACATGGGGAGAAAGTTAAACATTTACTCATTTGAACCAAATTTCAAACGTTTTTTTTTTTTCTTAATGATTCCTTCAGGACAGTTTTTAACCACTAAACTTTAATAAATCCACAGGGGGACAAGAAAAATTGTTTAAAAGATTGTTTTGATTATGTAGCGGGTGGAGTGGTCCAAGAAACGTGTATCAAACATGGCTCATTTGGTGTTATAGGGTTAAATATAGGGCTGCCACAAACTATTTTAATAATTGAATAGTCACCAATTTGGCAATTAGTTGACTAATCAGATCATACAAAAAATTTAGCATATTTACAGTACCAGTCGAAAGTTTGGACACTTTCTCATTGAATCTAATGGAAAAATGTGTCCAAACTTCTGACTAATAGTGTGTGTGTTTATACAGTCCTCAAAATTATTCATACCCTCCAATTAAAGAAAAGGCTAAATTCACAATAGTAATTCAATGAACAAGAAACTAAAGAAAGTAATTATGAATAAAAATTTACAAAATTATAATTTACTGAAATAAATAGTTTTTTTTTCTTTTTTTAATGAAAAAATAAAAAAATATTAATTTAGGGAAATAAGGTATTGTTTTGAATTTCGGTTGAAGATAATAATTTACAAAAACAAACAAACAAAACTGTCCCAGACACATTAGAACACCTTGCTCATGAACAGTGGACTAAAATACCTGTCAACAGGTGCAAAAGTCTTTTTGAACATTCCAGTAAACACCTGATTGCCTCAAAGTGTTGCTCAACAACATCTTAGCTTCAGAGCCCCATCATGCTTGTTTACTTGTTTTATTTTTTGTTCGTTTGTTTTTAATATTTCTTCCAAACCACAATTCAAAATCAGTGTCATGTTTTTCACCGAATTTTTATTTATTATTGCTTTTGTCAATTTCAGTTTTTTCACTAACAGCTGATTTTTTTTTTTTCCTCCTTTAATTGGAGGGTATGAATGAGTTTGAGGACGACTGTATATGTCAATACACAATTCAAGAAAAGCTGACCCAGAGAGCTACGACTATGTACATGCGTTAAGAACAGAAAGGCAGCAGAAGGTAGGGGGGCAGCTTTGAGAGGAAAAACAAAGCTTATAAACAATGAATGATTAGTCAATTTTAAAATTCGTCGCAGTGCTCAACCAATCGTCGGCTACAACGTCACAGCTGCATCCCGGATGGGAAACTTACATACTGCTGTTTCTGAGCCACGGGACGCCTCTGGGCAGTGACGGCTCGAATATGCACATAATGGATGTTGCTGTGTCATCAAAACGAATCAGAAACGCATATTTTTAAGGTCTAAAAGTTACGTTGTGTGTCTTTAAACATGTTCAAATAGATTTTAATTTACCACCAATGTAAGTAAGTTTTATTTCTATAGCGCCTTTCACAGGCAAGGGAATGTCACAAGGTGCTGTTCAAAGGAAATAATTAAAATGCAAGAAAATAAAATACAATTAAAAAAAAATCCACAACAATACAAGAAATAAGAAGATTTAAAGAAAAATCTGCATTGCCCATTGCTTTGGGGGTTTTGTAAGATTTTTATTTTTTAAGAAAAAAAGACATGCCCTTTTGAACTCTTTAAATTGTTATTGCTTTTACCATACCAGTGTTTACACCAAGTGTTTGAGAGCCAAGAGTCAGCTGTTTTTATAGGTTTGAACTGATTCCCAGACCAGTCAGGGGACTTATAAACTAAACAGAGCATCTCCCCACAGACAAACATTACCTAAATGCTTTTCACGACCAGGCTGTGCAGTAGATGTGCAAAAGTTCCTGCAGAGTGTTTAAAGAACGTATGCTGACCTACATTCAGACACTATCATTTTTACCAGCAGTTTTACCAAAACATTCTCCCTCCCCGCAACCCTCCAACGGTACCCTGCACCTCACTTCTTTTTCCAACGTCTGGAAAGAGGAACAAGGAACGACTGTTCAGACAGCTGGGGGAAGTGGGAGGAAATATAAATCATATCAAGGAATCTGTCTCCAGGAGTCCACAGAAGACAGTGGGGGATTGAGTCAGAGGCATGTGTGTTTGTGAGCGACCCAAACGGATGCCCTGCCGTGAACAGGCAGCGTCACTGACCGGGCTGCTGAGACAGCTGGTCTGGAGACGGCGGGAAGGCTGTCGTCAGCATGCATTATGATAAAACCAAATCTGAAAGCAGTGAATCCGTCTGTTTTCATCGCTGCTGAGGGTAATGACCCTGCAGTCACTTCACAACTGAGCACAATCATCACTTCTCTGATTTCTGAGATCTCTTCTGTTTCTTTGGTTTTCTTCTTGTCATTCAGAACCTGCTCTGGTACAATCCAGTCTATTTCTGCTCAGAATGGAGAGTTATTTGAAGAGCACAGATCTAGTGATTGCTGACGCCAGTCTGAACAATGCAGACTGTGTTTCTTTACCAGTATTCCTTCATTTAGCTTATTTCTCTAATCACTAGCTGGACCGGTGCTAACGGAACAAGATCTCGTGAGATCTTGTTGTTCCATTACAAAACCTTGTGAGATTTTGTTAGTAAAAAATTTGGTTAAAAAAACGATACCAGTATTTTGCAATACCATATTTTAATGCCAATATCAGTAGGCCGATAATATGGGACACCCTTAGTGATGCAACATAAAGTTGATATTGTGTTTTCATTAGTACAGAATTGTGACAAGAAAAGTGTCCGCCCTCTCTTTGCCTTCTGCCTGATGTCAAAATGTTACAACATGATGCACAAGATTTAAATTTGCAATTTCTCAGTTAGATATCACTTCATCCTGCAAACTGGACCCTTAAGCACTGAGAAAATCTCATCTCCCATTTGATTGATTTGACCTGCGCAACCTCATTTTTAAAGAAAAAAAACCACTTTGCTGTTTTCAGTTGATGCTTCACGGCAGCTACGCACAGTAAAGTTGAAGTCAGCGTAGTGCATTTTTCATCTCAACTATGGAAACTGCCAGATTTCTTTAAGCTGCGTGGGATTATTCTCAGGAAAAGCTCTTGATGGTTTGCATTAGGTTGTTCTGCACAACACGTCCTGTGGAGTGTTTATGCCCCATACGGATGGCAAATTTCTGCTGTGGTGTTTGGGTTAGTTTTCCCTCCACTAGACAACCTCATTGCTAAATGTACACAGAGAAACCATTAACCCACCGTCCACTCATCTTAGGATGTTGCAGCAAAACTGGTGTGCGGAGAACTGCTTAGAAAAGTTGCCAGATTGCACCACAGTTAGATTGGAGCCAATTCTCCTGGCGGAATATAAACAAATGCTTACACAATGATGTATATTATTGATAATTAAACATAGCAAAATAAAGGATATTGCACCAGGAATATTTACTCTGCAAGTCTACATGTGTTATTTAATGCATAAATTGCAGAGAAAATTTAATTTTAATCTGCTGTGAACTCTTCACATTCTGAACGATGCTCAAACTGAACATTAATAACTTTTAAAATACCGTGTATTCAAGTTTGCTGGATTCAAGTTTTGTTTTGTTTTCCCTTTTAAAAGATTATTTCTACTTTTCCTTTGAGATTAGTAGTTTGCAATATTGCCTGGTTATATGGTGTTGGTGTCCACTCCACATGTGATCTTTGTGTTTAATTAAGTCATAATTTGCTTTTGTAGTGATCTGGCTGATTAATAATTGGAACAATTACACAAAAGGTTGCTTCAGATGAGCATGGCATAAATAAACCTTGGTGTTAATGGACCGTTAATGTGGTGTCTGTGTGTATTTGTGTCACCTTTTTGCTACAGACTGTGTTAAAGCTGCTCTGCATGCATTCAGCCCTCACTAGGCTTGCACACACACACTTATATATACACACTGCGCGCTTTCACGCATTGTCGTGTCTGAGGTTTACAACCTTGTTAACAGCAGGTTGGAAAATAGCGGCTTAATATCTGCGGCTGAGAGATAAACTGTCCTGTCTGCTGAGCAGCAGGACCTTCACACACATCTTTTATGGAAATGACCCACATATAACGCATCAAATAAAACTAATCTTTATGATGCATGTGTTGCTTTTCATTATCACAGATTGATTTGGCTCCTGCTTTAACCACACTTCCCACATATAAGACTTTGGGCCTTTGAGGCTGATTGTTTGCCACCAGGCAGCAGCCACCCTGCAGTAAAGCTGTGTGTTTTACAATTGTCAGATTTAATATCCCATTATTTTGTTGGGGAGAGCCTTACAGCTTTCTGCATGACCTTGTTAACCATTCTTTTGTTGCTGTTTCTTTTTTCCTGACCTAGATGTCAACACTTGAGCAGGAAGGGGAGGAGGTGGTTGGACAGGCTCGATGTCCCTTCGAGTCCCGTCAGTCCAATGTCGGCCTTTTTGCAGGTAAATAACCTAAACTGACCCAGTCCACAAGCTCACCTTGTACAGCTGCTGATATGCCTCATTAGGATTTACTGAGCATATGAAAAATTTCATCCGGTACCAATAACCAATCATTTTCTGTTTCTTATGACCGATACTATACCGATATCGGGCTAATAATATCGTGCTTCTCTAGATTTTTTACACAGGTCAGGCTGGGGGTAGCACATCTTGCATTGTCTGTTTAAATTAGACTGAGCCGATATAAAGTCTGAACAGGTTTCCAGATCTGACTCACTCATTATACAAGTTAATTCACATGAGGTGAAATTGCCTTTGGAGAATCTCCAGGTGATGTGCGAGTGCATCAAAAGCTGCAGCCATGCATGACTGAATGGAACTTAACAGCTGAATAAAGAGAAAACTAATATGGAAATGCAGCAGTCTTGAATTTATCCACTGAATTAGAAGTCTGGCCATGAAACATAAAAACAGAGGATCGTTTAGTAGAGCATTTTAAATACATTTGAACAAAATGGAGCACCATAAATCCCATGAATCACATAAAATGTAATCAGCATTATTGGAAATTGACCTGAGATGATTAGATTTGTTTTTGTTTGATATGAGTGTGACTTAATTGTTCTTTGATAAATTACCAAAAGCCAGAATCCTGCGGGTATTTCACTTTATTTAATAATAATCATGTACCGTAATTCTCTGAGTTCAAGTTTTTAAAACACATTGTTAATCACTAGGGATGTTCAATATTGGCATTTTACTGATATCTGATACCGATATAAGCAGATAACTTACAGGTTCTCTCTCTCATATTTTTAGAAATACAACTATTTTCTGCTCCAGGAACAAAGATCCCAAAATAGCCTTAACTCAGTCAGAGGAGTTCATTTTCAACATCTGGCTGCCAGATATCAGATACTAGCAGGTATTAGCCAACATGTGGCTAATTATAATGTTTCTGACAACTTGCTAATTTAACTAACAACTTAAAACCAGACATATTATAAGCAGCTTGAAAGCAAATCAGTCTGTAGCAGCCGCAGCTCCACCGAAGTCACATGACACTGAAAGGAATGCTGGGATAAGAAGTTCTTCCAGGATAACAGTCACTATTACTTTCTACATGCTGGACTGCTGCTAATGGAATAAGATCTCACGAGACTCCATAACAAAACAACGAGATTTTGCGAGATTTCGTTATCGGTCTGAAAAAACCTTCCGATATCGCGTTTTAATGTCGATATCAGCCGCTAATATCAGTGAGCCGATAATATCGAACATCCCTATTATTAACAAATGAGAGGACTGGGATGGAAAATGTGCTTGATTTCTAATAAATAGGCTGAAACATGTTCATGAATATGCAAAGAAAAAGATAATTGCAAATAAATGCTAGTTCGTCTTAGTGTAATCTAGAATTAAGGAGTGGCTCCTTGAGCGGTACAAACAGAAGTTTCCTCTGTGATGAATTCTGCTTGTCGTTTGGATTTACAGTTTCTTTACTAATCATAGCAGAGAAGCAAGCTGATACGCTGTGAACACACTGAGGTCAAACTGAGGGAAGAGAAGGGAGAGCCAAGCCTGCACTCAATCCTGCCAGCTTTCCACTGACATTTATGCAAAGTTCACTCAGGGTGCTTTGAAAACTGGCACCTTCTCCTACATCTGTTCTCCTCAACCTCTTTAAAGAGCACTAAAATATATCTGTGACTAAAATAGGTACTTAAAAGAAGTGGGTTATCATTGGGAATTGTTCCTCACCCTCCCTTTTTTTTGTTCTCCTGTCCTTCAGGTGGTGACTTCTACTCTGCCACCATGACTGACTTCTTGGCCAGCGATGCAGTGATCTACAGAAGTCTTGGAGAAAGTAGTCCTGTTCTCCGTACGGTCAAGTACGACTCCAAATGGCTCCGAGGTGAGCATGTTGAAGCGAAGCAGCACATAAAGCAGGGAGGTGGTGGTTGCAGAAACGAGACTCACGGTCGGATGACATCCAAGCCTCTGAAACATGAATCATCACTGAGTTTCAGTGTAATAAATCTCATCTAATCATGCATATGCGGTAGCTTACCTGCTGCCCGTTCAGCCATGATTATTTCATTTAAAATCTTGTCTGATGTCCATGTTTATAATGATACAAGATGGAGTTGATACAGGAGGTAGCATCAGTTTCTAAAACTACATTAAATTGTTTGTATTTCTAATCTAATCACTTCACATCTGCTCCTTTTGTGTTGGATCTTTCTGTAAACACCTGATCTGATGTCATTTAAAGCTCAACATGTAATCTTTCATCCTCCATCTCTCGCCAGGTGGGGAGTATTGCTTCCAACAGAGAAAAAATCACTCCTCAAGTTTGGAAATGTTTGGTTCTTATCAGCATATTTGTAGCTGATTAATTCTGTGCTAATTAATCGTTTCATCTGTAGGACTATGCATGATATTTGGAGCACAGCAGTAGTTCCTGGGAGGGAGGATATTTTGTGCAGGTTGTTTGTGAGCAGAAGGGAATGTACAGTATGTGGAGGATGTTAACACCTGTTCCCAAACGGAGTTTCTCATTCATCCAAAAAGCATCAAGCCAAAACTATTAGGACAGTTCTGGATGCTGGTCCTGCTTTTCCTGGAAACTAATTGTTGTATTCGGTGAGATTACTCTGACAGGTTCTTCTCTTCTCGTCTCTTTTTTCTTTTTTATTATCTACCATTTAAATCAGCGAAGCTTGACAATGTGGCTGTGACTCAACAAATGCTTCATTCTTCTCCAGCACAGTTGCATCAACACTTAGAAATGGCTTCAACAACTAGTGAAATAAGACTTGTCACACTGAATAGCTTTTTGTAATAATATTTATGTAAACTGTACATGTAGTTATCCTTCAAACTTTTTGTAATTTAGGTTCTTTTGATATCACAGTTGCAGCCCAAAATAGATTCAGATCAAAGATGGGAAAGAAATTAATTGTTGCAGTGGGAATCTTTGGCAGTGTTAAATGTAACCCTCTACTTTCTTCTATCTTATTTAAATATGTGACAACTGCACAGGACCATCTGTTTAAAACTAATTGATATTTAATCTCTGATTGTTCTTATTTAAATATCTTATTTCACAGATGTGCCGTTTTATATTTGAGCCTCTGTATTTGCCAGCTACTCCTCCTTCCTGGTCATGATGCGTTTTTATTTGTGACACATGTTTTTTCTGGTCTACAGAACCCCATTTCCTCCACGCCATCGAGTATGGGAACTACGTGTACTTTTTCTTCAGTGAGATCGCGGTGGAGTACACCACGCTCGGCAAGGTGAGGGACTCAACTCATCGTCTCTGGGCAGATTAAACCCCAACAGCAGAATCGCTTCTTATGCAGACCACATCATTAACCATGATTCAGTGTGCCTTGCTGCTGGGCGTGTTGGTTTTTAAATCAGGTGTCGGCTTTTCTGTGTTTTCTTTCTCATGTCCTGTAGGTGGTTTTCTCAAGAGTTGCACGCGTCTGTAAGAACGACAACGGGGGCTCCCCGAGGGTGCTGGAGCGGTACTGGACGTCCTTCCTCAAAGCCCGGCTGAACTGCTCTGTGCCCGGAGATTCCTTCTTCTACTTCGACGTGCTGCAGTCGCTGACCAACGTGCTGCAGATCAACCACCGGCCAGCTGTGCTCGGAGTCTTCACCACCCAGGCAAACAGGTCGGGGTCAGCGCTGTCAGCACTGATGCAAATGTATTAACTATAGTTCCCAGGATGACAAGGGTTTTTTTTGTTTGTTTTTTGCAAATTATGTCAGTATTTAAAGTGAAATGGGAATTGACAGTGAAAAACATTTACAGTGGAAATGCAGACAGAAGTAATGTACCGTGTAAAAAGGCAAGGCAAGTTTATTTGTATAGCACATTTCATGTACAGAACAATTCAAAGTGCTTTACATAAAACATTATAAGCAAAAGGGAGAGAAATGGAAAAAAGTGGATAAAAGAAGTGAAAGAGGGGTTGGATTTTTATGTCTGAGTAGGATCTAGCAACTTCCAAGAACAAGGTTTACACATAAACATGATGGTGTCAAATATATGGGTGAAAATATATGTAGATAAGGAGAGAGAAGGAACAAGAAAAGGAGGAAAAAACTGAGAGGGAAAATGAACAATGCTGTTTGCATATAAATGTATATAAATAGTAACAATGGTAATAATCATAGTAACAATAGTAGAGACAAAATTTATAACAGTATATAACAGTGTTGGTGGTGGTAGCAGTAGTAATAAGATACTGTAATAGTAATAGCAGTAGTTGTAATAAGCCAGCCAGGATACCCTCCACATGCCACCCCACTACAGATCTTCACAATTTTGTGAAGCTGTAATTGTGAAGCAATTGACATCCAAGCCCCCCCCCCCCCCCCCCCCTCCCCCACCACCATTATTTTATGTTTTTATTATCATTATTATTGGCATCAGAATGTGGTCTTTTTGTCACTTAAGGCGGAAAGACTGTCAACCATCGCAATGGTCGCCAGAAATTAGTGTCAGGCTGATCAGTCAGCCTCCGTCTTCCCGGCACGATCAGAAAATGTCATAAGAACATACTGAACTCCAGACTTGGGCGTGCCTTCTACGCGTGCGTAAAATATGTCACCACAGCCGCAAACGGCACTTACCTGTATTTTATGATTAAAGACGATCGATCCAAAACGATGCCAGACCGTGTGGGAGTGCGCATATTATGTCCATGCTTTCGTTCTTCATCTGGTTTGTTTATCATCTCCTTTTCTTTCCTTCTCATTCATGGATTCACTAACAAGAGCAATCCCTCCTCCAATCTGATTGGTCAGTCCATCGCCAGCTGAATGATGCCACACATGTTCAATCGGCTGAAAGATTCTGCGACAGTTCCTGACAGCCAATGACGCCGAACTGACTCATGTCCCTGAATTAAAAAGACTCCATCATATAACTGAAATGCACTTGTGAGCAGGTGGATCTCGGCTGAAGTCTGAAATGTTTACTGCAGCTGAAAACTGAGCTTTTCTCCAGAAAAGCCCGGTGTTCCTTCACAGCAGCAGTTGTTCAACAGCAACCGTCACTAATAAGCTCACTGTTTACAGCGTTAATTGGTGCTTCTCTCTAACACATCCTCTGTTTTGTCACTCTTCAGTGCCTCTGATGCATCTGTTGAAACCTCACTGAGCAAAGATGAGATAAAGAGACTTTTTCACAGGGTTCTGATCCACTTTTCTTTTAGCTGTCAGAGAAAACGGACACACAGCAGACCAAAGCTGCTGCCATTATTTTCTAGGGTAGACTGCAAAGTAAACTGTTCCAGGTAGTTCTGCAGGTATGCAGTGGATACGGATGTCCTTGAATGACCACATGCAAATCATGTTGGTTTGTGCACATTGGGTGCATTTATGAGCGTACAGAATCTGTGATATGAGGGAGAGTTTGGATGCTTTCTGGTTTCTATTTTTAGTCCAGGTTGTATTGACTACTTCTGCATGCACAGTTTGGCTGCACTTTGGGGAATGATTTTGTGGAGGTCAAAAGTAGCAGAATGATTTGGTTACAGTGCAATGAATTTTAAAAGCGATCAACTTTAATTCAGCGCAATTTATCAGCATTCAGAAGATGGACAGGAAGTCTTTAATCTGGTCATCAGTCGCCAACTGGTTCCCAAATTGTTTTTAAAGATTCTTTTACTCATGATAAAGGCCATACAGTAGGGGTGGGAATCACAAGGTACCTCATGATACGATGCTATCATGATATTTTGCCTACGATAGCGATAATATCACGATATGGCAATTCTGCAATAATGGATATATTGCGATAGATTTAATCCATGATGCACCACAGTACGTGGCACTGAAGACTTTCCCAATTTATTGACCAAAGTGAAATGAAATACAAAATATTGTCAATCAGTTTCACATAAATGACAGCAATTCATGTGAAAGTAGTAAAAGAGTAAAACAAAGTGCACAGCGGTTCTTCTTAAAGGAGTATTATGAAAACACATCCGTGCATTTAAAAATTAAACATTTCCATCAGTCCATTATGATCTCATTAGCTGTGTGGTTTATGAAAACCTGGACACACATTTTAACTTTCCACTGTGTGTAAAGTTTAACCTGAACTTGCGGGCGACACATAAATATCAGTGCTGAAGCAGATACTTTTCTACATGCTGGACCGCTGCAAATAGAAAAACAAAATCTCACGAGATTTTGTAATAGAAGATGGATTCTTGCGAGATTTCATAACTAAAAATATCGATACAGAGTTTTTCAATGTTGAAATGATCTCGCAACATAAAAAATCACGATATTTCAGTGTATCAATATTTTGTCCCACCCCTACTAAACAGTATTCTTACATTTTACACATTCACGTTTTAAAACTAGCACTGACATACAAATATTAGAGATGCAGCGATCCGATACCCGGATCAGATATTGGCTCCGATATTGACTAATTAGCTGGATCGGATATCGGATGAATGTGGCCGATCCAGCATTCTGTTCCAGTCATTTCTGTTTTTATTAATATTATAATAAATGTGCACTTTTGTTATTTGTTAATGAATAATATTAAGTAAATTTATGTTAATTTTCTATCTTTTTTTTTAACAAGGCTAAATGTTCATGTCCAGCCTGATGCCTTTACTCGCATAGTAAGGTATACGGTTCATTCATTCAACAATAGTACCGGATCAGAATCGGGTATCGGCCGATACGCACACATTGGATCAGAAAATACTGAATCGGTGCATCTGTAACAAATATAAAGTGTAAACAGCATTTTATCTGCTCAGACAGCACCATTGTGCTCATTCTTGGAGAGGATGGTGAATTCCAGGCCTTCATGTTGCTCACTGCGATGTTTTCCTCTCTGTTGTCTCCTGAGCAGCATCACTGGCTCTGCGGTCTGTGCTTTCTACATGGACGACATCGAGAAGGCATTCAACGGCAAATTCAAAGAGCAGAGGAACAGCGAGTCAGCATGGACACCTGTTCCAGAGGAGCAAGTCCCAAAGCCAAGGTGAGCCATGCATCTTCATCAAAAACACAAACTGTCACTTTCCAACATGTTTTCCTGCTTCTACCAGAAGAGCCGCCGCTGTTGCTGTTATTATTCTGCACAGATGTCTCCAAGAATACAAAAGCTTGCAGTCGCATAATACACCTGTTACCCCTCCTGCTGGTCCCCCAGAACAAACAGCTGCGAGTGTTTTTACATCTGTGTCGCTCTTATCGGAGTCAGCAGTGATGTGTTTTTGTTCCTTTCCTTTCTGTTATCGTGCAGGCCCGGCAGCTGCGCCGGCGAAGGCTCTGCAGCCGCCTACAAGTCATCCACCACCTTCCCAGACGAGACTCTGACTTTCATCAAGTCCTATCCGCTTATGGACGAGTCCGTCCCCTCAGTCAATGACAGACCCTACTTCACCCGCACCACCAGCAGGTAGAGTTTCCACTCTGAAAGCTGATGGAGTAGATTTCATCTGGCTGAGCAGAACGCCTTATTGACAGGAACGTGGGATCAAAAAGTCTTCATGGAGGAGGATTAAAGAAACAAGACATAAAAACACCACTGTGGATCACTCACTTCTTTTTAACACCCCATCAGACCCCAGTCCCTAATCTGTTGACCTTATACAACCTGTAATCCATCAGAGTCCTCCAGGATCCCTCCGTTAGCATCTCTCAGCTCTCACAAACTAAGTTCAAGAGCCAATTGTGTCCCTTCTTGAAAACTACATTTAATATTTGGTTAATTGCTTAAGAGCTCATCCATTACATATAGATATCAAATACTAACTGGCTGCAGCTGTTTTATCCTTTTATATTAATTTAAGTTTGACCTGGAGGCTGAAACAAGTTTAATTCTACCTGTTATTAATGATCTGCTTCCTTTTAAATAAGCCTACAATTAAGTGTGATTTCTGTATTTAATTTCTTTTATAAGCAATTATTTGGTTCATTAAATTCCTAAAATATTGTAAAGCACTGTGCACAAAAAGGCAAGAAAATGCTTCTGGCCACCTGTCCAAAATCCACATATCCTTTACTTTTCAATCTGCTGTATTCTGTCGGCTGTAGAGTCTCACATAGGCATGTATGCCTTCCTAATTATATCAGATTCAGATTCAGACAACTTTATTGATTCAAAGGGTAATTCATTTGCAGCTCACCAACCTCCACATAACTTACCGATAAATCAGTCACTGCAACAACGGTCTACATCAGCACCAGCAAAACCGAAGAAAGTAAAACAGGGAAAAAGAAACAGATTAAAAATGGTAAACAATCAAAAGAAAAATGGAAAGGTGAATATGATTTATTTAAAACAAAAGAAAGTACAGGTATGCACACTCAGTCAAAAGACCTGAACTTGCAAGGAGATGCACCGTATGTATTTTTTAGCTTTTATGCTTAAAACTAGGGCTGTTCAATTTTGGCCTTTTTACCGATATGTGTCCAACTCTTAATTTTCTATCTCAGATATCAACGTATACCAAAATATGGAGACAACTGTGATGTTGTATCACCCATATTTTGAAAGATACAACTATATTCTGCTCCAGGAGCAAAGATCCCAAAATAGTCATAACTCAGCCAGAGGAGTTCATTTTGGGCATCTGGCTGCCAGATATTTTATTTATTTATTTAGTATCGTGATACCACTGTACAGATACAAAACATGCAGTTTGTTTCCACTTGTGAGAGTTTTAGCCAATGAAATGATTTGAAAGCAGCCAGATTCTGGCTTCTGTGTCACATGATGGTGGTAGCCTATCAGATGTCATGATGATGTTGCTACTGTTAGTGATGATGATGTTTAGTTATTTTTCAGTGCTTTAATGCAGGTTATCGCACGTTATGTTTTGTTACATTTATAATATTACTATTACATTTTGTATTTAAATATTTTCCACTGTATAAATTTAAATAATCTTAACCTGTAGTTAAGTTAGTTGATGATTAAAAGAAGTCTTTAATCTTTTTTTTTTCTGTTTGTTTAATTTCATCATCAATATAATTTATTACTGTATTGCTTTAAAAGCATTTCTTACCAATACTTCTGTTCTCAAGTTTTACTTATATTTAATATTGTACTTACATTCAAGATATTAATGCAAACTGTACAATCATGGTTTTCTTTAAAGGGACCAGAAGTATCTGTATCGATGTTAGTATTGCTAAAAAAAAAAAAAAGAAGTACCATAAACTACTGGCATTGTAGCGATATGAAAAGTTTCACCCGTCCCTAGTTTCAGCTTCCAGCTGCGTTCATTTACAGTAACTCACTGTTGACAAACTCATCCTGACTACCAGACTAATAACTCATGAACATACTGGGGTAATCAGACGTCCCAGTAGCTCCAAATTTGCAATCTTAGTCTTCCAACGACACAAACACTAAATATTCAGCACACTTTCTGAACATTTCTATAACCATTAATTGCTGCTCACAGTGTGGCGGCTACAAAATAAGCCTGGAGAGAAAATGCCAAGCTCATTTCTTTAATGGCTTCTATGTATTTATTTTCTCTGGCAACATAATGTACCCGCAGTGTTTTCACACTGGAGGCCGTGATTGGTATAGATGAATGAGTTCAGGTGGAACACTCAACCTTGTCCCTCATTAAAACTCATTGGATTTATTCAGCGGTCGATCTCAGCCCACATCAAAGGCAAGGCTCTCGGGGAGAGGATCTTCCTCGAGTGCTGCCCTGACCTGCAGACGCTCCACAGCAGCGCACGTCGAAGAGAGACGGCTGCTACTGTGTAGGAGTGCGCTTGTTGTGACATTTGAGAGCCCGCTGGTATGAGATGATGATGGGGTGGACGTAGAATCGTAGTGTCAAGTGTTTCATTCACCACCACAATAACTGCAGACAAGGACGTACACACAGCAGCAGCACATCACTGATTCAGCCTCAGAGTGTGCAGGAGCCTCCTCCGTGCCTCCTGAAGCAGAGCCAGGCTGACAGCCAGCCAGACACCGCTGTGGCTGCACACCGGGGAAACGTGTACCGCTTCACATCTGCCGCCAAAAACATCACATCTGCCGTGCTTTTCCCTAGAGACCTGCTAGACAAATGAAATCCAACCACAAGCGCATCACGCTGCAGTGCCGAGTCATCGCAGGGACGTGCCAGTCAAGCCGATGTGGGTAAACACACCAGCCTGTGTGGGACCATCTGGGAGAGACGGAGGGCACCGAGACTGCTGCGGGTGTCCTCTGTAGAAAAATCAAGAAGGAATGCAATGCCAAAAAAAATTCTTAGAGAAAGTGTATTTGACTAAATGGTGGGTCAGAGAGGGACATTGCATGCTGGGAAATGAATGAGTAAAGCTCCAGACTCAAGGTGTCCTTCAGTAAAGGCGTTAGCGGATCCTCTGGAGCCAGAGGTAGATGGCTGCGGCGATGCTGGGGGCTCCCAGGTGCAGCCGCGCAGTGTGGGGTGAATATGAAGCAGGGCGTTGCTGCAAATGAGGCTGCACTCACTCAACTTCACGATAGAAAGTTTAGACACAAACGGAGGCAGCAGCGTGCAGAGATGCAGTTAAACGACACAGAAGATGATCGACTGGATGAGTGAGGGTGGACGGGCAGATGAATTAGCAGGGTGACAGTTTTAGAGGAGGTAGGCGATGAAGACGGGAGCGGAGGGTTGGGAGATGAATTGACTGATTAAACACTGAAGCTTTATACAATGAGCTGAGTACTCACCCACTGTTTGTCTTTACCAGTAAAAACCGACTTTACAAAGCAGGACCGGCATGCTTGATATGATTACCGTCCCGTCGTTACGCGTCTCACTTTTCCTTCATGTTTATCAGTACTTTATGATAAATATGTGTCTCCTCCCGTCCCTCACGCAGGTTCAAGTTGACCCAGATAGCAGTGGACACATCAGCGGGGCCCTATAAGAACTACACCGTGGTGTTCTTGGGCTCGGATAACGGCCATGTGCTGAAGATCCTGGCCAGCACTGAGGGAGCCAACGCATCTTTCAGCACCCATGTCCTGGAGGACATCGACGTCTACAATCCAAACAAGTCAGACCATATAACATTTTTTATTTTTCATGTTTATTTACATTTTAGATTTGTGTTTTCTTTATTGTTTCTGCTTAATTTCTGATTAGTTTTTCCTTAAGTATCTTTTTTCTTCCTTTCATGTTCTCTTCTTCTGCATCTCCTCCTCTTCTTTGTTCTCCCTTCATCTGTTCTGCCCACTCACTCTCTGGTCTGTAGTGATATCGTGCATCAGCTGGTGCAGCTAAAGGATTATGCTTTTTATGTCTATACAAGGGATCAATCAATGCAGATTTTTAGAGCAGATACAAATATTTTCTCATCAGCCGATGGCTGACAGCGTGACGATATTTGGAGCCGATACTGCATTTGACTCCCATTTTGCTAAAATGAAGGATACAATGAAAAGTTAATTTACTTGTAAACAAATATTAAATAGAAACATTAAACTTGTATTAAAAAGAAGTTGGTAAATTATGCCGATTGGGGGTATTGGCCAATACACCCTTTATCGACCAATACCAGCAAAAAAAGCAAATACCAGCCTAAGATATTGGCTGTTGGATGTATCGGTCTATCCTTAGTCTCCAGATTAATCTGTTTTCTTGCAACGCAGCTTGAAAAAGTCTTTCTTCATGGAGACGACTGGTTATCTGCCACATTTGAAACAGAAACTGAACAAGTCTTATTGTGACGGATGCTTTTGGGTTTGTGTCCGCAGATGCAACGTGCGAGGGGAGGACAGGAGGGTGCTGGGTCTCGAGTTGGACCGGGATCATCACGCGCTGTTCGTGGCGTTCTCCAGCTGTGTGATCCGCGTACCGCTCAGCCGCTGCTCCGAGTACAGCGTCTGCAAGAAGTGAGTGACTTGTAGAGCAGCTTAGAGCTGCAGGTTTTAAGCTTTTCTCATTTTGGTTTGTTTTCTTTGTTTTTTAAGCAAAAAAAAATCCCCCACAAAATTCTATTGTTGTAATTCAGATCCAAACTGTTCTGAAGGTGGTTTGAAATGTGACTCCAGTCAGATTCCTGCAGGCACTTCTCTGGGACTATCTGATTTGAATTTAGTGTCTTTTTCAATATAAACGTAACAGAAAAGCTCCCTTTTCTATGGAAGAAACTTCATCCAGGGCTGAAATAAATTGAACCTGATCACTTGTAAATCTGGTTTCAGAGCTTTAGTGTGAATATTATCCCGGGGCTCTTGGATGGGATGAAGCTCGCTCTGTGCTGCAGGGTTAGCACACACACGGCTCAGGAGAGGACAGAATTTCAGTATCGGTTTGGTGGGTTGTTTCTATTGGCTGTGCTTGTGTTTGTCCAATCATGCAGCACAGCATAACTAACTTGATCTTAGACGTGAGCATTTGGACATCACTCGTCTCACACTTAATTTCTAAACAACTAAACGTTATCAAAACACAGAAATTTAACCACGGTCTGAAATCATCCATACTTTACCACATTGGGAAATTTATGAGCTTAAATGTTGTTAAGTCAGAAAAAATGCAGTTTTTCAACCGTCCCAAGCTGCCCAGAAACAGTGCGTGGAATTTGGTGATCCCACATTTTCACCGTGAATGAATACGGTGCCAGCACGGCCGGGTAATTGGAGTAAAGCAGTTTCCTTTAAGCGACCGTTTTAGGAAATGTGTCCACTCATGATAATATTATAGGTTTTTTGCCTGCCTGGCTCCTGGAGCTTTTTGGACCAACTTTTAGAAAATTATTAGCAGCGTTAGCAGCTATGTGATCAGCAAAGCAGCAGAAGTACTGAGTTGCTTCAGAAATGCTTAAAGAGTGAGCATGTGAAATCATGGATTTCAGACTTGCAGCTTGTGTGCATTTTTTTAAGCCATAAAATGTTATTTATAGCAATAGTGTGGTTTATTTTACTAAACAGCACCACTCATCAGTGAGAAAATATAAATAGTTCAAGCTGTAATTATAACTATGTTCTAGGCTTTATGCATAACGCCACTGCTTCCTGAAATAAACCAGTTCTTTTGTTACCTTTCATTACTGGACAAACTGATTAATCCAGGTGTGTCTGACCATTGTTGCCATGGTTACTGAGTTCAGTTCATCCAGACAGGAAAAAAGGAGCTGGCTTAAATTCAGGAAACAGTGGAGTTGTGCATGTAGCCCTTTGCACAACAAATATTGCATCAAAACCTCAGTGTTATGATTAGCAGAATATAACCCACATATGAGGTTTATTTTCATGTGTGAGTTTGATAAGTTTGTTTTTTATGGATCCACACAGATCTACAGGCAGATAAACTGACCACCTTAAAGTTTTCATCATAATGAAGACTAGGTCTTTCATCTTCCCTTTAGATTTTTAATTATTTTGACTTCTTAGTCTTAACAACTGAAAGACAAAAACTCAAAGGGGAATTTTGCTTTTTTTGAACCTGGGGTTTGTTTTAATATGTCCTGTCATATATGTAAAGTGATGTAGAAAGGAATTTTCAAGATTACTCCAGTATTTAGCCGGACAGGCAGCATAGCAGCCTAGCTAATGATAAGTAAAGGGCAATTAGCTGCCGCATCTAAGTTCGCCCTAAAAATGTGCTTTTTTTCCACACTGAAGGGCTCAGATAGTCTCAACGAGTGTCTGACAACATACTAGAGAGGAGAAATGAACGGAAGTATCTACATTACCTGGAAATCGCTATATGTTTTGGTGTCTGTGTCCAAATCTCGTTCGGAAATCACATGGTAACTTGGGTCAAATCACCGGTGGGGGACGCAAGTTATTGCGCGATTTCAGAAATCGCGTGATATCTTAGGTCAAAACACCAGGGGCGGACGTGAGTTATCGTGCAATTTCAGTGTGAGATTTGATTTCCAGTATCCTGAGATTTGGACACAGACGCCAAAACAAATAGCGATCGTGAGGCAATGTACATACTTTTGTTCAATTCTCCTCTCTGGTATGTTGTCGGACACTTGTTGAGACTATCTGAGCCTTTCAGTGTGAAAAAAAAAAAGCACGTTTTTAGAGCGAACTTGGATGCGGGGGCTAATTAGCATACTTATCATTAGCTGGGCTGATATGCTGCCTGCCCGGCTAAATACTGGAGCTATCTTGATAATTTTTTTCTTCATCACTCACATATATGAAAGGACATATAAAAACAGACCCCAGGTTTAAAAAAAGCTGAATTCCTAAATAACGAGACAAAAACTTGAGTCTGTGTCCTAACTAGAGTATGACTGTGGTAATGAATGGAGGAAGTTAAAGGTTGAATATGGAAAATTTTATAAAAAAAAATATATATAAAAAAAAAAAACAAGGAGGTGGGGGGAGGGGAAAAAAAAAAAAAAAACAAAAAAAAAAAAATATAAAAAAAAAAAAAAAAAAAAAAATTGGGGGGGAAAGGAAAATATAAAAAAAAAGGGCAGGGGGAAAAAAGGAGAAAAAAAAGTGGAAGGGGGGGGGGGGGGGGAAAAAAGAGGAGAAGGGAGGAGGAGGGCGAACGGGGAAGAAAAAATTGTTATCTGGGGGGGGGGAGAGGGGAGAGGAAGAAAAGAGGTGGAAAAAAAGAGAGAAGAAATAAAAAAAAGAAAAAAAAAAATTCAGGGGAAAAAAAAAAGGGAAAAATCTGGGGGGGGAGAGAAATATTTAAAAAAAAAGATATATAAAATAATCTTTTTGAAAGGGGGGGGGTGTGGTGGGGGGGGGGCGGGCAACGGGGGGGGGATTTATTTCTTTCTCTGCCAAACCAAAACCAACGCGAAGGGGCGGGCCGGGCCGGGCCCTTCCCCACCCCTTAAATGATCTCTTGCCAAGAAAACCTCTAAGAGTCTCTAAATGATGAAGGATTGATTTTTCCATCATAGATTTGATCATCACACGATTTATGGTTTGTAGTGTTTACAGTCAGATCGCTGTTTTTTTTTACAGCTGAGCTCCTCAAACCACTTTTCAGTTAAAAGAAACTAACAGTTGTTCCCAGATTTATGAGCTCTTGCCAGTTATTGGTGTGTAGGTTGTCCGACTGTCCATCAGGTGCTCATACGACTAGAATTTGATGCATAAACAGGAAATCAAGATCCAGTTTATCATAAAAATGAAATGATGGACATGATGTCCTTGTTTTATTTTTCTGTGTTTATGGAAAGCGGTATTTTCTGTTTCTGTGAGGAAGATGAAAGATGGAGCAGTAGAGTGAGTCCACAGAAACTGGATTTTTATCGCTTTTAAAACTTGGACTGCAGTTGGTGTGTTAAAACAACAACTGTTCAGAGATTCTGTGCAACACCTGTAAGAGAGTCCCTGAGCTTAGCAAAGACCACACTTTGCTGAAGGTGTTTTTTAAGCTGGCCTCTAATGGTTTTATCCACAGCTTTACTTTCATTTGTTTGTTTTTTTAATTTATTTGTTTTGGAGTCTTTGGAAGAAAAAAAACTGCTGTAGTTCACTTTGGTGGTCTGTGTCGATTACGAGTTTTCATCCCGTTTAGTCAGATTTTGCTCTCAGTGCTGCAACATTAGCGACTCAACAAGGCTGAAAGCAGCTTTTTATCTGCAGCTGAAACGCGTTTGTGTCTGGGAATATGTTTATGAGCACAGCACAGCCTCCAAGCTCCTCTCTTACCGTCCTTTGTTTTGGCAAAACATGTTTTGCCTCAGCTAATGTACTTGCTGTCTTGCTTCAGGATCTATTTTTGGGGCTGTGAGGAATGTTTGCCCCTGCAAGCCCTCCCCCTACCCCCTTTTCCCCCTGCCATGTCAAGGTGGAGGAAAGATTTCTCCTCCCCAGCTCCTTTTGGGAGTGCGTATACCCCCATTGCATGCTAACTCCTCATGCAAAGGCCTGGGGAAGCTTTCAACACCATTTAGTCATAAATTGGAACCAGCTGATTGGCTTGTAGCCAGCAGGGGTGTGTTTTTCTTTTTTTCTGTTTTTTCCTATAGCTGGAGAGGAGAGGAAAAGACAGAACAGGGTGGGAATGGATAGGCCCCGTCTTCCTTAAGCTCCCGGGCCAGCTACATCCCCAGATCCTTTTTAAAGACTACAGCTACAGCACACCTCATGCTTGGATTAGGGGCCCCGTAAGCTGCATCAGCACTGGCCAGGAGGTCCGGTTTCAGCCACCATATCCTCCTTTAACACACCAATGAATCTGTCTCCCTCCAGATGAGATTTACTTCATCGCTGTTTCTGCAGCCTCCATTTTCTCTCACTCCTGCCCCCCCCCCCCCCCCCCCCAGCCTGTATCATCAGGTTTGTTTTTTTTCCACTCGAGGCCCTGCTGCCAATATTAGGTTTCAGAAAATACTCAGTTTTGAGCCTCAGCAGGGAACTGTATGAAATGGGAATTTTAATAAAAAAGAAATACAATAAAAGGCCAGGAGAGGCCCTAAACCCTCGGAGTCTGTAGATCCAGGGATTTTCAGCCCCATCAGATATTTCCTTTTTTCATGAACTGGCTGAACCTGCTCTTACATCTGTTTTTAGACAGAGAAATATATATTAATTTCCCCCCATAAAGAATTGTTCATTAAGGTAAGAACATAAGGCTTGAATTCATCAAAGTGTATTTCCAGTTTATTGCAGCTTTGGTCTTGTTTTTTTATCGTTGTCCCCATGTTTTCTATACTTATATGATCATACTGTTGTAAATCAAAGTAATTCCTGAAGTCTGGCAGCACCTCAGAACTGTAATAAAAACCAGTAGAACCAGAAACACAAGAGATCAGACTGATTGAAAGGTTTTAAAATGGAAAACTGAAACCACAGAGCAAAAGTTCCAACAAAACCTGCTCAGTTAATGCTCAAAGAAAAGGCAAAAATAAACTTGGCATGGCATTCCCTGAATTCATCACTCGAGTAAAATGACAAATTTCTGCCAGTCTTAACTTATATTAATGTGTCATGCAGCTTTAAACACACCTACAGCTACGGAGGAAGTGACAATTGTGCACAATATTTGTCAAATATTCAAGATCGTGGGCAGTAAATCAAGTGACATACAGTGTGATGCATACATTCTCTCTGCAACATTGCAGACAAATGTTCATGTTTGCATTTGCCCAAGAGGCCGAAAGATCCTTTTTCATTGCTGTCATTCTGCAGCTTCCCCTCAGATTAGCTCGTAACTCATCATGCTGGTCTGTAATTGCACCTGGATGCAGTTTATACATGGAAAATTATTGATTGATTGATGGGAAAGGGTGTTAATAGTACAGTCCTGTTGACCTGTTGTAAACCTGACAAGACTGATTTAGATTTAGACTAAATATAGACCATCTGCATACTGACCAGCAAAGCCGAAGCAGCTGTTAATGAGTGGAAAGTCATGTATGTGTGTTATCAATCATCGGTATCGGCCTCTAGGAGCTGAAATTTATCAGTTATCACTATCGTTTTTTAAAAAGGTAATTTTGCCAACCCCATGTGTCGGCATGCCTTTGGACGAGATGCTAAAATCTCAGTATTATCTCTGATATGCTCATTTGTATGTTAATGCATTTGTAGGTAACAAATGCTTTATGAATGCTTTAAGAAACTAAAATCTCACCAATTTCTGTGAAAATGAAAAAGCGGCTGCACTCCTCTAAAGTCTTTTATACAACATTGACAAAGTTTTTTCTATCACCAAACTTTAGTGGGAAACCATTGTGTCAAAAAGTTTTTAACGGAAAAGCATTTGTTCAGTTACAGTCAGCACGGTCCGAAACAGGAAATCAATCTGAAAACTGATGGATGCTTTGGACAAAGTCATTATTTTGTTAATAGTCTTCCGTTTTCCCTGCAACAATCTGAGCTGTTGTCTTCGTAGCTTTTCTGCTGACGCGTTTGTAGATTTGTCCAACAGGCTTGGTGGTGCAATACTGTGAATTCATGTTTCATTACAGCAGAGTTATGAACATTTCATATTTTTCTAATCCAGTAAATGTATAAAAAGTGTCAGTACTGGAGCAGTTTTTCACCAGCGGTGCCACATTAGCTGAACCAGCTTCCAGTAAGTCAGATTTCTGTTATTTCGAAGACTTTGGCAGCGTGACAGCTGGAAGTTACAAAGGTCGGCCTCAGACCCTCAGCAGCTAATGGATGTTCCTTACAGTTCGTGACTGCAAACACACACACACGCACATCTACCTTCATGTTCATGATATTATGACAGAAGTCTGGAGCCTTAAAGAGAAGCTTTGGGGACACACAATTCCATTCTGTAGAAAACCGCAAATAAGGCTTCAAAGAACAAATGAGTTCAGTTTGCTTCTTTTACTGAAAGTCCATCTGGGCACAGCTGACCTCCGCAGCCACAGGGCTGAGCTCCATCCTGACTTTTAACTGTAAATGACTGCCGCTGATGGAGAGGAGAGAGGCAGAATGGAGATATGCATATATACCTTATGGCTACTGCATGAATAATTTATTAAAGCAGCGCTTCAGTATGCGTTGCAGCATATAGGCAGTCACATGCAGCGGGGAGAGTCATTTAAGCTTCTCCATGCTCAAGTCCTCAATCTGTGAACTGTGAAATTTAAAGAAAAAAATCGTTCTTCTTTGCTGGCATTAGAAATTTCCACTTCCTGCTCATGTAGATGTGCAAATGTGCTGAAACCCCAGAACCAGTTTCAACAGATGCAACCACAATGCCAGTAGTAATATAAACTTTTGTTCTTTGTATTCTCAAATCATCTTTCCAAAATGACAAATAATTGAAGTTTGCTGTAGAAAATGATGTAATTAAGGGAGACATGTTTGTTCACCAGCAGCCAGATGAATGAAGATTTTCCTTCTTCCAGTTTTATGAACTGATTTAATCTGTTGGGGAAAAATGTGAGACAGAGCTGCCACAGTATGTGTTTGAGAAACAGAAGGACTCTGGTGGTGGTGTAGAGCTTGACGGTCCACGTGGAGATCAAGGTGGATGGGTTAATGTTGCAAAAATGAAATCCTGTCAGTACGTACTTCAACTATAAAACCTCTTATGTGGGCTGTTGGCCAATGATAAACTGTATATTTTGGATATATGTACAGCCATGGGCAAAAAATGAAGAGACCACCCTTGTCATCAAAAATAGTTGTTACGCAATCGAGTACCAACTGTGGTCTGAATCATGTGACTAAAAGCGACAGAAAAGAAAATATAGAATGCCTAAACGCACTGATTTTGGCAGTACAATGCCATAACTACTGTTGTAAGAACTTAAAGGTACAGTATGTAAAAAAAAATCAAAGGTCAATGGCAGAAAAATGTAATATATAATTAAAACTGTTTTTCTATTAATGTGTAATCACTGCACTAGAATAGCTGTTGTATGTTCATTTTCTTAGAATGAGTCTTTTATATCTACTTGCTGGGCGGTGCACACATGGAGGCTGCCATATTTGTTCCACTATTTTTACTCATGTTCCTGAATGGACAAAAGAATGTGTGTGAAGTGAGAACCCTCTGAGCTGTAAAACTGCTACCATTTGTTTAATTGGAGTTAAAGCACTGTTTTGGATAAGTAATGCCTTAAAAGACGTAAAAAAAAAAAAAAAAAGGTTACTCATAGTGCAGTCATAGTTACACTTGAGACCTCTGGATCCACTCACAGTTGAGAATGTGTTTTTGTCTGGGAGAGTTTTGGCCACAAACGGCCACCATACATTCAAAGGGGAAAGGGGGAAGAGGGAGGAGAGGGGAAGGGGGAGGAAAGGGGGGAGGGGGAGGGGGGGGGGGAGGGGGAAGGAGAGGGGGGAGGGGGAGGGGGGAGGGGGGGGGGGGGGGGGGGGGGGGGGGGGGGGGGGGGGGGGGGGGGGGGGGGGGGGGAGGGGGGGGGAGGGGGGGGGGGGAGGGGGGGGGGGGGGGGGGGGGGGGGGGGGGGGGGGGGGGGGGGGAGGGGGGGGGGGGGGGGGGGGGGGGGGGGGGGGGGAAAAAAAAAATAACAGTGCTTGGAATATGAAGTAATTTGAAAGGATACATCTTTTCTTTCAAATACCCATCTTTATAACTAGATGTCAGTAATTTTTACAAACTGTACCTTTAACAAAAATCACTTATCAAGAAAAGCATGAAAAATGGCTAGATATCAGTTCTTAAATTAAACTCTTATGAACTATTTTTGTTATCATTATATTTGTCCAAACAAATGTATTTTTAGTAGTACCAGGTGGAAAAATGAACAAGAAATATGAGAAAACAAGGGCGGTCTCTTAATATTTTCCATGACTGTATATCTTGAACATTCAGTTGAGCTTGAAAGTTTACAAACCCTTCCATTAAAGACAGAAAAAAAAACAGCTGCCAGAGAAATATGTTGAAATTGACAAAAGTAATAATAAATAAAAATTTTATGAACATTATAACATTGATTTAGTCATGATGGTTGATTTTGCACAGATTTAATAAAAACAAACAAACAAAACATAAATAAAACAAAAGGGCTCCTGAGCCAAAATTTTGTTGCGCAAAACTTTGAGGCAATCACTGCAATCAGGTGTTTTCTGTAACGTCCAATCAGACTTGTGCAGCTGTTGACAGGTGTTTTGTTCCACTGTTCATGATCAAGGTGCTCTAATTTGTGTGGGACAGTTTTTTTTTTTATCATTTTTTAAAACAAAAATCCAAAATCAATGTGTTATTCAACTAAATTATAATATAGTAATTTTTTATTTATTATGATTTTTTTCAGTTTCTTGTTATTTGAATGACTATTGTGAATTTAGCCTTTTCTTTAATGGAAGGTTATGTAAACATTCAAGCACAACCGTATGGTTTCTGCTCGTCATGTATGGCGGTGCATTATAAGACTTCAGTATTCACGCTGAAGTGTGCGTGTGCAGTTGTCACATCACAGTTTATCTTAACACCCTTCAGCACGAAGAGTTTTTCCTCATCTTCTGCTTCCAAATCCACAATGAAAATAGCATCAGATAAGTAGTACAAGTCAGCTACGGGAGAATAATGGCACCTCAATCAGAGGTGCACAAGGGTTCACTCTGAAGCGTTTGTTGCCTCTATTGTATTAAAGGTCAAGTAAAAGCCTGATCATTTTCGTGCATGAGCTCCTCCATCCACAGTCATTATTCTTCCAATAAACATGTTAGGTAATCCTGTTATAGTACGTTTATTTGCATATCATAGAAATAGAGGGGGGGATATAAAAAATTTCAACATTGTCGCTGCCTTAATTTGCTTTGTATTGAGTTGCCAGCTGCAGGTGCAGCGGGGGGAAGATTAGCTCCTACATCTTGATTTCCCTCTTCTCTGGAGTGGCACACTGATATGCTGCTGCTGGGATTTCACACTAGTTTTTAACAGACTGGGAATAAAGGTACAAACGTGCATGTTCAGTTTGAATCATCCTAAATGATTGCAGATGTTAGAAACCGGCCACATGACCCAAATTAGAAATGTGGAGGGAAGAAAGTAAGCATCATTGGCTTTTTTTTTTGTCCTCATCATGTACATTAAGCTCATTAGGTTGTTGTGCTGGCGGAGCACCACAGTTTAACAGCTGGGAAAAATATTGTTCACAATCAGAGACAGTGGGTGTTATTTTGCAGCTGCACAGCGACGAGAGGAAAGAAGCGAGGTTCGTGAAGCTCAATAAGACAGACAGAAACAGATGCTTTGACCGCAGATAAGAAAAAAAAAAAAAAGTTTAATCAACAAAATTGACGCGTTGGTCTCAAAGCAGGAGAAAAACACTGAATGTTGTGATTCTTCTGAGACTTAATACTGTAGGGAATGTGACTAATGGCTATTGATTGTGGTTAATGCTGACTGCTTTAAGAGGAGGAAATAAACAGCCCCAAGTCTACTGATCATGTTATTCACTGAATCACAAAGCTGACATAAAGCACAGTAAGTACGATCAGGTGATTGAACTGTCTGCTGACACGAAACTGGTGGTAAAAAACATGTGCTTCACTTTCAAAACCGGGTCATTCATGGCTGGTCAGCGTGAGTGTTGCAGATTATAGAAAAAGGAAATGCAGTTTTCTTGATTAAAGGTTGAATATACACTATATTGCCAAAAGTATTTGCTCACCCATCCAAATTATAGGAACCAGGTGTTCCAATCACTTCCATGGCCCTATGGATTAGGAATGGCATGTCACTTAAGCTCACAGGTGTATAAAATGAAGCAGCTAGGCATGCAGACTGTTTTTGCAAACATTCGCTCTCATGAGCTCAGTGAATTCCAGCGTGAAACTGTGATAGGATGCCACCTGTGCAACAAATCCAGTCGTGATATTTCCTCCTCCTAAATATTCCACAGTCAACTGTCAGCTGTATTATAAGAAAATGGAAGTGTTTGGGAATGACAGCAAATCAGCCATGAAGTGGTAGGCCACATAAACTGACGTAGCGGGGTCAACGGATGCTGAAGATGCGAAGAGGTCGCCAACTTTCTGCAGAGTCAATAACCACAGACCTCCAAACTTCATGTGGCCTTCAGATCAGCTCAAGAACAGTGACAGAGAGCTTCATGGAATGGGTTTCCAGTCTGGAAGTCTGGTTTGGAGGAACCTGACTGGCTTGCACAGAATCCTGACCTCAACCCGATAGAACACCTCTGCTCTTCTCGTCCAACATCAGTGCATGACTTCACATATGCGCTTCTGGAAGAATGGTCAAAAATTCCCATAAACACACTCCTAAACCTTGTGGACAGCCTTCCCAGAAGAGTTGAAGCTGTAAAGGGTGGACCAAGGTCACATCAAACCCTATAGATTAGGAATGGGATGTCACTAAAGCTCATATGCGTGTCAAGGCAGGTGAATGAATCACTTTTGGCAATATAATGTATGCAAGTGCCTCGGCGTCAGCATAGCAAGCTTCTGTATTTTTGTATGCATCCAGTAGCCAAAAACTAGGCTTTTATATACATATAAACATTTTTTAAAAAGCTTGAACTTGTTTGGTTTTGTTTATTAGTTTGTTTATTTAACAGGGACAGTGTACAATAAACATTAGTCTACAATAAACAGGCATTTTTGCAATAAAGTTCACCTTTTTCATTAACTTTTCAATTATGTTTGTAATTTTTATGGTCAAAATGGACGAGGAGAAAGAATAATTGTAGGCTTTTTTTTTTTTTTTTTTTTTCTTAATCAAATTTCTGCTGCAAATTGAAAACAAGTCCAGAGTCAAAACTCTCAGATTAATCAGATTATGATCCACTTTCTGTCACATGGGCATTTATCTATGTTATGGAGAAAGCAGTGATATTTGGAAACACCTCTGAACACTAATGAGCACGGCTAATTACATATGCTATTGATAGGACTGCAAAACAATGATATGCATCATCCAGCTATAAAAGGGTAACTGCATTGTTGTCAAATATCTCATCTCTGTGTGCATCAGCAGATATAATGAACAAGTTAATTAGCTTTAAATAGTTGCATGAAGAGCTGAAATAAAATTGGAGAGATTTATTTTCCAGCATCAGTAAAAATGTTCCTATTTTGTCAATTAGTGCTGCCTGGTAAATGATGATTGCTTTTTTGTGTGTACAATGTTTCTAATCATATTTAATGAAGAGAAAAATGCAGAAGTTTAATGATGAATCAAATGCCTTATATTTGTCTTCCCCATCTTCTCCTGTTGGGACTCGGTGAGGCTGTGTATACCAAACTACTCATAGAACTGGTT
Organism: Atherinomorus stipes; assembly: GCA_023101725.1. Taxonomy (NCBI): domain Eukaryota; kingdom Metazoa; phylum Chordata; class Actinopteri; order Atheriniformes; family Atherinidae; genus Atherinomorus; species Atherinomorus stipes. The sequence goes on from JALJCO010000413.1 coordinate 268,028, forward strand.
TCTCTTGCCTTTGTTACCGTGGCGTTGCCGGGGGGAGTGATGGCTGTTGTTAGGGTAGCATCTCATTACCCAGCTGACATGCACTGGGCTTGGTGTTCTTCACACACGCCGTTCTACTCGTTTCCCTCCATCACTAACGTACTGTCTGTCTGTCTGTGATGCAGGAGCTGTTTGTCTTCACGGGACCCTTACTGCATTTGGCTCAAGTCAGGCAGCTGTGTCACAGTCTCACCAGGATTCAAGTAAGTCACACAGTTAATCGGTGCAACCACTTGGTTTACACTTAAAATCAGGGAGAAAAACACTGCAGTCATCAGATGAAGGTTCACTGCATCACTTTTAGAGTTGCTTTTAAATGCGTGTCAAATTCATTCATCCTATTATGGTGCACAGCCATCTAGAATTCAGTGACTCACATGATCTGTGTACTCATTTCTAAATGTTTTCTATCAGTTTTAACATTGCCTAACATATCTCACTGAGATTTTCTCTTCTGCAGCTAATTGCTGCACTTGAGCTTCCATCAGTTGTCATTAATTACATTTGTATCTAAGGCAGTGATTATATCTTTAAGCTGCTTTTTCTCTTGCTCATCAAACAAGGGGAAGAACTCTGAAAAGGTCTAAAACAGCACATTGACAGCAAGATTGCAGAGAAAGTCCAAGTAAAAAGGAAGAAGCTGTTTCTTAGTTTTCTCTGGGTCCTCAAGCTGATCGTAACACACAAGCGCAACGTTGAAACTACGCAGAATTAATCAACTATAAGCTGACTGTTTGTGAGTCTTCATTTTCTTTCAATTAGATATATTCCAGTGAAGTTGTAATAATAATAATTTAAATAATAGTAAATAATGAATTAGTAAATGAATTTATAATTGAATTGAATTTATTTAAAATACTTTTTGTTTCCACACTTCTATGTTTCAATAATTTTGCTCTGACCTTTATTGAAGTAAATCTGTTTTACCAAATTTAGAATTTAACAAACCGTAATTTTTTTAAAAAAAATCTGTGTAAAGAAGTATTTAGCTTCCAAGTACAGTATGTAGCCTCCTCTTAAGTGCTCAAAAGTCTTATTTTTGACCCTTTATCAGCATCATGTTATGCAGTTGTTGGCTGCTTAAGTCGCTGTTCCCTGCTGACCAATGCATCAGCGTCACATGACCACTGAATGCCGGCTATATGTCATCCAGCATCGACTGGTTATCCTTGTGTGTCGGATCTTAAACCTGAATTTCTAACTGCGAATTTTAAGCTCTGATTTAGACGTGCTGAATTTTCAACGTAAAAATGATGAATCAAAATTCTGAAGAGCTTGATTTAGATAACAAAAATTCACGCATAATTCCACTACATGAAATTGTGGAAGTCAAAATCTGGTCAGACAGATTTATTTCCATAGACCTGTTTTTGATCAATCAATAGCAAGTAATGTCTTTATAGCAAGTGCTACATCTTTGTTAGCATTCCCATTCATGCTGTTATTTTTGAGGTTTTATGGAGAAACAATCAAACTGTCTCAGCTCCACATTGTTGCAGCAGTTATTTATTGTCTTTAATAATGAACCACTCAGGATCAAAAGTGTGCAGATTTGCTTCCTAATCAAACACATCAGCAGGAGGCTTCAGCTGCTAATTCTTCTCTGGACAAAAGTGTTAACAATTTGTGAGATCAATCAGTGCGGTGTTTGGTCAATCTGAAAGCACAGGGGTGGGCGCAGCTATATAAAGACATTATTAGTTCTGTTACTCCGAGTCTCAAAGGGTGAATTTGGAGCTTAATAATATGTGGCCAAGCAGAAAGAAAATTTTTATATCTTCTCCTCCTCCTCCGGTGCGCTGATTTTACGACCAGCTGCAGGATGTTCTCTTAGTAATCAGTAGTTAATCTCGAATTAGATACTTTGTGATTAAGAGTATGATGGATATTAACTGAAACATTGTGTTACTGCTGTTGGAGATGTATGAGCAGCGGTCATGTGGGTGAGCAACACGGGTCAGAAAAAGGAAAATCCCACTTTTTCTCTGTCCTTCCTCAATGGAAGAAAGTCCTTTTCTTAACATAGACTTTAAAGGTCCAATATTATGGTGCAATTTGAAAGTAAATATATTAACAATAAGGCCCCCAGAACATGTATTTGCCATTTGTGCAGGAAAATCCCTCTCAGATTAGGCAGACAGCATGCACCAGAAACCCCCTTATTCAGCCCTCTGCTGGCCAAGCTGTTTTGGTGCCCTACTTAATATGTAATGAGCTGCTGCTTTCCACGCCCCCGCCCCGCTCGAAGGCCGCGCCCCCACCAGCCCGCAACCATGACAACCAGCGTCTGTTATAATGGCTGCTAAAAATAGTCCGATAGCCCAAAACAAAGACTCCAAACGGATATATTTGATCCCGAATCTGAAGCTGAAGGAGAGGAGCAGCAAGAAGAGGAAGAGGAAGAAGTGAAAATGCAGTTTCTGAACGGTAAGGTTTGATGTTTTTAAACGTTTTTCCCCTGACGGAGAATAGTGTTCTTTTGTTGTCTATTGAATGGGTAAAAGTTTAAAACGCCAGTACAACGCGACATTGTCTCGTTTTTTCGTTAAAAAAAAGAATAAAAAGTAAAAATTGTGTATATATTCGGCTCTTTGTTATGCCCACTTAAAAGTACAAAACCTGAAAACGCCAAGTGTTTCTCAGAGAAACAGCAAATTTAATGCTGGAGAATAAAACACAATTCTGATTGAGCTACGAACCTTCGTCACACTGCATTACCCACAGTCTGAGTTATGACACTACAGTTCACCATCACTATGTTTTTAATCAATAATTATCTAGCTGTAATCATCCACTGCTACTCATTTATCAGAATTCAGGACATTCTGCTGTTTGATGTTTTTGGAAGAAAAGCAAACTACAATTTGTCCGTACATCCTGTAATAGTTATTTTACAGTAATTATTGCAGCTTGCATCTGTTTTATGATCACTGCAAACACTATTTCCTCAACATTCTTCAGTCTCAACTACAGTTGCTAATTCAAGATGGTTTCTTTTTAAATGTTAATAAGTAACCTAATATAATCCAGGAATAATCCTGTTTAATATTTCATATTTTATGGTGTGCATTATAGGTGCTGCTCATGTGGAAATTGTGCAACGATGCCTAAAGAGCAGGAGAATGTCTGTCAGGAAATACCACAGCTAATAAAGTTTTGGCCACAATTTGACTTGCATGATTTTGTTCTCCACATCAACACTTACCTTATAAATGTTACCCTATAGGTTCTGAGACAGATGCAGCAGGTAGAAGACCATATGACCCGTATGTTGGACCACCTTTTAGAGCCTGTTAGCTGAATCCCTGCTCTTTACATCGGGAATGCTGCCATTACAGAGCAGATCATGGCCGTTTACAGATCAAAGAACGGGCTTTATGCACATCACTACTTCCTGAATTTACTGCAACTTTTCCCGTCTTTCATTATTGGACAAACTGATTAATCCAGGTGTCTGACCATCGTCGTCATGGTAGCTGAGATCAGGCAAACTTGGATTAATCCGTTTGTCCAGTAATGAAAGACATGAAACAGAGGAGCACTAATAATTTCAGGAAGTAGTGGAGTTGAGCATGTAGCCCACAGAGAAGTAAGTCGGCTGGTTTATCTGAACAATCTCTCAATGTCCCCCAATTAAAAATGAATTTGTGACTTCATGCTATCAAGTCATATTTCAGTGGGCATAACAGTCATACCACAAACTAGTATAGTTATAGCTAAACTTATAAACCATCTTGTTCAGACATTATAGCTTTGTTTGCATTCACATATGATCTTTGAAATAAAACAAATTTATTGAATAATACATTTATTTGTAAAAGACAAAAGCAGCATCAGTGTTCTTTTTCCTCAACATAAAGGAGTACGAAAAAGATAAACAGTTATATAAAAGTAGAAAACATTCACATGGTAAAATAAATAAATAAATCAGAAAACTATGAATATATAAATATTTCAGGAGATTACAGTTCAAACGTGTTTGCTAAAAGTTGCCTTTGGGCTTCAACACCTGCATGTAAAAATGTAAAATAAGAAATGTTTTATGACACTTGTTTTTGCTCCCCAGGTGATTCAGGTACATGTGATACCGAAGCTTTGTCCGATGGTGTCGGGGCTTCCTTGGACAGAGAGCACTGGTAGTTGTTCCAGCATGTGTGGTGAATTTCCGGTTCCAGAGGGCCGGCATGAAGGATTCAAGGTTCCCCCTCTTGATTGAAGCGAGATGCATAGCTTGCGATGACCCCCCCCATCTGGTCGCACACTCTGCTCACAGGTCTCTCAGGATGGGAATCTTCATCGCCGTGTAAGACACTGGGTCCACAAAGATTTTTCAAAAGGTACAAAGAAGGGGGGGGGGGGGGGGGGTACATTTTGTTTGTGTGCACATGGGACACAAACCTTTTGAAAGTTCTCTTGATTTCACTTTACAGCGTTTTCTTTAGATTCTGTAAATGATTTCTGTTTTGTAAATGATGTAAATAACTAAAACTTTGCATTTCTGTATTTGGAAACAAAATAAAGCATTTCAAACTTACAAAAAGTGGCTCAGTCTTCACTGGTTTATCCACACACCCTCTCTTCTTGCCCTCTGAAGACTGGTTCTCCTGCAGGATTTTCTCCCTCCTCCATTTCCTCACAAGGTCTTTTTGCTGGTCTCTATTGGAGTTGAAGTTAAAAAGTGTGTTAGTGGTTACACGAGGAAGTGTGGCTGTCCAACCATGTTTGCAGGACACAGAGGCCTGGACAGCTGTTAATTATATTTCACTAGTTAATCTACGCATGATATATCAAAACACCTCAGTAAAAACAGTACGAGTTACAGTGAAAGTAAAGAGTAAAGTTTCATTACCAGTAAATAAAAATAATTCCACACAGCTACAAACCTGCACTTCTGAAGCGTGGCTGTAATGCCAGATCAGTCTGGGAGGCAGCATCTCTTTTTCCTGCACTCAGTAGTGGTTGGCTCACCTGAGGAAGAAATCAAAGTGATCAGAAATTAACCTTCTACTTTATAAATACTATTATTAGAAAGAAAAAAAGACTAATGTACACATCTTATGATGTATATCGTTTGAATAAACTAAAGTTACATGAACACAAAACTAAAAGTCATGCAACAGTGCCATATTACAGTATATTGTCTAAGTCAGTAAAGTACATAAATAGCTTTAGCTGGCAGTCTTGCACACCGTGTCCGTGCCGTTATCGGTGGGGGTCCAGAACAATCAGGCTGCATGTGTGTGCACTCTGAGCCTGCGTCTCTGTCCCGTTAATGAGCGCTGATTTGCGGCAGCTGTTGTTGCGTGATCTCCGCTATCTTTGCATTACAAGCTGCAACAACGTGTGCAAACGAGCCGGGAACATTAGCTCGTTTACATTCTGCCGTACACCCCCCCCCCCAACCCCCACCGCTCCTCCTCCGTTCACAGTTGCAAACAGCTTGTAAACTTTAAAAGCCTTTTCACTAAATGCCCCACAGTAACAGTATTCATGTAAAAAAGAAAGAGAAAGGTGCTGTTGCTGTGGCCTCTCCGTACAACGCGTTCGTGGTATAATGAGAGAAAGTTTGCTTCTCACACAGCCACATAGCTAACAGCTGATGTAACTCGGCTAAAAGCTAACGCTGGCTGTGTTTTGCCGACATGTCGCTAAAATGATTTAAAAACACGGTTAAACCTGACAACTTACCTCCTCCGATGTTGAAGGGCGGCTCACGGAGAGTTGGTATGACTCCAAGTTTCAGCCACAGTTTAGTGGCAAAGCCGGACTGGAGCTGAAACAGGCTGCTGAAAGACTCCGGTGTAAAATGCTCACTCAGCACATGCATGAACTCTTTTCAGACCGTTTCAGGAGGATTTCCAGGAAAAATAAAAGATATATCCATCGAGTCCACACTTATTCAGCTGATACTGCAAAAAGACTTGTTTCTTGCAGCATGAAACAGAGCAGCTAGCATGCTGTCCTCTCTCCCCACCGGCATTCTCAGTTGCTCAATGCGGAGCAAGGACGGTTGTAGCTCGGAGGGGGGTGGGGGGCCGCGCGCGGGGGGGGGGGGTGTTGAGAGCAAGAGGGCTGTACCACTGAAAGTGGGAGGGCCTAGTAGGCAGGCCAGGTCTTCTTCGTACGTCACAAAGAGACCGTTTCAGAAACGGCTTGCTGGAGGACTCTTTCACAGAAATGCAGGGAGGGAGAAATACAGAGAGTACGCATCTGCACACACTTCAGGGGGTCTCCATAGACTCCAGCAAGTTATAATTATGTGTTAAAAACTTGAAAAAGTGCATTTTGCATAATATGGGACCTTTAAGTTTCCGAACATCTGAACAGCAATGAAATCTCATGAGATCTTGTTCTATTAGCAGCGGTCCAGCATGTAGAAAAGTCCCTGTTATCCTGGAAGAACTTCATATCCCAGCATCCCTTTTAGAGTCATGTGACTACAGTGCAGCTGCTGCTGCTACAGACTGACTTGCTTTGAAGCTGCTATGATATGTCTGGTTTTAAGTTGCTGGTTAAATTACCAAGTTGTCAGAAACATTATAATTAGCCACATGTTGGCTAATACCTGCTAGTATCTGATATACGGCAGCCAGATGTCCAAAATGAACTCATCTGGCTGAATAAAGGCTGTTTTGGCATCTTTGGCCCCGGAGTAGAATATGTATCTCTCAAAATATGAGAGATACAGCCTCACAGATGTTCACATATATCGGTATCGGTTGATATCGGATATCAGTAAAGAAGCCGACATCGACCATCCCTAGTTTTAAGCCTCATTTATGCTAAATTTGCATTCAAACATCTGTCTGAGACTCTGCAGGAGGCTGTAAATGTTCCCCAGCTGATGTTCATTTGGCTTCTAGTTCAGGTTCGACATTATGAGGACTAACACAGGAAGGCCAGAGTTCATAGTTTGTTTACAGCTTATTGTTTCCATCAGTCAATGATGTAACAGCCAGTTTGTTTATTTAGAGAGAAAATAACCATTTGTTTTTCCTCTGTAAAAGAAAAGGAAATGGAAGCTATTTTCAGTTTCTGTCAACGAGGCTGAACTGAAATGCTGGCCATCACGCAGACAGAGCTGTGATGAAACCTGTTATTGTTGAATCTGATTGGGTTTGTCCTGAAGTTTCAGCAGACATGTGATTCCCATCCTCTACAGACCACTGCTTCATGATGCTGAGGGAATAACTGTAATTCTCAGTGGACTTGAATCTGCAATGAGAGGTTGACCATCAGCTGCGTATTCGTCATCCGGTTGCACTCCATCTCAAAGCTCGCGTCATAAAACCTAAAGTGATGCTCTTCTGTATGTGTTTCAATCATGCAGCAGCGCAGAGTACTGTCCAGCAAAATATAGAAGATAGATGGATGGTTACGTAGATGGATGGATGGAGTAAAGGGTGGAGGAGGGGGGCAGTTAGAGGTAAAATGTTCAAGGACTCTCTGCATCCTGGAGTGGTTGATGTATAGCCACACCAGGATACTGCTATTTCTCCTCCCCGGTGATTTTTTTTTTCCTCTCTTTCCTCCACATACGGTGGCTGTAAATCGTGTGTGTGTGTGTGTGTGTGTGTGTAGTTTTGCTGCTGACATCATGCTGCAGTTAGCGTCACAGTCAGAGTTGGAAACGGAGAGCGCTACATCCACCATCGACCGCGTCCCAGTAGATTATTTTGATGACCGAAAATGTGCAAAACTGGAATTATTGCATATCTTCTGCTTGGGCAGCCAGACATATTACTTTCCTGCCCCCGCATGGACAGAGGCTAATGGGAATTTTTTAAGGCATGTTTCTGTGTGCGCTCTATTTGTGTTATCAGAAGAGGCTGATGTATTAGGCCTTGTTCTTAAATCATTATTTTTGTTTGGTTTTCAGCTGCTATGTTTTGTTTTTAGGTTCCTAACTATAATGAAATATTATTTTGGGAAATGATCGTCTCTTTCTTGCCAGTTTCTTGGCGAGACACAATGACTTCCTGAAGGCCTTTAACTTTGCGGTTACCAGGCAACCAGCTGATTTCACCAAGTGTTCAGATTATCCTAGCGTGTAACATCCTTAAACTGGTTTCTTACAGACTTCACCCAGCGGTGTTGCAAATATACTGGAGAATTGTGTGTTTTCATGCTTTTATCCGGAGCAAGAAGAAAACTAGTTGGTCTTTGTTGATGTGATTGGTTGTAGTTCAGTCTGATGAACAGACGTTTCACTCAGTCACCTGCTGAGAATGTTTTTCACGGAAGATGCCCAAGTGGAGCAAAACATCTGGCTAATCATTTTAGTTTCCATCACTCCTAAAGTAAATTAACCTTCTAGTATTTTACTGTATGGGGAAAAAGCACTTCAGGCTAATGTGTAGCTGTTTGTAAAACTGAAATTTGGTCTTTTATATTCTTGGCCTGGCCCCCCCTTATCTGGCTGACCTGCTGGTCCGCCGGGACCCCAGCAGGGCCCTTCGTTCCGCTGGCCAACTTCTTTTAGAAGTGCCGAGAACGAAGCTAAAGCAGTGGGGCGACCGCTCGTTCTCAGCTGCTGGCCCCAGATTGTGGAACTCGCTGCCCCCCGACATTCGTCTCACGACTGAACTGGGCTCTTTTAAATCTAAGTTAAAGACATGTTTTTTTATTCTAGCTTTTAATTCTAACTAGTTTATTTATTAAAGGTTTTTACTCTCTCTTAGGTACACCCTGCACTCCCCCGAGTAGCCTGTTCTGATTCTCTGTTGGTTGTTTTCACTCTTAACTCTTTTTTGTTCTTCACTTTTCCTAGTATTTAAGTTTGCATTTTTGTTTTGCATTGTTGTCTCTTTTTCTGTTACCCTGCTGTAAAGCACTTTGTGTGTCCAATGGGTACTGTAAAGGGCTATATAAATAAATTAGATTTTATTTGATTTGATTTTGTTCTTATTTTGCTGTTGAAATTAAGCTCGAGATCATACAAAAGGTGAATGTTGCATGGCAAAGGAATGGTGCTTCTCTTAACCACACCCCAGCTTTTCATTTTTGTTATTTTTTTTTGTCATTATAGGAAGGTTTTCATTCCATTGGATAGAGCTTGGCAAGCTCAAATGGTGTTCACCCAGAAAGCAATGCAGCTACAGTAAAGCTGAGAAGCAGTATTGTTAAAAAATCGATTAATTCTCCTCATAAACACAAAGCTACTCCTTGAGGACAGATCAAAATTAGGTTCAGGGTAATTGTTGGTATTTAAAGTAGCGTGGTTCATGGTTTGGTCATGACTGGTGGTTGTCACTGGATGTTTCTCACAAGCAGAATAAGATGTGCTTCTGATGGGGAAGAGGAAGCGCTGATGTGGCTTCCCGCTGGCGAGGCCCACAAAGTTCCTCGCTAAGGTTTGATTTATGAGCCGCGTTTAGCGTTCAGGACAGAGCTGCAGCAGAAAGCAGTGGACCAGAACCAGAGAAAGATCAGCCAACAAGATCCTGTCCAAGCTCAACTACAGTATCCGTCTCCTGCCAGAGGGAAAAAAAGAAGCGTGATCAGAAAGGAAGCAGCAGGACGGGGAAAAAAGAAACCAAGAGCGGGAAAGAAGGCAACAAAGGCGATAGGAGGTTAATGGAAGAGAATAAAAGCAGCAAGAAGAGAGATACTTTGTCAATGTGAATCCAAAGTGTTAAACATCTGCTTTTCATTTCGTTTTTTTTTTGTCCAGAGAAAACAGGCTGCTGCCGAGAATGAAACTTTAACAGCTGTAACATCAGATTTTAAACCTGCATTAAGAGTTATCTTTTAAACCACTGAAGAGAGGTAAGGTGAGGAACAGCGGATAAAAGAGGGAGCGGGGAGACAGAAAAGGTGATAAAGGGACAGTGATAGGATGGGAGTTTGATATGAAGCAACTCAAAAGTCCTCCACCTCCTGGGACGACCTCCTCTTTCTCTCATCACTCTTTTCATGGACTATCAGTCTCTCTTTTCTTCCCCCAGAGTCCTTTCTCATCCAGAGGTGGCATAAATTTTAATGAGTGATTTGTGGCATGTCCGAACGATTGAAGGAGAAGAGCAAAGAGGATTCACAGCCTTTTTCCATCTCTTTGTCTCTTGCATTGAAAGATTGTGTTGCCGGGCGGGTTTCATTCCATTTCTGGCTGGAGTGTTTGTCATTCATAATGCAACTGTCAAACTCGCCGTCTCCTTACCATCATGCCAAAACGAAAGCCAGACTAGGAGAGTGCTTTAGAATGGAGAAGCGGTTCAGCTGTGTGGGGGAGTTGGAAACACCTTTAAAGATGAGGTTACTTAGGTTTGTATATTTCACGCATAGTTAAAGGTACAGTATGTAAGAATTACTGACATCTAGTGGTAAATTTGAAAGAAAATATGTTTTCTTTCAAATGACCTTAACGTCCCAGCACTGTTGTGAATGTACGGTGGCCGCTAGTGGCCAGAATTTCCCAAACATAAAGATGTTTTCATTTCTGAGTGGATCCAGTGGTCTCAGGTGTAGCTATGACTGTACCATAAGTAACTATTTTTAATGTCTTTTAAGACATTACTGATCCCAAACAGTGCTCTCACTCCGGTTAAACAAAGTTGGTGCAGCAGTTTTACAGTTCAGAGGGTTCTCACTCTACTCACATTGTTTTGCTCATTTAGGGACACCGTAGTCAAAATGGTGGCACAAATATGGCAGCTTCCATGTATGTGCACACCCAGCAAGTAGATATAAATGACTCATTCTAAGAAAATAAACATATTACAGCTATTCTAGTGAGGCCATTATACATCAATAGAAACAGAGTTTTGGATTATACATTACATTTTTCTGGAATTGACCTTTGTTTTTTTTATACACTGTACCTTTAAGAAGTCCCTTAAAAGCAGCTTAATTTTGTCTTCAGCACCTACCAGGTACCCTACATTTATAATTATGTTGTTTTTATTTGTTGAAAAGTATTAAAATCTGAGTATTATTTCTTTCATAATTGACTGCCTTTGACCCTAAATTATATAAGATGAGTATGGATGAATTGATGTTCTCTACTGAGGGCAGGTTCAAGTGCGATTGTGTTTTGGATCTCAAATATTCAGTTTCTTAGTTTTCCTTCTAAATGGTATCAAATAAACAAAACAAAGCAAAATTCTTGGGCTTGGCGTGTGGACTTGAATCATGTCCTTAAATAAGATGACATTTCATCTTGTCATGGTTTATTTTAAGCCTGTTTGTTAGCCTATTTATGGATCCTTATGTGTGGGTATGAATTTGTTTTGCTGATACTTGCCTTACATGCATACATCTATGTGGCCTGTTATATAAGATTGCATTCATTAGAATGAAAGGCCAGCCAGCCAACAATGTATTTTCTCTGATCTGTTGAACCAATCGATGCTGTGTAACTAAATGCAACACTTTTCTATGATCAGCTAGAACACAAATAATGATCTCACAGGAAAACTACTACCCCGGATGGAAAGGCTGTGTTATGATGGCTTGGTTTTGTCATGCTAGAGCAATGCTATTAACACTGAGATAATAGCATCAATGCTCTGGCTCTGTTGTGTGGAATACTGTATAACCCAGCCAGTTTTAGGACATGAACTGAAACTGAAAAGTTGTATGAGTGAACTCGGGAGGAAAGTTCTTTTTTGGAAACGAGATAAAATGAAATTATGTTACGTGTTCAGCCTTTTATTCCTGTGTGTGAACACCAGAGGCTAAAGTGTGGTGAAGAATGCTGATAATTCTGGTGATTTTTTTTTCCCCCAAATGTAAAGGTAGCCTTCAATTCTGTTTTATTTCAACACACAGTATCAATTTTAAACTCCTCATTTATTCATTATGATGATCTTAGCTGTGCAAAAAAGGACCTTGATATTCAGAGTGTGTTACCAGTCTGCTTAATATGGATCTCTGAGCAGAAAATGTGTGCGTTGTGCAGATGATGAGAAATGTTCAAATGCTTTCATGGACAACTGAAGTGTAAACATAAACTCTATTTAAATCACAACTTGGTGACCACAAAAAGAAGGTTACCAGAGAGTTTGAGATAATACAACAAGCAGGTCCCTCCTCCTCCCTCTCTGCTGTGCTTCAGCTCTGCCTCTGAAGCCCCTCCCTGCAGAGGGGCCATAGCCATGGTAACCATAAGTGTCAGTGATGGACACTAGTTTGACTCCTCCTGGATTTTACTGGATCTTTTCAGTCCGCCCCACTGTAGGACTTTCAGGATGTAGTGATAGAGGTCTTTTTTGTTGTTGTTTGTTTATTTGGATTAATTGGAACTGGTGTAGTGATTTAGCAGGTGCCATTCACATAACGTGTATATAACTATGTTTACATTTGTGTAGTATTGCATGGAAATGGGAAGCACTGAGATGTTTAACTGAGAATAAGCTGTAATGTCTGCAGAGAGACTGAGGTCTTTCAAATTAGTCTGCATTGTTGCGCTGCCATGTTTCTACAGTAGCAAACCAGACACTGGTTCTATAACAGGCGTTTTGTGTGTTGCCCTGTCTTGCGGCTCCGCCATTATGTTGATGAATAGTCCTGAATACTTTGTATCTGGAAACATGGAAAGCAGCATAAATATCTGGACTGACAACACTGACAAGTGTCTAAGGTAAATGTCGTCTAAGATAACCTATAGCTCTGTTATCTGGATTTCTGAAAGACCATGAGGGGAGCCTTGACTTCAACAACACATTCCCTTACCAGTGCTACACCATTGAAATATTAACACGAAGAATGGGGAAGAATATTGCAACCTGATTGGTTTGTGCTGACCACAAACTGACCCGAGCGCAACTTGGTTTGGAGGGGTGAATGCTGAGGGGACCAGTTGAAACTTGTTACTTTGCAAGGAGTGAGAACTTTGTTTGTATTCTTGAGGCCACAAGAACAAGAAAAAAAAGATTGTTTTGGTCCGGTCAATACATACTCCACATGAAGCTTTGTCTGCGACGGGGCAGGGATTACTGATGATGGTGGTGACCCAGTGATTGTATGTTTAACAACAAAGTTCATCCGTGGCAGGACGGGGTGGCACACACGGACGGTGGTGTCCGTGTGCTGAAATGCCACTTGTGTTTTATACATTTTCGTACTTTCCTATCATCTCAGTGTTCATTAAAACTATCTGTTTGACCTCAGAACAGCAGAAATGCAGTTAACCGCGCCCACCTCAAATGTCAAGCCAGTCACTCAATCCTCTCATTTCTTATACAGCATAGAGGTCAGTCTGATTTCTTGTGAATATGTATTGATTCTTTATTATACCTTTCTTTTTTTTCCTCAAAGTACACCAGAATGATGCTTTTAAACAGAAAATGATTGAAATTTTCTTCCAGACGCCCCTGGACCCCTTGATAGGAATTATACCCTTCTCACTTTTTTCACCCTTGACCTAATTCATGACTGAAGTCAGCACATGGAACTTATTTCCAGCCTCAGATTAAATGGTTTCGACTTTTATCCCCAATTTCCCAGAATTTCTTTCTGCTAGATTGCATACGATTTAACACCAACCCTGTTCTAAGCCAGTAGCTCTAGTTATGGGTCAATGTTGACTTCACCCCACCCCCCACCCTTCATTTTTATTCAGTCCTCTGAAAGTTTTTGATTAAAAATTTGAGAGGAATTGATTTAACTTCATACCTTTTTTTTTTTTCCGCTTGGACTGGAGGTTCTCAGGACATCACACACAAACCAAACAGGTTAGAAAGCTGAAGACAGTCCAAGCTAAACTTTAGAAAATAAACTTTCATGAAATTCAAATCATAAGTAAAACACAGCATCTGCTCTCAAGCTGTAAATAGATTTTGTTTATATAGTTATTTATTTTGCAGGAAGTTGCTCTCTGTTTTCTCATCCGTAATCTACACAAGAGCTCAGTCTGTTTTTTTTCTAGCTAAACAGTCACTGTCTGACAGCCTCCCTCCTCATGGAAGACGGGTACTTACTATTAGAGATTCAGTGCAGATATATTTAAGAGCATTTAAACATCAGGTTCACAACTCGACAAGTGAATGTAATTTTGTCTGCCAGGTGTGTTTATGTGAGACCGGAAGTTTCCGCATATTTCTAAACCTGATGGCTGAGTTGCTGCTGTAAAATTGAGATGATTCATTTTTTTAGATGATTTATTTATTGTTCCCCTTCATCAGTGCTATTGTCGTTTTTGGGAGTTCTTTCCCCCCTGCAGTTCAGAAACTGCTTCTCTCCTGTGCTGAAAAGTGAGTTTCAGTTAAGTGTCGTGAGTCTGTGTAGGACTGATAATTATAGGTGGATGCTGTAGGTCTGTTTGCATAAAATCTGTGTGAGGTTTATTTTTGTGCTCAGGTTATATAACCTGCTAATTGCTTTGTTAGAGAGTGGGTGTGCATGCTTGCTTGAACAAAGTGGATATTGGATCATTACTCTTGAGCTGGTGCGTTATATGAGCCTGTGTCTGTGTTATTTGCTTCATTGCAACGTGTGGGAGGATAGCTGGCATCAGTGCACAGCTCGGCTCTGCTCGGCTGGAGGGGCTTCCATTCCACCGTGCATCAGCTCAGTCGCATTACTAAACAGTTGAACGGATTTGTTTGGATGAGCCATTGATTTCTGATTGGCTTGAAGGTGAAGGGTGATGCATCTATATGAGTGAGAGCAGCATATGATTGAGAGGCAGATAATCAGTGATTGGGAAGATCAGGGTTCAAAAAGTGAATTAAGAACATTTGAATTTCAGGCTCACCACTTAAAGGATAAGTTGTTGTTTTTTTTTTGCCAACCTGGACCTTATTTCTAGGAGTTTATACATGCATTTACTCACCGGTAAAGTTTCTGCATCACTTTGACTCCTTGGAAAGATATTATGTTGAGTCCCTTTTCGGTGAACGTCCAGTATCATGGCTGAGACGGGGCAGCCACTATATTAGACATTATCTGCAGCAAAACTCCTTGATTTTTGCCACTACTTTGGGTTTATGAACGAACGAACGAGCACTATTGTCCCATGAGTCCAGACTTAGCTTTCAGTTATTTATCAGGGTGTTCTACACACTTTTCGGGGCTGCGCGTTCACAATGCGCGCTTCCATAGTACAGCTGAGACAAGCAGCTCGCTGCCCAGACAACAAAAACACAATTTGCGAAACTCTGAAGTCACGAGACAATAGTACTCATTCATTCGTTCATTTTACTTAAAGTTCATTCTACTTAAAGCTTATTCTACTTTAAAAAAAAAAAAAAAAAAAAAAAAAAAGTGAGCTTTTACAATACTGAATTTCCCTTCGGGGATGAATAAAGTATTTTTCATTTCATTTCATTCATTTCATTTCATTTCATTTCAAGCATTGATGAAATGAAGGAGTTTTTGCTGCAGATAATGTCTTATATAGCGGCTGCCCCGTCTCCGCCATGATACTGGACGTTCACCGAAAAGCGACTCAACGTAATATCTTCCAAAAGGCTCAAAGCGATGCAGAAACTTTACCGGTGAGTAAATGCATGTATATAGTCCTAGAAATAAGGTCCAGGTTGGAAAAAAAAGAAACTTATCCTTTAAAGGCAGAAATTTAAAATTGAAAAGTTGTTTGATGTGGTTAAAGGTGCAGTGTGTAACAAAATCAAAGATCAATGGCAGAAAAATGTAATATATAATTCAAAACTGTTTCTATTGCAGTTATGTGTTTATGTTCTTGGAATGAGTCATTTATATTTACTTGCTGTGGGTCCTCATGTATGGAAGCTGCCATATTTGTGCTGCCATTTTTACTACGGTGTCCCTGAATGGACTAAATAAGTGTGAAGTGAGAAGCCTTTGAACTTTCAGTCTGCTGTACCAGCTTTGTTTAATGGGAGTTAGAGCACTGTTTGGGATAAGTACTGCCTTAAAAGACGGTAAAAATAGTTACTGATAGTACAGTCATAGCTACACCTGAGACACTGGATGAAAATGTCTTCATGTCTGGGACAATTTTGGCCACAGACCTTCACAACAGTGCTTGGCATGTAAACTCATAGCTATACCCATCTTTACCACAAGATGTCAATAATTGTTACACACTGTACCTTTAAGTTTTCGACAAGGATGTGTCCATATACTGTAGGATAATAGAAATGTACATTAGCTTTTTAGATGTTGAACAGTCTTATCAACAAGATCTTCTGTTCTTCTCTTGAATCTCTACATTTTTTCCTGCTGTCTCCTGTCAGACACAGCCCCCAAAATAGAGTTTTTCCAACAAGACTGTTATTTTTCAGATATTTCCCTCAGAAAACTGGCAATGTAGCTTAGCAACATGCATCTCCAGCCTTTAGCAGCAGTACGTTCAGGAGTAAAAACGCCTCTATGAATATATCTCTTATAAATGATGTTTTTTGTGTCCGTCATCTTGAATCTACACACCTCCCTCAAGACTATTTTTCGCTGAGATCCCTCAGTCGTGCATTGAAGCGCTCATTGCAGAACAAGCAAACTGTACGTACCAATTTCACCAGCAACAGCCTTGATACACTTAAATGCAGTTCAGCTAAAGAAAGTGCTGTGTACACATATAGTGAATGTAGGAAATGACTAACTGGGGTACAAGAAAGGAGTCACTGAAGTAAATTACAACTTATCACAAACTAACTCCAGGAATCTGCTGAAGGCTACAAAACTGATGGTATAAAACCTTGTAGGAAGAGCAAAGGGTTGATTTTCCCTTCAGATCTGGCCACCGCTCTGTCCTAACAGAGACACTCTGACCTTGACCAGACACAAAATAAATTAAATTCTGAAATTACCTCCCACATCTCCAACAGTCCTCATGAGGAAAAGCAATTTTGGAAGCGGTGCTTTGTTAGAAACGGACTTTGAGTGAAATGGATTGATGCAAATTCACTGACGGGCGTCTTTGTTGCTGTTGTGTGTTTGTGTGTCTTTTGTTTCTGTGTCTTCAGAGGCGGGTTTGAGCAAGACGTGAGCACGGCTACCACCAGTATCCTGACACCTGTCACGGTGAGACAGAAACCTTTTATTCATTCTCAGTTTTATCAGATCTTGATGACAGCTGGTACAATTGATTGTGGCTAAATAAGATCAAAATGGAGGATTGGAGGATGCATTTATTTTAGCTAAAGAAGCAACTCAGTTGATACTGAAGAAGCTTGAAAAATAGTTTCCCCTACCAAAGCCCAAAAGCTGTTAAAGTAATATGATGTGGGATAGTGTTTTAGCCCTGCTGTATGTGTCTGGGATGTAAACACAACCTCAAAGTTGACAAATCAAACAAACCTGCTCTTATCAGTACTCTAGTCCATGACCTACACTCACGTTGTCTTGTTCCTCTTTTCCAGATGTCTTGGCAACCACTCGCCGGCAAAACACCGCTCTAGATTCAGCGTATGGTCAGTGTACATGTCTTTGTATTTTCATTAATCTGCTTCCCCTGAGTTAGCTGCTGGGCTCAGAAACCCCGATCCTTTTCCTGTTCCCATGAAAGTTGCTAGTTTGACTTTGTTGGGTTTTCTTTTGACACATTTGGGAGTTAGAATTGAACACCTTGATCCAGATTGCAATTTTTCACCATCACATATATTGGTTATTAACCTCTTCTCATCCTGGGGAGTCACATAATGCTGTTTTGTCAAGACCTTATGGAAAGCAGAAGGGGTATGTGTCGATGCCTTGACAACCTGGTAGATGCCAACAGCATGTTTGTATAACTGACTTTAATACCAGTTTGTCACTGCCGTTTTTACACATTTTTCCCATCATGCCCACTGTTTACTTCCAGTGTTTGGTTGGGTTTAGGCATCACAAGTACTTGGTTTGGTTTTGGAAAGTATTAAATTTCAAATTCATCACTTTACATTGGCATCCATCACACTGGATCATCATGATAAATGAATCTTTTCAGCCTGTTTACCTGACAAGCTGAAAACTGAGGGCGAAGACCTCCCTCTGCATGGATCTCTGATGGCAGGTGGTCCTGACAAAGCAGCAGTATGTGATGCTGTTGAAGTGAGAACTGGATTTTCATTTCTCCTCCAAGAAATGACAGCAGTATTGAAGATATTAGATATCTCTGTGAAGGTTCTCAATCATCCAGGTCATAGCACCAACATATTTGGAGTAAAGTCAACTGGACTGGGTTTAGTGTCCCGAAGACGTTTGACTCTCATCCAGAAGAGTTTCTTCAGTTCTGATGGAGGTAGTATCCTGTGAAGCCACTGTTGTTTTAGAGTCAATGATCACCATTTAGAGTCGTGACCCGTCTAAGGTCTCGTTAGACTCTGGTAAGCCCGTACTCTGGCCAGCGGTCGCTCTCAGGCTGAGAAGATGCTTCGCTTTTTAACCTCGGCTTTCTGTATTGGGAGCGTAATTATTCAGATACTTGCTTATGTACTATGCTTGCAGGGTTTCATTAGGGGTCACATTAGGGCTGGTTTATACTTGCTGTGGACGCAAGCGTTCGGGACGTTTGTGTACATAGTTGCCGCAGCATGTGAGGAGCACGGGGCGGCCAAAACGCTCAAAACTGGAGGTCTCCGCTAGGAAAAGAAATAGCACTTAGACTCTGAGTTACTGAAGGGCCAATCTGCCCATCACAGCATATTTACTGTGCATTTCCGAAAACAACAGTTTACCAAACTTGCCTACTCTTGCAGTATGAGCATTTGTCATTGTGCAATGGGGAAAAAACATGATAAAGATGGCGGTAGTTGTGGATAAAGTCAAAACAACTCGCCATTGTGTTTACCTCTGACCTCGTATTTACATTCTATGCATGAGCACCTCTAGTGGTCAAGTCAATATTGTACCATGTACGCAACAAGTTTAGAGCTGCAGCTAGCGATTATTTTAATAGTTGATTAATCTACCCCTGCAATCGATCAATTAATCGGATAAACTCTATGTTTTTAAAGATCTGACTGAGATTCAGTGGAGTAATAATGAGTCCAAATTGGCACCAAAGACTGTGGTTGACACACGACGAGTAGGTGCATTACTGCCACCTGCTGGTAGGGAGTGTCCGGAAATAACTTATACAGACCGGACGTAGGGCTGGGCGGTATTGCTTTTTACTAATATCCCATTATTTTTATGGCATGTCACGATACACTATATATATATATATATATATATATATTTTACCTTAGCCTTGAATTAATGCTTTGATTTGCTCAGTTATGCGAGCGAGTGAGTGCACTCACCTTAACGGGGATCTTTGTTGTTTTTTCTCCGACAATGTTGTGAGCGAGTTCCTAACCGGAAGCAGTTTATACCGGAAGCAATGCGTGAAGCGGGACTTTAAAAAGTTAAACAAAGCATCGATTACGAAAAAATGTAATCAATCATTTTTTTATAATGGAATAATTTGATTAATTGTTTCAGCCCTAAACAAGTTACTTTGCATCAACACGCCATGATGCGTACGTGGACACATTGACGGCAGCAAGTATATTCCAGCCCTTACTCAGAACTTAGACCAGATGCTGAATTTGTAAACAAAACAGCAGAAAAGAAATGAGAGCAGTGGCATCTTAGATGATATAAAAGGCTCCTAATCTAGCACAAAGTATCCAGTCTCAGAAACTCTGTCAGTTTTATCCTTTAATCTTACTTCAAGTCAAATTGGGCCCTACTCTGTCTCAAGTGGTTACTTATGTATTACTGCTTGCAAATGTACATGCATTCATTTCTAAGGACACGCACAAACGATGCATCAAGTAAATGAATAACATGCAAGGCAGCCATGATAATCATGCATTTTTAAAAGCAAGCATATTTTGTTATGATGCTCAACAGTGGTTATAGACTCTAAAGCAAAGTGAACTCGTACACTAACTCATCAGAACCGAAGAACTCTTCTGGATGAAAGCAAAACTCAATCCCGCAGACTTGATTCAACCTATGTAAGGTGTTACATAAGTTTATATATCCTGCTCCCTCATAGTAAAACCTATCTGAATCTAACTCACTGAAAATACATAGCAGCTGCCTGCTGAACAGATTTCTCAGTGTTTCAAATTTAATAAAAGAAAGAACCCAAATGAGACAAACAGGGCATGTTATTATTACAAAGGAAGAAAAAAAGCAGTTCTTTAAATATCCATGCACAACATATTGAACAGCCACCTACTCGCTTACTGTGAAAAGGTTGGATTCATTGTGTTTCATGCCTGCAGAGTCACTGTACACTTAACAATGTGGGAGATTACAGAATATTTTCCTGATGCAGCTAAATGGCTGGAGTCTCTTCTCCCTCTTAGCCAGTTTGACAGCTTAAACATTGAAACCATTGTGTGGCGCATCGCTCCTCTGATGGACCAGGAGCTCCGCTGGCCAAGCTGCCTAATGCCCTGTATCAAGAAAGATCATCATCCCTGTCACGTCCCATTACTTCCCCTGTCAGCCACACCGAGCGGCTCCTGGCAGGGCTGGAATAGACATAAAAAATGCGCTATGCTGGCAATCTTTCAGATAAGATTGAGGGGGTGGGGTTGGGTTGTCTAACAATGCAACATTCTCATTTGCTTTTATCTACACAACCGAAGCAGCGGCCTCAACTTTTGAAGGCATTCGGAAGACTTGTTCAAAGTCAGACTCATTTGTTACTGGACAAATTGCAACAGAGAAGAGCTAATAGCTTCAGCTGATCCAAGATGGAGATCAGTGTTGGCACTGAGCCCATCATGTTGGAGGATGTCATCCATTATGGCTCAGCAGAACCAGTTAAATGCCTCTGTCTTATTCTCTCAACAAAGACCACTTTGTTTGTCAGAGCTTTGCCCTAAAGCTCCACAGCCCCTCAGTAGTCTGTGAAGCCTCCCTGCTGGAGGAATTGCCACTCAGCTGGTAGCAAGACTTGATGAGCAACCCCACTGCGTAATCCTACAGGGTTCTCACCATCCTGATGCTTCACAGCGCTGTTTGAAATTCTCTACATGCAGTCAGATTGCTGATTCACACCAAAATCCTTTAAAGTCTGTCCACTAAAGATCAATTATCAGCTTTCCTTGACAATGAAACACCCCATATGTCGAACAAAGCTGCTGCCACAGGCGACTGTTTCCTGTTCAAAAACAGCACAGACGACAGTCCATTTTCTTTTCTTCCCGCTTTTCTGTCACCCACACAATTGCAACAAGCAGAGGGAGTGGTGTGAAAGCATCGGCCTGTCTTTCTTTTATAATGATATGATCCTGCTTGCACTTTCAAAGATCATCTTGGCGCTTTAATGAAATAATGAAGCTGTGGAGCCGTTGTCTGGCCCAAACACTAAGCACCCTATGGTGTTTGCCCAGCACAGATGGTGAAGTGACAGGACACCTCATTCAGAGTCAACACTGTCAACTCGCTCACAGTGAGCAAGAGAACAAGCACTTTTCCTCCAGCCTGCACGAACTCTGCAGAACGCTAACATTATGGCTGGCTTATTAGCACAGGAGCCCAAGCCAATAGCAGCATGCTGCTCACTAAAGTTTAAGGACAACAGAGCGCTCATCGGGCAATTAAGATGTGGAGTGTGTCATCAAGATGAATATGTTTGATAATCCGAGGCCTGTGGCAGCTAATGCCCAGCATGTTTCCTAGTCGACGTTTGTTGTGGCTCCAAAATGCAGTTATGTTTGCTGCTCGGCTCAAAGGTGGCCAGGTTTGCTGTGAAACAGCACGGGTGAGGTAGTGGAAAAGCACCGTGCAGGAAAAACACACTGACTAACCGGCCACCAGGATCTATGTCCACTTATCTGTAAAAACACTCACCGCAGCAGACGCTGCAGAGTTTTCATCGTCAGAGCAGGAGGGGCTGGGTGAAATAAACCAGGGAAGTGGGGTTAAAACTAAACACTAAAATCAGAGATTAAAGACACTTTTTTGTTTGTTTGATTGTTGTTGTGTTTTTTTAAAGTTTGATGATTTGATTCTGATTTTGGGGGGAATTTTGGAGTCTTTGATGAAAACATCAAAATGCCAAAATCCCAGTGTCTCCGAGAAGTTAAGGTGGGTTTAAGCAGCAAGTAAGAAACAGTTATTGTGTGTGTAGCAATGAACCATTAAATTAATTAAAGGTCTGATATTATGCTCATTATTAGGTTCATACTTTTATCATGAGGCCCCATCAGGGAAGGACTGAATGCATAAATGCACAGAAACACACAATTTACTGTCCATTGCTGCAGCTCCACTTATAACTTTCTGTATGCAATGTTTTATTTTCGCTCCTTTTTTCTAAAGGCCCCTTTCACTGAAATGTCAAATGTACTGTGATTGGTTAGCCGATGTGTAAGACAGCTCATCACTCTTAGTTTGAGGGTGTTCCAAGCTCGACATCAGATGGCATCATGAAAATGTTTTCTTATTGTTATTGTATAAACTAAGAGAGGCCGGGATTGTGAACAATGCTGTTCAGGCAGTAAAGCAACAGTCTTCTATGGTCAAGAATAACTCACTTGGCTTTGGGCTGTGAAACCTGTAGACTTTTTATGTGAAAATTTGGGGAAACAGAAAGTATTACATGACTCCGTTAACCTTTGCTCTGAGTACTTGTCATGTTTCATATCATTTCAGGGTCAATGTTAACAGGTGAAGGTTTTCTCGACTCATCCACATTTCTCTGCAGCTGATTCTCCAGGCTGATTCACATTTCACTAATCACTCACTCTGTTGCCCTCCCCTCCTCCTCCCCCTTCGCTACAACCACAGGGAAGACCACACCCACAAGCGCCAGCACAACCTATCATGGGGCGGCATTCCCAAAGGAGGCAGGTGACTCTGAAAGAGGTACAGGTCCTGATCGCCCCTCCCCCTGTGGGGGAACAGGGGTCACCTGACTCAGAGCCAATCAGTGTGGAGATGGAGGGTAAGGGGGAGGGACATGTGTCCCCATTGAACTTTGACCTGCAGGGGATTGCACTGCTGGGCCCTGATCGCCGCACTCTACACGTCTAACCAAACTAACTAAAAATAACTAAAATAAATGTTTCACTCTGGTGCAACAGTTTCCTGCGCTCAGCACGCATCCCTGCTGCCTATCAGCCTAAAATGCGTTTCCACGGCCCTCCTTTTGGCCGGTTACAACCACCCAATGGTATGCGTGCTAATAAGCAGAAATGTTTTTCCAGGGTGAACAACTACTTTCATTCGCTAACTAACACTTAACTCTCAATCTCTATGAATGACAGAACACATTGCTAATTAATCTTTATCACCCAAATTCTTCATTAGCCTCACAAAGCTATGCTTGATTTCCTTGGCTTGCTTCACTTGAGGCCCATTTGGAGATGGAAGACAACGAGGTACACATTCAGAGACAGAAATCCAGTGTGGTTCATCAGAGAATGGTGCTCAACTTCACAGCTCAACGTGCTGAATTCAGCAGCTATGAGTTAAGCACATTTGATTATGTAAACAGAAGCTGCACTGGCTTTAATTAACTCCTCAAATCAAGTAAAAGAGTCTAAACAAGAGTGCTCCCACATGCCCTTTCCCCATCTTTTATTTAGCTTATGAGCAGACAATGTTTCCTCGGTGTTAAAACAAACTGAATGCAGCATCATAAGAGCGTCATAAGAGAACTTTAATTTGCATTTAAACTTTTCATTTTACTTAAGGAAAACAGTCCACTTTCCCTGGGCAGCTAACACAGATTATTAGAGTATCAAGTGTTAACGTCCAGATGTCATCTTCAACTGTAGCTGCCATCTCTACATGGCCTTCCAAAAGTAATCTTAAACCAAAAAAAGAAAGAGTTGACTCCCTATAAGTGAAGTCACAATATAACACAAACAATTATAGTGGGTTTTCTCAGGCTCTGTTAGCAATCAACCACAAACTGAATACACATAAGAACCTTCACCATTATATCTATTTACAATGAGACCATTTACATGATCATTTAAATCAGAAATCAGAAAATCAGATAATTGTAATAACTGGATCTGACGCACCGACATGCACTTATTAAATACAAAATTAAAAAAACCCTGGTCTACCATGGACTGGTCTTTGAGTCCATAATCAGGTTTCTCTTCTTTATCAGAGAATTAACCTGGGTGGGTGCGTTCACACCCCGGCTGTTGGATCTGCTTGAAACGGGCCATGGTCCACTTTCACAGAGAGGGACGAACCTTCCGCTACGTCACCCGTTGGTTTATGAAGAGCTAAAAATGAAACCAGTTGGGCTTGTCCCACTGTCGGCATCTTGCCGTGTCACATGTGTCGTCGTTCCCGGAAAATACTAAAATGGGCAAAGGCAAGGCCGCTCGGAGCCACGGGGCAAATGATTGACAGCTGACATACTCTGGGCTAAACGCTAATCGAGCTAACTTGAAATTAACAGGAGCTAACAAAGATTAGCCCCCGAAGTGGCGGGGTAAAGGGAGGTAAGACACACTTAGACTTTCTAGTATCTGACTAAAAACCGCCGTTGTGCAACTCTGCTACAAACTGAGACCGTACTGAGAACAAACATGGAGCTAACTAGGAGCCGACGGTCGGCAGGCCGGGCTTCCAGTCTGCCGCATGTCAATCAAAATGACACACCCCTAATTATGTGTAATTTCAAAATTACATTCAAAATAACATCTAAACGGATGAGTTATGAAATATTCACCCCCCTCACAGTTGACATGAAGGTAAACTTGACCTAATAAACCTAAAATGATTTTTTGAACCAGGCTGTAAACATGTTTATTTCTGCTGAGAAGTTGGCGTTTTTAACATGGGAGTCTATGGGGATTTGCTCTGTTTTGCAGCCAGCCCCTAGTGGATCAAGGGAGAACTACAAAAAATGACCTCTTCTGGGTAGACTCATAGTTGGCCCCTGGAGGTTGCCGCTTGTTTGGGTCAGAGGAAATACAAAGCCAACAGCACGTTTGACGTGTTTGAAGAAGCCGAGGTCAAAACAACTGAAAAACATCTTAAACATCTTGTGGATAGATGAGGAGAAATTGTTGAGTCAAACTTTATGTGAGGAATGAGAATAATTGATTTCCAAAAGTGCGGCAGGGGAGTGTTTATGTATGACGTCACACGCGCCGCAGCTGAGACGGAACAGCTGATCTGTGGAGTGACGCGGTGAGAGAAAGACGCTGGCAAACATTCCACCACGCTGTTTAATGGATTATTAAGGCATCTGAAATAAGACATCTGCAAAGACCGGAGCTGGTGAGAGGATGCTTCAAGTGGATGGTTTTATTGTTTAAGAGCGATCTCACGGACTGAAACACTCGCAGCGCGCCATAAGCGTCCAGGAACTTTCCTTTGTTGTTGGACTTGAATGGGGGTGTTTGTAAATAAGCACAGAGCGGATGTATGAGTTATTGGTTAATTAAATACGTTAGTTTATGTCCATTCAGTTAAGTTGAGTGGTGCAAGGGGTAATATATTTACTGTGGTGTGATATTGTGCATATTACTCTATAGAGGTTTATTTATTTATTATACATTGTGTATATTATTCTATAGAGATTTAAAAGTAGGTGTTAAATTTATATCACAGGTATTAAATTTAGGACGAATTTGTTATTTAAAATGTAGTTGTACACTGTGTTGAGGTTTGGTGAGTTTAAAATGGTAAAAAGTATTTGTGTGAACAGTTAAGATTAAGAATTGAGATTTTCTTTTTTTCTTTCTTTTTTTTTGGGGGGGGGGGGGTTAATGTTTTTCACCTGAAGGCTGACAAATGGCAAAGAAATGCTTGGTTCACTGTTCTACTCACTGAAAACTTGGAATAAAAAAGGAAAAGAGGAAGAAAAATGAAAGGAAAATAACCGTTTGTCGCCTGATCATTTGAGTGAAGTCCAGTTTAAATCATCCAGGCAGATGTCCCCCTCCCTTTCAAGTTCGGGAAAATAAAACCCATTGCAAAGCAGCGGAGACAGAAACTTGACAGAAATGATCAGAAGCAGAAAGATTTCTACTTTCACTCCCAGCCAATCACAGAGCCCGTTTTTCTTTTTCTTCCTGCTTTTTCGTCACTGATCAGTGGTTGTTTGGGGAGTATTGCCCCCCCTAGCGAGTCGTTGTTTAAACTATAAAAGTTTGGTCTGCTTCAGTTACGTGCAGTTTGAACACAAACCAAAGAAAAGTGTGAAATTTTGGGGGAAATCCTCACCCAATCAGACCAAATCCCTGAACTATCCTGGTGTGAATGCACCCCCCCACCACCTGGAAAGATTGTGTCTTTGTAAAATATGGCGGCATCCATAGTCTTAGGGTTAAGTTGCCAATATGGGAGCTAATAAGGCTGCGAAATACAGTACACTATATTAATGTTTTACTTCATTAATACTTCATTAATATTCATTATTACAGTGACTATACAGTAAGAGGTTTCACTCCTCCAATTTCTTTATAAATCACGAGCAATTCCATCTCAGATGTCAGATACTATGTTTTTGTCAAAGCACAAGGTTTTCTTTAATGCTGATATTCTAAAGCACCGGTGACTCTAACAGATGCCACTCCAGCAGCATGAAGTACTAGTCTGAACAAATAAGACAGACTAGCATAGAGGGAACTGGGGTAAATGTGAAAATTGACATTGAAACATGCCAAGCTGTGTTTAAGACCAGTAATTATCCATTTCCTTGTTTCGTTCCCCATGTTGTTTGGTTAAAGGCAGAAAAAAACAAACATTTAATGAAGTTGGAGAATGATAAATTTCTGGTTAGGTTTAGGAAGCAAGTCTAGTTGGTTAGATTGAAAAAAAAAAATTGGTCAGATTTGTGGCGGCGGCGGGGGGGGGGGGGATCTTACATTTCTTGAATACACTTTAATCCACTGCTTTTGATAAAGCTGCATCTCACTCTCATGATTAGAGCTGGAGACTTCTGTCTGCATTGATTTGTGACGCTGAAACATCCTTTCAAAGCAACCTTATGTAGCGCCGTCAGTGGCTGTCAACAGGTGCCACAATGATTGACACATCCAATAAAAATCCAAGGAAGTCTTGAATATTTAATCACTTCTTGATATATTATGGCTTGAGTGTTGATATAAGACAGCTGACAGACATTATAAACATCTGAGGTCTTGGTTTATGTGACAGGAAATGAAGCAAATAACTAAAGACTGATTAAGTGGAGAAATGAGATTCAGAGAAAGATCTGCTGCTTCTGTAATTCAAAAGCATTTTCCTGCACATTAAGAAAGGAGATGCTTTTCATTTGGACTGGATCCAGCAAACACAAAGCAGCATAACAGTGATATGTACCCCTCTTGCTGCTGCATGCAGAAACCATGTCACAAGTCCATAAATCTTCAGTAAGTAAAAGAAGCTTCTATTCCTACAGACTCACTCTGTGGCTGCAATGATGAGCTACTCAGCCTTAAATGAGAAAAGTCCATAACAAATAAATAACCAGCAGGGCTCTGAGCCAGGGAGTCAGACAACCAGGAAGAGAGGAGGCTGAAGGATATAATAGAAACTGCAGCACAATCTATTTCAACCAGAGAGACTGACGCTACTGGTTTAATCAGAAGAGCCGGGCAGCCGGGTTGATAAGGTGGAAGAGGAGCTGGTGTGGAAGTAGCAGCATCACTGTTCCAAGAAGGGCTCAAATCTCTCTAACTTCCTGTCCATTTCTCAGCAGATATCTGCCTCTCTGTCTGTTCCTCCTGTAGGGCCTCTGCTGTGTCACATATCTCACAGCAGCCACAAGGTGGGCCGGTAGACAACACAGCACAGATAACAGCCAAAAAAAATAGAACAACCAGTCAAGAGAGAGAAAGATATCCAAACTAAAGTTACACAACGCTGCAGGCAAAAGGATACACAAGAATCCAAATGGGTCACTGTGATAAATCTAATAATCTCCAAGATGCACCAGTTGTCCAACAAAGAGGAACCTCAAAAGCCAGTCAAGCTATGGTTATGTAACGTAGATCTGAGACTTTGGCTTGAGTCAGAATGGATTTACAGAAAAGAGGATGTGAGCCTTGAAAGACAGATTGGTGGAGTATTGATATGTTTTTATTAAATTCTCTGATAAATAAACTGTTTAAACTGTTTAAATTCCTTTGTATTTCTAAACTTTAAGTTACTGAAGGTGTTTACTTGTAAGCGACACATCAAACATTAAATTTATCTGCCTGTATGGAAAAAACTAGAATTCATATGTGTTTTCCTGACTAGGACATCTCACATCACTTTTAAAGACATGTCCTCTTATGCTAACTTTAGGGGACAGATGTGCATTTTTATCAATATGATCGCCAGCATAGCACAATGACTCAGGCTTCACAGTTGTCTCCTGTAAGCATCAAGTATATTACCTCCCAAAGTGCTCTGTTGATGTGAATTGATTATATTATCACTTGTTAGCACTTTCCAAACACTTTATAATGCACAATTGTGTCTGAGAGCATCAAGAGGCTGACAGTAATGGAGATACAGATGCCACTTTCACCACATAAACTACAGCTGAATTTTACACAGCTTTGCAGCTCTGAGACTTTCTGGGAATTTGTGAAAAGTCTGCATATGAGTCCATGTTCAAGTCTTTCGAAAAAAAAAAAAAAAAAGATATTGTATCTAATTTATGTAGTTTTGATATTTGTACAAAATAGTTATCATTATGGACAGGAAAAGTCTCATCTAACTCTCTCAACACCTCAAAGCTCTTTGATTCCCAAAGCATACTCATGTACATACATTATGGTCCTACTTCATGTGCACTCTACCCAGGTGCCACTTAAAGTATTTCCAGTCGTAAGAGCCCATCTCAAATAGAAAATCTCATACTGTGAAGTGCATGTGTAAGCAGGCAGCTGCATCAAATGCTGTACATATTCTCCAGTTTTCATGTGTGAAAATGACTTAAGACAACTCTGCTTGTCGTGTTGCTGCAGATTGGAAATGTCAAGATAACTGATTTTCTTAGTACGATTATTGTAAAAAAAAAAAAATCACAATCTTACAATTATCAGAATTATTATATCTTGATTCCCAAACCCAAATGTGTAAATTCACATGAACACTCATCACAGATCTTTAAATTTTGTTCGATTTGTCAAAATTGATGCGTTAATGCAAAGAGATTGAATTAATTCAATTTATTTTGTTTGTTTTTACACATTATTACATAAACAACAAGGTTAGTACTCATGCAGCATTCAAAAATGAATTTGGTATTTATTTTTGTCAGAGGAGCGGATTCTGGGCATGTAGGTACTTTATCATAGTGGTGAACAGAATCCACTAAAGCCTGGAGCAGACTACACAATTTTTTTCATCATTCACAACGGTCGCTTTGTCAGATTAACAGACATTGTGTCATAAAATCGGACAGCGTCTTCTTACTCATGAGTGGTCACTCTACAATAATGGCACCAGACACGACAACCGTCTGACCATTGCGAGGTGTTGCAAGAGACGGCATGAGACAGGGAGGCAGGACAAGCAACTATCAATCAGTCATGGCATCAGACGCACATGGAACACGTCGCAGGACATGTCACACGAGGTGGACAAACCCAAAAAATTCTGACACGCTAGTCTTTCTGCGTCGTGGTTATGAAGCATTGCAGAAGCCAAATCGCCAATTGCTAATTATGACACACTACTCAGAGACATGAAGACCCGACGTTCTGTGATCTGACAACATGGAATCTGGCATGACAGTGAGCAACTATCTGCGACGTCTCTGTCGAGCCGAAATCAGGCTAAATTCGTGTAGTCTGATCCAGGCTAAAAATCCACTTTATCCTCCTTATTTATGACCCATTCAATGGATCAAAGCTTTGCTGATCTGCCATCATGGTTCAGATATGATCTTTGATGTAAAGAGACAATATTGAAGCATCTTCACAATTAAATAATCATGGCATTTAATACTGCAATTAATCAAGAAGGTAAATAATCGTGGTATCTGATACCACAAATAATTGTGAAAGTAAACATAATCGTAAAAATAAATAATCAAAGCATTTAACACCGCAATTAATCGTTAAAGTAAATAGTGGCATTTAGTACGCCAAACAATCACGAAAGTAAATAATCGTGACATTTAACACCGTGATTAATCGTGAAAGTAAATAACCGTAGCATTGAATACTGTGATTAATCGCAAAGTTAAATAATCATGCCATTTAATACCGCAAATAATCGTGAAAGCAAAAAATCGTGGCATTTAATACCGTGATTAATTTTGAATATTGATTAATCACAAAAAATCGTGGAAGTTGGGAGTGGGGAGTGTAGCGATAATGTCTTGGGCTTTGGCGAGGCAGACCTGGGTTAGAGTCCCCGACATGGCACTCACATGAACCACTGTGGACCCTTGAGCAAGGTCCTTAACCCCCCCACCAACTGCTCCCCAGGCGCTTTAATTAGCAGCCCACTGCTGAGATGGGTGAAAATGCAGAGAATGAATTTCCTAATTGGCTCTCTAATTGGGATAAATAAAGTATAAAAAGAATACCGTGCGTAACAGTGAAAGTAAATAATCGTGGCATTTAATAATGTGATTAGTCGTGAAGGTAAATAATTGGGGTTTTTGATACTGCGATTTAATCATGAAAGTAAACAATCGTGACATTCAATACCACGATTAATCGTAAACATAAATAATCGTGGCATTTAATACCGCAGTTAATAACTAAAGTGAATAATAGTGGCATTTAGTAACGCGAATAATAATGAAAGTAAATAATCATGGCATTCAACACCGTGATTAATCGCAAAAGTAAATAATAATGGCATTTAATACCGTAAATAATTGTGGCATTTAATACCGTGATTTATCGCAAAGGTAAATATTCATGGCATTTAATACTGCGATTAATCGTGAAAGTAAATAATCATGGCATATAATACCGTGATTAATTGTGAAAGTGAATAATCGTGGTATTTAATACTGCGATTTAATCGTGAAAGTAAATAATCGTGACATCCGTACTCCAGATATGCAATCTGGTCATCAAGCTACCAAACCAGAGGCTGTAACTTTTGGATCCAAGCAGTCGGCCTTCTTTACAGCAGATATTGAACTCTGATTTATTAGAAAAGCAAAAGTTTTATTGATGTTTAAAAATAATCGGTTGATTCAAGAGTTGAAAGCCATCATTGAACAAACGCAGCATTGAGAAAAAAACTAAGCTGAATTATGTAATTATTTGTTTTACCATTTTACATGCCCAGGTGACTTTATTTTGTCATGTGTCATCATGTCCCCTCTGAAATAAAGTTGAGGAAGAAAGCTTTCCCCAGAGAGATGTGATGGTTAACAAACTAATAAGGTTGGCAGACTGATCAGAACCATCAGGAACTTGTCAGTTCCAAACAGCAGCCTAACAGGTGTTTCAAGTCTGGCAAATTCTCTTGAGACTCCAAAGGATTTATGTTTTGAAGAGCAGACGAATCTTCCCAGTCATGGAAGTCTGGCATCTGCAATACAGTCTGCAAATGTTTAAATCATTTTTAAGCTTTCTGAAAGACTTAACACCAGACAAAACTTGCAGCAGCGTCTGGGTCGTTGAAATTAACTTTCTGTAAAGTTGCTTTTTAAAGTGTCAGCACAGGAGGCAAAAACATGCTTTCAGTAAAAAGGCAGATGCTGTTTAACACATGAGCCACGTTAATCCATAGCATCATGTTTCATTAGCTCAGTTTCGCTCAGGAAAAAAGGCTTGAAGTGAATGACTTCCTCAGATGTGGGTAGCTGCATTACATTATGTAAATGCATGAAAAGACTAAAAGGCATGGGCAGGAACTTGTTGACCTGCTGCTATTTAGAAAAATGCCAGCAGTCAGGTTGCACTAGAGCTGTTTCTGGCCTGGGAATACGCCCACCTCTCTATTTTATGTGAACACACAGAAATCTGCATCGGCAGTCGGGTTTTAGAGCTCTGTGGGTTATTTTCTCCTGCCCTGCATTGTGATTTGACCTTTTCCACACCTTTTGGTACATGTAGCTGAACCGGTGTGGGTTGGACAAAAAAGTCAGATTAGCAGCTAATTTATCTGACAAGTGCAGGAAAATGATGCTGATGAGGAGGATGATCGTCAAGTCAAGCTGTTGTTTTTAGACTGATTAAAACGGTGCAGGAGGAAAGCAGAGTGAACTCGGTCTGAACCTTTTCATCAAGGACTGTTGTCCAGGGGGCGCAGCGAGTTTTCTAAAGAGTTATTTATACTTGTAAAGACCATAGCAACAGACTGTATCATCAGTCAGTCGCTCTGACTGTGAAGCCCCTCTAACCGCCCTCGTAATATCTGGTCCTGAGAGAGGTTTCATGTCACATCATTTTAGAACAGTTTGAATTCAACTCCTCGTACTAGACCTGGCCGAATGGAGGAGGAAGTAAAATCAGGAAAAAACTTGTGATTTGTGGTTTATTAACTATGACCTCATTGATAATACAAGACCGTTCAGGCTGGTTTTTGGTGTAAACTTATTGAGAGAACATTAAAAAAAAAACAACAAAAAAAAACTTGGCAATGAAAAGAAATGTCATTCATGGACAAAATACAAATTCATCATTAATTAAACAACTCAAGTGACACAAAATCACAGTTATCCTGTGTATTACACCAAAGTACATGCAGTTTGGACTGTTTTACAAGCTGCTGCTTGATGATGCTGCAGTTCTCCAAATCAAATTGATGTAGATCCCCATTTTTTGTGCCTGAAGCTCACTTTTAAATCTCTGAGTCAAGTCGAGGCTGCATCTTCAGAAATTGTTCACTATTAGTTAAATAAAACTTCTGAAAGTTCACTTGACCTGTCTTCCAATAACGACACTCGGGCTTCCCTTGCATGCCTTAGTTGGCCTGATACATGCACACACACATCTCATTCCTGAAACATCTCAAATGTAAACTTCCTGTCTCAGTCGTTCTTCAGTAGTTTCCCCTCATGAAAGAGTGGCATCAACTTTGAGCCAAACTGGAATTCACTCGCATAAACACTTATTTCTGTTTTACTTTTTCTTTACTTTTCTTTTTCTATGTTAAAAGTCCAGCAGGTATTAGGTTTAATGAAATTGCCATGTTTTGCTGTTTCAGGTGAAAAACCTTTAGAAACCTTTAGAAACTGCATATAAACTTCTGTCCACATATCAAACAATGTACAAATACACAAATGTAGTTATAGGTTCAAATCAGAGTGTAAAAAAAAGGGATGAAGCTTCCGCTCACGTGACCCATTGGTTTCTGAAGAGCTAAAAATGAAGCCAGTTAGGTATTCCCATCTTTGCCGCGTTGCTTGTGTCGTTACTCCTGGAAATTACAAAAATAGGCAAAGAGCGGCCTTGCAAATGATTGACAACTTATGTTCTCTGGGCTAAATGCTAACTGAGCTAACTCAAAACTAACAGGAGCTAATGCAGATTAGCCCCTAAGTAAAGTTAAGACATGCCAAGACTTGCTATTAGCTGACTAAAAACTGCTGTTGTGCTACTCTCTGCTACATCCTGAGACCTTACCGAGAGCAAACAAGAAGCTAACTAGTAGCCACCGGTCGGCAGGCCGGCTTCCAGTCTGTCACCTGTCAATCAAAAGGACACACCCCTAATTATGTGTAATTTAAAGATTAAAAAACATCTAAACAGATGAGTTATAAAAAAAAAATTCACCCCCCTCACAGTTGACATGAAGGTAAACTTGATCTATTATACTTAAAATGATTATTTGAACCAGGCTGCAAACCTGCTTATTTCTGCTGTGAAGTTGGCCTTTTTAACATGGGAGTCTACGGGGGTTGCTCTGTTTTGGAGCCAGCCCCTAGTGGATAAAGAGAGAACTGCAAATATTTCCTTCTTCCAGGTAGCTTCATAGTTAGCCACTGAAGGTTGCCGTTTGGTTCAAATGTGCAATGACTAGTTACACTGATTAGCCAAAGGGTTTAAAATTTCTCTAGAAAACTATGACCTCTACTATAAAACCACAGAGAATGCACTCTATGTAACCTTTAAAGGGACTAGAGGCAGGAATTGTGAAAGTATAAACATGCAGGTCCAGTTTTTTAATGCTAGTGGGTGATTAAGCCCTAAAAACCTAAAAGAACGAGCCCACCCACGTCTCTTTCCGTTAACTTGAACAGGCTGTGTGCTGCATAATGCGCTGCGATTCAGTGGCCGAATTTCCCACGCTGTCCTGGGGATGTGGCGTCAATTGACGCTGCATCCGCGTCCCCGAACGTTTTGATACAGAAAGGAGATGGTCGTGGTGAATTCAAAAACTGTGAGAAATAGTTATGGATTCTTCTGCCATCAGCAAACGATCCAGATCAACTGAAATACACTAAAAAGTGGAACTATGAAGAAAAAGACTTTATCAGCGCAGTTATCAATGTTATAGCATCCATTTGTGCCGTGCACATCAAACATGCCAACAAAAAGTTTGTCGTCCAGCAACAGCACAGAGTAACGGACAGCTGTAACTGCCACCACAGCTGCCTCTCTGGTTTTTTGCAGACATCTTTTTTCTCTCCCATTATATTTGTCAGAACTCTGCGGTTGTGAATTATCTGGTGGATTATGTCGTCCCTTCCTGACTCTACTCCTGGCGTGCTTTTCTTTTGATCGCCTGTTGCTCCCAGCTATGACACGCGTCATCACAGAGAGGTTTTTTTCTTCCGCTCATTCTCACCAAATAAATCAGCTTTTGACTCGACACCCGGAGTCATTGTGATTGCACTTATCAAAGGTCACACAGGAGGAGAACGTTCTTCCCTCTCTTCAGATCAACAGTTTACAGTCATACAGGAAGTAGAGCATGTTGCTACAAAATCACTGCTGATTAATGTAAAAACTAGCCTAAAAGGCATTACACACACTGAGACTGGTTCACTGAATCATTTTTTATTTCATATCAGCTTTAAGCTCAGCTCCACGGGCCCCACAGTGATGAAATCCCCGATGCTTAAGTCCTCTGCCCTAACCCCTTACCCTTTACTGTCTCACTGACCTCTGGGGAGTGTTTTTCCTACTTTACCTGCCTGTTTTCTTCTTTCTTTTTTTGTTCTTTTTCTGTTTTTGGTTGGACTAACTCTTTTAAGTGTACCTGCCTCCTTTGTTGAATTCTCTTTCACTGACCCTCTTCATCGTCTTTTTCTGATCTGCCTCGCTGAATCTCCAGCCGGTGGTTGAAACCGTGTGCAGGTGTTGCAGTGACCTGCATTTCTCCATCTCTTAAAGCAGCAGTTCACTCCAAAGCAAACACTCTGTGATGCAATTATGTGAGCTTCAAAATACAAAGAATACTGATTGAAGATGATTACAGTTTTCATTTGGTGCATGATTTTATGCAGTACATTACTGTTGAGTTGCAAGAAAGGTGACTCTGGTGTGGACTGTCTCTTTAAGTTAGCCGGTGAAGCCACGTTTCTTCCACTGCCACCTCTTGCTCCTTCACATTTATTGAAAAGCAGCAACAGATGCATTGGAAGCTTTTGCATTATCAGCCACTGAATGGCAAACAAACAGCTACACTTTTGTTTCCGGTGCAACTGCATGTCAGAAAGATAAATGACTCTGTGCATGTGCTTTCTGTAGTTTAATGGCTTGTTAAGAAGCTTATGTGCAAAATGTTTAATACCAAAAAATATTTATGAAGTTTTCAACAATGCACATCATTTTATATTTATACTTTGATATATCCACCTCTGAAAAATTTGCCTTTGCCCACATTGGGTGAGCAATCCGTGAGCATTTTGGGTTTCCTTATGTGGGATGTTTATCCAAATTTTAGATGTGTGCAGACATCAGGGAAAAATGACTTTACATTTAGGGCAGTGGCTGCAGAAATGATGGAGATGGATATCTTAAAAGCCCCAAAACAAGAGCCAAACTGCATGAGAGGGGAGGAAATGTGTGTTTTGGATAATGAGGGTGATTTGGCCTGTAACCAAACAACGTGCTATTTAAGTATGAGGTAAATTATCATGTCCAGGTGCTTGAATAGAAGGCAATTTACATGTGTCACCTCATCAGAAAGACTTCATCAGTTCATCTGATGGGATGTGAAATATCTTTTAAAAACCAAGAAAACGTGTCCAGTTACTTTCTATTTAAAGATTTAGTGGAAAAAAATATCAACAGTGCTTGTTAATAATTGCTTGAATATTGAAGGACGTAATTCAGTGCGGTTTACATGATCAGATGTCAGAGAACGTTTAAATCATCAGTGTGCAATGAAAGCCGTAATAATACATTTGTTCCGTTTGCATAAGCACACCTGGAATGAAATGCAGCGCTCATTGCAACTGGAACGGATCTGTTACATTACACCGTATTACTGAAGCACGTGCGCATATATTTAGCTGCATCCAATTGGCAGAGCACTGAGCTGGAATATTATGCAAATTCCTAATAACAAGTGTACATGATTGAATTCGCTCAATCACACGCACAGCCTGTACACTAAGAGTGTGTGTGTGTTTGTGCATGCATGCATGCACTGAAACTGATGCATAATATTCCATTTGCTAACTGTGGTTTTCAGTGCAAAAACGTCAACTAATCATGAAATTGTTAACCCCCCCGTCTGCAGGGTGGCTATGCTCTGCTTTTCATCTGGATTTAAAGAAGGAAAACAATTCCTTTGTTTCAGTCTTTAACCTCGGGTTGTCCTTCAAAAGTTAAATTGTTTTTTAGGGTTTTTTTAAGTGTGGAAGTAAATCACCACCATTAGCAGGGGAGATAACGCTTGTGTGTGAAGCCCGGAGCGATATTGTCTCATCGGCTTCTTGTTGGGATGGAGGAGCCATTAATGGAACAATTACTTGCACTTGTGAGCTCATAGAAGCAGAAACTAATTAGGACTATTTTGGAACATCTTCACTTAATGAGCATAAATAGAACACAAGTTGTTCTTGGGGTTTCAGAGCATTTAAGTGCACCTCAGAGAAAAGCCCTGACATCATCCAAAAGTTGTGCACAAATGAAAAAGTTGCTCTTCTAAATTCTTTCCCATCTGACTTTGAAAACATTAACAGCCGTTTCTTCTTGGTAATATTTAAAAATTCCAGTTTTGTAGAGTTCTGATGCTTTAATGTCCTGCAGAGATGCGAAAATAATTCTCTCACAATTGAGCAAGTGTGAAACTTCAAAGTGTTGAGATTAGAAGTAATTGGTGTGATGGAAAAAGCTTATGGCTGCTGTATTGTTAATGAAGTCGATTAAAGAACTTGCAAAGACAGCAGCCATTCTTGAAAGATGTCGTCACTTTCATTGTAATTTGTTTTTAGCGTCGACTTAATCACCTGCAGGGAAAAAAAGACTTTAAAGCTTGAAACTATTGTCAGACCTCACTCTGTCTTTTTAATCTACAAACCAGCAGTAATTAGTGACATGGCGCAGGCATGGCTGAGAACACCCTGCGTGTTTACGTAACTTCCTGTCTATTTTTAACAGTATGGATGTAATCACAGAGTGCTTCTCTTCCCGCGGCTCTGTGGAGAAGCACCAAGGTTGTTCTTAAAACATATCACAGCTGCTGCAGAGAAGCAGGCTTCTAAACCCCATCAGAGTGCTGGTGTGTCACTCACCCTATTAAATCTGCCTCTCTCCCCATCCTCCCCCTCTGCCTTTAAATCTGATCCTCACACTCCTTACTTTATTTATTTATTTTCTACTTTGTTATGTTCTGCATTTCATCTTCCATCTTTTTTTGCGCTTCAGCATCTTGGATCTTTCAGTCTTCGTGCATTCGCTCCCTTCTTCCACCAAGGTTGAATTTTATCCCTTCATCTCTTCTTCTCCTCTGGCTGTCACCATCCTTCTCTCCCCTTCCCTCTCTTGCTTCCACTCACGCAGCCCATCTGTCATTTTACCTTTTGGCAGACTTGTAGATCGCTATATTAAGCCTTCGCTGAGCTAAAACCATGTTGAGGTGACACAGAAATAAAATGTGGTGATGTTAGAGAGGAGCAGCGACTCTGCAGCTTTATAAACATTGTCAGAGAGTTGTGAAAGTCAAGTTAATTATCGTCTCTATTTCGGGTGACAGTTTAACCCAAAAGCAGATTTAAAGATCGGATATCTGCAGGTGCAAGCAGCACTTTTTAGTTTCCAAACCCTGAAGCAGCAGGGAAAGTTCATATGTGCGCCACCTAGCTGCGTGCCAAACAGTTGGTATGATTCACAGAGTATTAATTTCACTGTGACCGGTGGCACCATATGTCCCACATAACCAGTGATTGAGTCATCCAGCCTGCATGAAACATGTTGTGACAGGTCACTCATAGACTCTGGATTTGTTTACCTCAGCTGCGCATTTCACCTCCTGTTGTGCCACTTGACTCATCCCCTGAACCAGGAGGAACACCTCAACAGGCCTGTAGCTAGAACCAGGGAGGGTGGGTGTCGAGGTCCAGAGGAGTGGATGACTCACAGGTACCAGGAAGCCACAGGGGTGACAGAAGGCTGACTGCACAGAGATGATAGCAGACTTTCAGCACTCATTACACAACCTGCACGCCGCCGCCGCCAACAGGTCACCGAGCCACTCCGTCCAAAAGACCCGGGACCACAGCGACGCTGCAGCTTGTGTAATGAGACTTTAAAAATAAAAATGTAGTTTAAAAGATGTATTAATAGGCTCACTGCAGCGTTGTGTTTGATAGTCGTTCCCACTGGGATTACAATTATGATTTATGGCTTTTTAATGTGGTCATAAGTAGAAGCAATCATAAGGATAAATGGCTACAAATTGAGAAGTTTTAATTAGAATATCTGTTCAAAGCATTATTTCCAGCAAGATTATAATGGACCACATTATCTCTGTTAGGAAAATGGTAGCAACGCACTCTTCAAAAGGAATGTCGTTATAACATGATGAGATAAAACTCTACACCTGCTCAGGACCATCTAGAATACTGATGGTTTGAAACAATATACGTTAGACATGTAGGGAAAAGTAGTGATTATAGTTTCATTGCATCTTTACACTGGTGGATTCTGTTAAAGTAATAACAATAATAATAATACAAGTAATAATAAAGGTAACTTAGTTGTGTTTCATATCATGTATAGTTACATTGTGTGAGGGAAATTTCAAGATTAAACGGATTAGTTTATATTTTTTATGCAATTTATTTTGTGTATGATCAGATTTTATGCTGTTTTCATCCCAACAGTCTTTCTGAATAGTTCATGAATTCATTTTCCAAAAATCCTAAATTTATTTTCCAAAAATGTGTGTGATCGTGCGGCTGTTTTGTACAATTCTAGAGAAACAAAATGGAAAGAACTACTACAGTATGCAGAAAAATGGACACCCTAACACAGGGTTACTCAAATCGGCCCTATGAGAGCCACAATCATGCAGGTTTTCCATGTTTCTGTGCTCCAACACAAGTTAAGTCATTCTGCAAAGCTTGATTGGCTATTGGATCTATTTAATTTGAATCAGGTGTGTTGGAGCAGGGAGACATGGAAAACCTGCTGGATGCGCCCCTCGTAGGACTGAAATGAGTAACCCTGCCCCAACAGAACAGAGTTCTAGGATAACTTTTACCAATAAGCTGCTCTGAGCTCGTTGTATTTTGACATTCTGCACAGCAAGAGGAGGCTTAACTGTCCTTAGTTTGTAGTGTGATTTTATAGACAGCAGTTTAATTACAGAAACTATATATATATATATATATATATATGAGGATTCTGTATCCAAAAGTTGCAGATGGATATCTAAGCAGGCCAGGTGTCCAAACTTTTGCATTCCATCTATAATGATCAACCAGACCCTGCAAAGTTTGTTTGTTTGTCTTCTTTTCCAACCCTAAAAAAAAGTCCTTCATGAATAAAAGTTGTTTGAGCTGAATGTTTTTGATGATTTTGAATTCTTTATGGCACATCAGGCAGGTTAACTGTTAGCTTTATTCATATCTCTCTCTTGGATGTCTGGAAAAATTAGGACAATAAAAACTCCGGTGTAAATTACAGGCTGGATGGGTTTGATATTCATATCAGCTATTAGTTATTCAGAGATGAATTTCTGTGAATTCTCAAATATGGATGATCTGGAGTTTTCATTATGCCAAGAATAGTTGATTTCAGGGAAAAATGAAATATAATCAAATGCAAGTTATTGAACTGATCCCCTTTCATTATCCTCCTCATCATCATTTTAAGCATCTCATAAAGTATCATAAAACCTGATGAAGACATTATTTCTTCCTGTTTTCTTTACTTATCAAATCTTTCATTTTCTTGTTTGGCACACCTGCATATTTCCCTTCTTGATGCAGCTCAGCTACCCCCCCCCCCCCCCCCCCCCCCCTCCACACACTAATCAGTTTTCACAGAAACTGTCATTAAGGGCGAGTGGAAGGGTCTGACACCACAGATGGCAGCAGCTTTTTGCAAATGAGCTCTGATTACGAGAGGTGGCAGGTTTCACTCTTTTCATCATCTCTGCCTTTCACCCCATTAACCAAACACAGTGCGAGGGTCACAACACCTGAGGACATTTACATGGTAGATTTACCTCGTCCAGGTAACCTTGACTTTTCACTGCTGCACAGACTGTCCCTTCAGCTTCATTTTGAGAAAATAAGACAACCTTATTTGAGTCCATGTTGGCAAAGACGCCTCGCTCCGTGAGCTTTTGGACAGACCTGTTATTTTTGGCTCGTTCATCATGCCAGGTGCTCTCGCCCCTGATCCTCGCATTGGAAAGCAGACTCTGTGAAAATAACATCAGC
The DNA here is from genome assembly GCA_023101725.1 of Atherinomorus stipes. NCBI lineage: Eukaryota > Metazoa > Chordata > Actinopteri > Atheriniformes > Atherinidae > Atherinomorus > Atherinomorus stipes. The sequence continues at coordinate 308,646 of JALJCO010000413.1, forward strand.
CTCCTGCTGCTTTGCTTCCATCAATATTTAAAGCTTTAACTCATCTCTGAGCTGGTTTCTCTCTGACTGGGGAGATCTTGGCCTCTGCCAGTCGGAGGGGAAGCTCAGGTCCTGGAAAGAAAGGTTGCATTGATCTATTAACAGTTAAAGAGATGAAGCCAAAAGCTTAGTTCAAACACCTTCCCCGTGCTGTTTCCTGCATAGTGAAGCTTCTGTAAACACAACCTGTCTTTCCCAGCTGCTGCTTGACCTATATTAGCTCTTGAAGATGTTATTTTTTTCCCCTTTCTGGTTTAATCAAAAGAGCATCAACTAAAATACCTTTTTTCTGTTTTAAAGGTGTGAGACGACCTCCGGAACTGGAGAGGACCAACCACAGTGTCCATTACACTCTTCTCATAGCTTGTGTATTGGTGGCTTTTGTCCTTGGAGCCTTCCTCTCTGGCTTCCTGGTCTCGTGCTACTGTAACCACACAGGCCACAAGACCAAGAAGTTGTCAAAGGATCCCGAAGCCCCGATTCCACACGCCCTGTCACTCCGCAGCCTGGCCAAGCTTAATGGCCTCCTGGACAGCCAGAGCAAGGAGGACAAGCTGGAGGTGTCTTCCCCGAAGATCTATAATTCCTTCTTCACCAACAGCAAGGAGCATCACCCACCAAGGAGAAACGTCCACCATGGGATGACGATGGGAGACTTGGTGCATCCTCATCCTCACCACCTCCACCACTCCTCAGAGCTGTCTGGTCTGCCTACACCAGACTCCACCCCAGAACTGCCAATTAAGAGCATGAAAGCCTTCAAGAACCAGTGGGAAAAGAACCAGAACTGCAATAATGCCAAGGAGCCAAAGTCTCATAACATTGGCTCCAGGCCCGGTTCTGCCCTGCTTCACCAGCAGGTCTTCCCCTACTCCCATGGCCTGTCCAACGGGCAGCCCATGGTTGGTCACCTGCATCCCGAAGAACGCAAAATCCACAACGTTGATCGCATGATTTCGCAGCCGTACCCTGGTTATTCTCAGAAGGTGATGGAGGTAACCTCGCTTGATGAGCTCCTGAAGCACATCCACGAAGCGAGCAGCAGCAAGAACTCCCAGTTAATGAGCCCATCGGGTCTCATGGCCAGCGGAGGTGGAGGCCAGCTGGCCTTCGCCAACCGCATTCAACCGCAGATACCTGAGACCGAATCCGCCCCCTACTACAGTTCATCCACGTTACCCCGGGACAGTCTCACTCGCCGCATGGATGTTCCTCCTGACATCCCCACTCACCATCAGTCCACCCTGGAGAGGAGGCACTCCTCCCAGCGCCACTCGCTTATCGCTGCAGCCACCAAGATGCCTGGTGCCGGTGCAGTGGGAGGAGGAGGAATGATCCCCCGCCAGCACAGCTTCAGCCAGCGAAACGGGGGACCCCACCAACAACCTCCCCTGTTGGCCCGGATGAACTCGACGGGCAGCGCCTGCGAGGTTCACTATCCTCTCATCCCCAGCGGGTACCTCACACGCCAGCACAGCTATAACGGAGAGCAGCAGGAGGTCCAGCACAGGGGCGCCATCGTCCGCCGGGCGTCCTCTCTGAAACCCGATGTCCCTCCCAAGCCCCTGTTCATACCCGCCACGTCCCGGTCAACGAGCAGGGAAAGTTTAACTACTGAGGAGGAGCGCTCCTGGACTAGAGGGCGTCGCCCTCGTCGTGTAAGGAACCCCTCTCCTTGGAGACATGCTGTGGGTTTGAGGTTGCAGACCTTCACCCGTAAACACAAAAAGTTCTTGTGGCAGCCAGTTTCACTGTGGACAGAAGCCTCAACCAAACTTATTTCTGCTTTTTTTCCCTTTTTTTTTCGCACAAGGATTATCTTTGTACCATATTGGTATTGTTCAGCTACTTGCTTATTATTGAACCGCTGACTCAGGTGACGTGATGCCACCTCGTTATATTAGGCTGCCGATGTCCTCAGTGTGGATTTACAATGCAACTTAGTTTTTGGACATGTTGATGTTGGACAACCCTGACACATCAGTCATGTTGAAGACTTACAAGCCGAAGGCTCCTGCAATGCTTCAGTTCATGCTTTTTGCTTAACCTTTTCTGATGTAGTGTTTGTATCCTCTCCCACCCACCCCACCCTAGAATGTGTTTATATTATGCATGTGTGTGTATATATATGTGTGTTTATATCCACACCGTATATGTATACATATACATATGCAGTATGTGTAACCTGTGGTGAAAAGTCAGCAAATTCCCTTGAAAGTAGATTTGTCTTTGCCTTACTATACTCTTTCATCTTTGGGCATACCAAACGATCCCCTACTCCCTAAGAAATACCTTCGGGACACCAAATCCTGCACTTCATCACAACAATTTGTCATTTGGGCTGAAGACATTTTGTTCATGTTGACACAACAAAGGAAAAACTTCTATAAAGCAGCTACACACACCTTTTCTCTCTTTATATTTTCCGCTTGTCTCAGCCGATGTCAAGTCAGAAATGACGAGTTTGGGTCCGTTTAAGTTCCCCAAGAATGTTTCTTTGAGATTGGTGCTTCACAACTATCGGGTCAAACATCCTCTGAATGGAAAGAAACATTTTGGACCCAAAGAGGACACGAAAAACATCATATCTGGTGTTATGAGAACAATACGAAACAGAACAGACTGCAGTTATTATAATTATTAACTTTGTGGCTATTGGTTGTAAATAAAGGAATAATTACTAGCCAAATTTTAACTGTATGTGTAAATGTGTGCCTTATTTAAAAATAGTGTGTGACTTGGGGATAGGGGTAATGCAAGGGGCTCGGATGGCTACTATGCTACAGTATATTGTAGGTATTTGACTGTTTTTTTTCCCCCTAGTGGTCGTCAATATGTGTTATCCAGCATATATTGTAAATTCGAAGAGTTTCATTCCCAAAACGAAGCTCAGACCTCTCATTCATCGTGTTAAACCGATGACTGGGAACATGATGAATTGTTTATTTGGATTTATACTAAATATATTTCTTTTTTTAATCATATTTGATAAAAAAAAAAAAAAAGACCTTTCATTTAGAGAACTATAAAACCTCAAAACATGTTATTCCACATTGATGCAGTCTTCGGAATGAAACCCTTCATTTATTTATTTTTTCTGCATTTCATCCCAGAAGTGTGAGCCTGCAGATTATTTTGGGAGGTGGGGGGTGTGGGGGAAGTGTTGGCCAAAGCTAGTGCACAGCCTGAGACTGCAGACATTCAGGTTTGACCTGTCTCTGTTTTCTGTCCACTTTCCACTTGGTGTCATTTTCCCTTTTAGTGCCATTGTTTCCTGTTTTTTTTTTTTTATTTTAGTTTAGTTTCAAAAGGAGAAATTCACAGTTCCTCTTCATCATCATCATCACTGTCAGGCCTGTAGCCATTGCAGAAGTCCCGTTTACCTCCTGGAGAAAGCAGAAAAAGAGGTGCTTTATTCTAAATGTGAAGGTTGGAGTTGATGAAGGGATGATTGTGCTGCACTATCTGAGAAAAAGGATGCACATCGCTGGGCTTCTTCTATGGCTACACCTGTAGATTACGGTCAGCCTGTGTCAGCTTTCAAAACATGGAGACGAAACATGAGAAGTGCAATGAACTGTGATCCGACAGGCTGAGATTGTGTCTTAGATCGATTCTTGGGAAGTGATGATGAAATCTGTTCACAAGCGGCTGAGCTTGCCATCATGTACAGAGGATTTCCCTCTGGGATGTTGATGCCAGTCTGCCCTGCCTCAGAAATAGCACTCCTTCAAAACCCACCACTGTTGCACTTTTTTTTTTTTTTTTCCTTTTGTAAGGAGGGTCACTACGGCGCAGTTGACCAGAACCGTGATCAATTCTGTGAAGACAGCACTGCGCTATTTACTGTATCTGAAAATGGTCATTGATCAAAATTCCCCAGGGCTGATTTGGCTCAGTGTAAAGTTTACGATTGGTGTCACTTCATCCAGTAAATGAAGGTTAAATATGGTCAATCACAACTAGGGATCGACCGATACAGATCTTTTAGGGCCGATACCAATATTTTCACATCAAACCTGAGCCGATGGCTGATACAACCTGTCGATATTTGGGGCCAATACTGCATTTGACTCCCAAATTAATATAATGAAGGATACAATAAAAAGCAATTTTACAACTCTTTTAGTATAAAAAGCAAAGCACTTCAAATAAATATATATTAAAAAAAAAGAAACAGTGCACTTGTAAACAAATATTGAATAAAAACAAACTTGTATTGAATATATATATATATATATATATATATATATATATATATATATATGCAGTATAATATATACATATATTAGGTTGCAATGATACAAAAAAGTTCATAGTTTCGGTTCGGTTCGATATTTAAGTGTCAGATTTGATACTTTTTCGATACAAAAAAAAAAAAATGTCATGTCTTTTTTTTAGCCCAATGTGCTTTTGTCCACAACAGCTGACCATCAGGGTTATACTTAACATGAAGACCAAAGTAGTTCCAAACACCAGAGCTGAATGTAACCGAACGCAGTGTTTTTCAACACAGAGGTCATTGTCAGAAGACAAGTTGATAGAATAAATTAAAAATTCTGTATTGTTCAATATTCTATAACTGGTGGTCACGGTTTGATGCAAATACATGTATTGTTGCACCACTAATATATATATATATGTGTATATATATGTCTGTAAATTATGCCAAGCGGGGGTATCGGACAACACACCCGATGTATTGGCCGATGCAAATATCAGCCTAAATATCGGCCTAAAGTATCGGCTGGCTGATACATCAGTTTATCCACAAAGTTTCCTGAAGTTGATGTGGACATTAACGGGCAGCAGAGCCTTAAACAGCCTTTAAGATAAAGCAGAACGTTCAACTCAGTTCAAAGTTTGGGAGTCAACATTTTTTAAGAGGAATTGTGGCAGCTACAGCGTGGAAGTGTTGTTTTTTAATTCTTTTTTTTTAACCTGCCGGTCACAGATTGTATGAAAAAGGGGAATGGTCTTGCCTCTAAAAGCTTTGTCAGTATTTGATTTGGTGTAAATACATTCTCTCTGGGCGGGGGTCTCATTGATTCAGTATTATGTTTTTCTCTGTTTGATTTCCAAGCTAAGCCTCTTGACTTACTATGAATTTGATCTCACAGAATACCATTGTATGTCTCTTATACTAGGAACAAATAAAAATGGAAAAGTTGATGGATGCATGTGTCTCACTGGTGAATGTGTCAAAATAATCCATGTAAATTCACTCTGGGTGAAGCATGAGGGAAGAACAGCAACACAACAGCTGGGTTAGAGACTGCATTTTAATACAACTGTTGTAGAAATGTCGAGACAGTTTAGTGAGAAAAGGCAGCTTTTCATTTTGTTTGTCAGCTCTAATATCCAATATTTGACTTGAATTAAAGACAGTTCACTTCTGGGTTGAATCCAGAGAAATGTGAGGCTGCTTTTATGTTGGCATCCTGTGGTTTGCTGAACTGCTGCCTCATAGCTGCAAATTCACACCAGCAACAAATGTGTTAATTGTGCAGCTCCTGCCTGCACAGTCGATTAAAATGCAATAGGTCTTTGATCATGGCCATACAGTAGTTTTGTCTAATCCACATGGACGTTGCCCAGCTCTAGCTTCCAAACATCTGCACTTAGTTGCCCAAACGAAGTGGAAATAATTGATTTTTTGTTGATAACAGGTAAGCTGTGTTTTAAATGTTTGACATGTTGCCTCCACAGTGAAACTGCAGTGAATGGTGTATTATTCCTGACATGAGTTAATCTTGCTCAGAACTTTGCCTCAAGCTGACTTCACACAGTTAAATATGCAGCACACTGAAACTTAACATGCAACTCGACCAACAGCTTGTTTATGCCCTTATTGATGCAGCCGTATCAGCACCTGCATGCAACCAGGTTTTTTTTTTATTATTCAAATGGAAATAGATGTGTAGTCTTCCAAAAAGGTAACTTATTTGGTCCAGAGATAACCCCACATTTTAGGTGGAATGTGAACTGGTTTAAAGTTACCCCTTGTTGGTGGATATAGAGGAACATAAAGGATGAAGGTGCAAAAGCCATGGCAAACCAGCACCAGGTAACAACTGAAAAAATGTTATTTAGTTTCAGTCCTATAAATCTGTAGACGTGCGCACATCACCAGGTGCAAGGCTACTGCCGTAGTCATGTGAAATCAAAGAAAAAGCCTGCACACTTACTCCCAGATGCATTTATTCCAACATTTTGATCACATCGGATCTTTCTCAGGTCAAACAAAGTTAAGCAGCACGAACACAACTTGGAGTAGCACACATCAAACACACTAACGTGTGGATGTGTGTCTGCAGGACACTATTGGAAAGTGGGGAGAGAATTGCGATCAGCCCCTAAGACATGCTTATCATTTAGCTGCTATGGTTCTCTGAAAGATGCAGAACCTTTTGCAATTTTTTTCAGCGATTAACGATCAACGGCCATCTTCATCCTGTTCTGTGAGCAGGAAGGATGCCCTTCTTCTCTTACTCTGATGATGTGTTCTTGCGTTTCTTTGCCGCATCTGCCATGGTGCACATTCAAAACCCCCAGTATGTTCAGCCCCGTTTCCACCAGCAGGTCTGGTGGTTTTTGCATCTCCCTACCCTTATATCTCACCCAACCCATCCTCCTTTTTTGGTACCCTTCTGTAGGGGCACTGATCTAACCGATCTGGAATGAGGAGGCGGGGCTTAACACACTGCAATCCGTTGATTGGTTGAAAACTGCAACCCGGCATAAAAACAAAGCAGGGGTGACTCCTTTGTTTCTGTCTCGTGTGATGCGGTGCTTTAATTAAAAGGTGTTGCACTGCGATGATGTCACACGATCAGGTAGCAGCGCTATCCAGTTAATATTTCGCCTCCAGGGTAAGGGTACAGTTTGGTGTGGGGACGCAACGTAAAATGAACATATCCATACCAAAACCCACCCAACCCAACCCAGATATGGGGCTTTAGTATCCGTTTGCTAGCATGTGACGTAGGGAAAAACCAAATAGTCGGCTGCATCGTCACACCGCATCCCAGGTGGAAAAAGTTGCATAGTGCGGGTTCTCAGCCTCGGAACGCCGCTGGGCAGTGACGGCTCAAGAAATGTGCATAATGAATGTTGGTGTGCCATCAAAACAAGCCAGAAACAAATAATTTTTAAGGTCAAAAACTAAGGTTGTGGGTCTTCAACATACTGTACAGTGAGTAGTTACTTCATCCTGCTACTTTTTTGGACTTATTTAAATCAAACATACATTCATTTTGTAATTTGTTTACGTTTGAGAAAATTGAAAATACCACATCAGAATCAGAATCAGCTTTATTTGCCAAGTATTAGTGACCATACAAGGAATTTGACTCCGGATATTTCTCTCTCCCGTGGGGGTACATACAAAATCTAAATATAAAAATACAAGATAAATACCAGATTTAAAAAAAACACATGAATAGAAGAATAGAAAATACAGAAAACAAATAAAAAATGTATTTACAACAGGAACAGGATATAAATATATGTACATGTAGTGCAAACAGTGCGATGGGCATTAATGACAGGTATATTATAGGCTAATAAGAGAGACAGCCTGGGGAAAGAAACTGTTTTTGTGTCTGGTCGTCCTGGCAAACAGAGTTCTGCCACACGGAAGCAGTTCAGTTTGTGTGCAGGGTGTGAGGGGTCAGCAGTGATGCTTCCTGCCCGTTTACTGACTCTAGACTGGTATAAGTCCTGGATGGAGGGGAAGGTCGGTCCTGATGATTTTTCCTGCAGGCCTGATTGTCCGTTGCAGCCTGTTCTTGTCCTGTTTGGTGGCCGACCCAAACCAGACAGTGATGGATGTGCACAGAACAGACTGGATGATGGCGGTGTAAAAGATGATCAGCAAATGAATAGGAACCAGAATAATCATCTTTCAGTAGCATGTGATGCTCCTGAAGCCAGAGTACTGGTACAAACCCATACAGCTGTACTGGCTTGGGTGGTGGAACTGGGTGCCTGTTGATTAGATGGTTTGTGGTTTGGCATCTTCATAAGACAGCTCAGCCTCACAGCTTAGCCTGCCTTTGCTGTTTCACTCGAAATTTCAACCAAAAATAAACGTTGGAAGAGGACGTTTTCCTGCTATAATTTAGCTTTGTTTTGCATCCAGCTCTTTTTGCATTGGCTTAACTTTCCTGATCTAGAGGCAGAGGCATCGTTTATCTCTTGTTTGTTCTTGGTTTTCACATTGAATCCTCCTCAGGATCTTTTTTTCTAATTCTTTATAAAGTAATGTAAAATTTAAAAACTAGAATGAATTCAAACAGGCATGGTAAATTACACTGAGGTAACTGCCTTAGTGGAGATACAGTCACTGAGTCCAACACTATGAAGTCATTCCTTTTACTTTGCAGACATTCTGCACAGCTTCCAGCAGTTTGGCGAGAATAGAGTCATTATCCAGTTATTACCTTGAAGATAACGAGCTTAGTACAATACTGTAGGCTATAATGATGCCCGAACACCCTGCTGGTCGTATAAACTGTTATTAATGAATCAATCTGCAAATTTTCAGTGTACTTACTTAATGCTTTTTAGATTGATTGTTCCTTTAAAAATGAAATAATTGAATAAGGCAAAGAAAAAGGCAGCAGAGTACTATTTGTACTCCTTAGAGGAGCAGGTACCAAGCAGCACTGACTTATTTATCATAAGGAAGGGATGTAATGTAATCAGAAAAAAAATTGATAAAAAATTTATATAGAAGTAAAATTAAAGCCCAGGTGGGATCATTATGTTGAATATAATCCAGGAACAGCTTTTAGATAACAAATAGAGCTACACTGCATAATGTTGGGGGAATTGAAGTACTTAATTTGCTTGACATTAAGCCAAGCTTCTCTGCCGTTTATCCATATCTTTCATTTTATCTAATGTCCCCGTGCAAAAAAGGAAATTTAAACGTTTTCACTTGAGCAGTCGTGAGTCCTTTTCCCCTTTCAGAACTAGTTTGATAACAAACCTTTGATTAAAGGTGCTCTTACAGGCTGAACTCCCCAATTTAATCAGCAAAGTTTCTCTTCAATAAAACAAACCCAAAAAGAGTCCACTTGTTTCAGTCCAATGCTCCAAATATCGCCCATGCAGAAAAGGGAAACTCATGAGTGTTTACTCTGGTAAAACTGAATTCAGCTGCTGACTCACTGACATGCAGTGCTCCTGCTGGCAATTACATAAGATAATAAACAGTCATGGTGTGATAGCACCCCTGTAGAGAGTAAACAGCCAGGAGGTCCAGGGTCATTCTGAGACATTTTTTTGCCTGGTTTGGGTCAATCCAAACACAGTGTCTTGAGGATTTTTTGGTGTTATGAAAGACTTTAGATACGTTACTTAAACTGCATAATCAACCTCAAGCAGTCAATTTTAGCTTTTATTCGTATCAGTTTTTTTGATTGCTGTATTTTGTTTTTGTTAGAAAATGGAAATGCCATGGTCGAGACCTCATGACAACAGTGGTATGAAAAAGTTTGGGCGTCCTGGAAAATTTCCATTATTTTCTTTTATAAATCAGCCGCTTGCAGCATCTCTTTGATCCATCAAATAAGTGATAGACAGTAATATTTCAGTAGTGAAACTAGGTAGGGTGGGTGTACTGGAAAGAAATGCTTTTAATGGGATATTGTGTAAGTTCTCCTGTTATCTAGTCACAAAAATAGATTATTTTGTTCCAGTGTTTTCCATTAATCAGTAATCACTCCCATCAACAAACTGAAGTGCTCCTGTAAGCTCTGAATTTACCGTTCGTATCATTCATATCTACATCAAACGGGTCGGCTCGGTGGTGGCTACCATGTCGTGTCGCCATGTTTTTACGTTTAGTAGAAGCGTGACAGCAGGAAACCACAAAAACTTGCCGGAGATACCGGAGCTGTCGGCTCAATTCAAGGGAATGGTTTTGAAAAGTCACAGCGGTGCAGTGAGCAGGAACTAGCGTTACACTGATGCTGCATTCACATGCAGACGGCCGTCAGAAACAAACCACATGTAATTTTAATCACAGAAGCCGAGAGAAAGACAGTAAAAAATTGCTCAGTGAAAACAATATGACATCGCCATGACAACATATCAGATGTGGACTGAAGTCACTGTAACTGTCAGACCACGTCTTCACATAGAGGCTGTTTATGCCTTTACATGCAGCGGCTGTCGTTCGTCTGCCCGGTTTCATGCGAACGCAGCATGAAAAGTACGAGCGAGCTGCTTGCGATAAACAACTGTTAAACAATGTCCCTTTAAAACAAATTATAGTGATGAGTAAATTCAACAAAAACAAGAAACTTCCTTTAATTATCAAATAATTTAAAGGTTCCATGGCATCAAATTTCACTTTTCTGGGGTTTTGGGGGTATAATATGATCTGTTGTGCACTGATGAGGCCACGTAAATGTCCAGAGTGAGAATCAAAGTTCCTGTTTATGGTCTGTCAGCTTTGTCTCTCTGTTCAGAAACAGTTGAATCAGACAGCAGCTTATCATTCTACGTAGTTCTATCATTCTATGTAATTCAGTTGCTCCAATAAGAGCACACTATCAAGTAAACAGCCCCCCCCCCCCCCCCCCTCTCCTAACTGTCTATGCACCCCTGAGCTTCACTCCCCCCTCCCTATCTGATTCAGCTGTGTGTGTGTAGCTGAGTAGTAACTTCTGTGCAGTCAGGTCTGGGTTTTCAAACAAATGGATTTAAAAGAAAACTTCTGCAGCAACACTGAGGGAGGCGACCACAGCCTTGTCATTACCTGTAAGTTTATTTATTTTCTAAATGCTGTCTTGTCTGATAAACATGGCTCACTGTCTGAGGTGCCCATGTTGCTAGCAGTTAGCCTTTAGCAAACTCTGACCACAGCTTGACCTACTTTTCTCTAAATAAGGTTATAGCCAAATAAGGTGTAGCCAATCAAAATGAAGTCAACTTGGTCTCCGGGTAAAGCTGCATATCATTACTGCATGAAACTACTAAAGAATAAAAAAACAGTAGCAGCATCATCATGACATCTGACAGGCTACCACCATCATGTGACAAAGCTAGAATCTGGCTAAAACTCTCACAAGTGAAAACAAATTGCATGTTTTGTATCTGCATTGTGGTATATCTCCATACTCAAAAAAGTATTGAATCGATATTTTGTCTGGCTTGCATCAAAGTATTGACTCCAGGGTATCGACATGCACCTAAAACTAGGTTTACTGGGCAAACGGAACATGTGCAATATGCATCAAAACAAAATCAGACGGGTGCAAAAATTTGGGCATCATTGTCATTTTCTTGATTTGAATACCTGTAACTACTTACAGTAGCACAGGAACATGAAATTGGCTCGGTGACCTCATAAAGCCATGGACTTTGTAGACAGGTGCGTCCAGTCATGAGAAGCTAAATTAAAACAATGGAAATCTTCAGGGGTGCCCAAACTTTATCATACCACTGTATATAATATAATATTAGACGCTTTTCCTCCTCCAAGTTTGGGAGAAACTATTTAAATAGAAACTAACTCAGCTGAGATTATACTGATGCATTGTTGGATAATAATCCCAGTGTTTATTGAAGACTTCTCTACGAGATCTCCTGGTATGAAAACAAGGTTTGTGCAGAATGAGTGAAATGTAAAGGACTTCCCTCGGCACTGAAACATACATTAGAGCAAACATGTCTATGAGACAGCGTCACCCCTTGCTGTCCCTCATCCTGTAATTGCACTGCAGCTACGCTGTTCATGGATAAACTCATTTTTGTGCAGAAGCAGAATGATGTCTTCCGGTAAAAGGACTCTGATGGGTGTTGAGATTGACCTTTTAGCTGTAACAGTTCTCCTAATGAGGTGGTATTGATTAGTTTATGTAATTATACTCCCTGGGGTCTATTGGGTAATCATGTCTGTTTGTGAGAGCTCCTGAATGCGTATGACGATGGGAGGCGGGTGACTGGCAGATGGTGGCGCTTGTTGAAAGAGAGATTGAACTTCACCTGGATAATGGACAGCAATTAGCCACAGTATTTATAGTAGATTCCAGAAAAACACCCGTGGATGGCCCACAGATGCACAATGTTTGAGCTTTTCTCAAACCTGTTTGCACATTTTCACTCAGGTGGCTGCTGCTGATGAAAGAGAGCTGATGGAAATGAGCCTCCACTGAAGCCCCTGTTTGACTCTTCAATCAGAACACAAAGAAATGTCACTTCATGTTGGTGCTAATTGTGGTTTGGCTTACAGTATTAGCATTTAATCATTCATTAGCATAGTATTAGCACTGCATTAGCACATAAAAAGTTTAATTGTATCATTTCAGCCACAGTTTGATGTTTTAGCAGTTTTTTGTAAGGAAACTGGTACAGTTTTATCAGGTAGATATGCTTTCACTAAAATCTTTATCATGTTATTCAGTGCCAAATATGTTTTCTACAAAATCTAATTTAGATGTTAATTTCTTTTCTTTTGCTCAGTTTACAAGAGACTCTAGGATTACTTGTGTTTTAGTTGTAAAGAATCAGATTTGAGTGTAATCAGGGCGTATTCTACAATGATCTTCAGATACATCAGTAGCTCCTGCTGTTCAGTGTACAAATTCATCATGCAGGTCTGGTAAAGTTGTTGAGTTTTACATTGATTTTTATTCATTAGGGGTCCAAGCCCGCAGAGCAGCGCGGTTCCCAGCACTCCAGCATGCTGGAACCCTATGGGGGATTATCACACTTCCGTGTTCCTAACTTGCGGTTTGAAACACTTAGACGGCCCACTTCCGGCCCAGTTCAATGACCCTGCCTTACTTCGTAAATAACGTGAATAAACGCCAACCCTACTTAAATTTTCACGGATTCCAGACTAAAGTGATACTAATGTAGAAGTGGATCAAAGCGATTCTCCAAAGTGAAGGGCCGAACTTTATAATAAAACAACGTAGCATGTTTGTTTGTAGCCGGTGGGGCACAACATCGGCATGATAGCATTAGCCAGCTAGCGTTTACCGACGTGCTTAACTTTGTGCGTCTTAAAACACACAAACATCTGAAAATCGGGTTTGTACCCCCCCGTTTCCAGTGGAACAACTGGGGACTGCCAAGAAAGGAGACGCTTTCAGATGCTTGTGTGTTTTCGGCCGCACAAAGTTAGGCACGTCATCAAGCTGGCTAATGCTAGCCTGCTAACAGTAGTCTGCCGACTACTACTCTGTTAAACTTTGTAAATCTGATAAACGCCAATGCCAAGTTTTCATTCCAGACTGATGTGGTGCTAAGGAAGAAGTGGATCAAAACGACCGATTCGCCGCGGTGAAGGAACGAACTTTATAATAAAACGACACACGTTTGTTTGTAGCCGGCAGACTATACAGTCGTGTTAGCAGGCTAGCATTAGCCAGCTCGATGACGTGCCTAACTTTGTGCGGCTGAATACACACAAGCATCTGAAAGCGTCTCCTTTCAGTCCCCAGTTGTTCCACTGGAAACAGGGGGGTACAGACCCGATTTTCAGATGTTTGTGTGTTTTAAGGCGCACAATGTAAAGCATGTTAGTAAACGCTAGCTGGCTAATGCTAGCATGCTGTGAAGTGCCGGTGTCATGCGGTGTTGTGCCCCACCAGCTACAAACAAACGTGTGTTGTTTTATGATAAAGTTCTGGCCTTCACCTCGGCGAATCGATCATTTTGATCCACTTCTTCCTTAGTATGACTTCAGTCTGGAATGAAAACTTAAGTATGTTTGGAGTTTATCCGATTTAAACAGTATAAAAGAGCAGAAACGGCTGTTGTTAAAATGGCCCGGAAGAGGAAATGCCCAAATACCGGGAAGTTCCAGTGAGCGTGATAATCCCCAATTGAGTTTGCTTCGTTTTTTATTATTTGTTATTATTATTTTTCCGCCCCAAAAACTATATGGGGAGGCTAAACTGCAAAAGAACCATTAAAAGCCAAAGTCCAAGCTCATGTATGTGGGCTTGGTTCATGTAGAGATTTAAGCGAAATGACATATCTCAGACACTAGGGGGCGCTATACCAGGGGTTAGTACATTTTGGTCTCTAGCTCAAAAACCGCTCGGAATAAATTGATGGGACTTGAATGACCAGATTCTTTGGACCCTCCTGCGTCTCCTGGCAGAGGGCCACGCCCATTTGCGCCTAGAAAAATGTTTCACTAGGGGGCAATGTATGCTAAACCTATTTTCGTAAACTCGTCCTAGAAGTTTGACCCGATCAGGCTGAAAATTGGACAAAAAACACTAAACTGATAGCAAAAAAAACCTGATCTCTGCGATTTTTGAATTTATATGAAAATATTTTTCATACAAATGTAGCACAAAGTGCTTTACATATTAAAATCAACATTTCAATAAAATGACAATTAGACAAACAATTACACAATTCTCTACGTCCCCCCCACACACACACGTGCATACACCCTCCCTCAGTATTTGTTATAACTTAACCTGGTTTGGCACTGCTGTGAGGAAACGATATCTTGGGGATCCATCCACACTGGGAGCCACGATGGTTATGCGTGTTTAAACATTTTTGAAAAACTAGCAAAATACTTAAAAGGCCATAAGTCTCAAACAACAGCAGATAATTGCATGTAATTCAAACACCGAGTGAGGAACTTGATTTTCTACACAAGTGTCCAATGTGGCAATTTTAAACTTCTAGGGGGCGCTATAAACATGAAAATTTATATTGCCAGAACGGCTAATCAGATAGGCACCAACCTTGCTGTGTATGTACACATAGTCATTCTGAGCAGAATCCTAGAAGATGGTTATGATTAGACAAAGTGGGCGTGGCTTATGAGCAATTAATGTAGAGAAACGACAATTTTCAGATAATCATCGAAAAACAGCGGTTTGTCCTAGACAGCTGAAATTTGATGGAGATATTCCTTCAATTCTACCAAACATTTGAGCTATTGCATCCTTGTTTCAAATTTAATGTCATATGCCGTCATTTTTGCAAAAATATGCAAATTAGCTTAACATGTGTATTTTCACAATGGGCGATTCTATTAACACTAACATTTTTTTTTTTTCCCTTTTACTTGTCCTGTCCAGCATCGAAGCAAGCAGAATGGAAATCTGATTGCTTTATTCTGTTTTTGCTTTACCAAGCGGAGCTTTATGAACATAAGGCTCCACTTGATATCATGTTTATTCATTTTATTTCTTTAATTAAATATTTGTCTATTACACCATTCCATTTCATACTGCTGGGCCTGACAAGGGAGAAATGAAAGTTAACAGAGGTAATGATAGAAAGTGAAACAGAGAGAAAGGAGTAAGGAAGAGGAAGAGAGAGAGGAAAAAAAAAACATGAATCCACTTACACAGTTCACTGGTACATCTGTACAGCAATCCCTAAACAACATTC
Organism: Atherinomorus stipes; assembly: GCA_023101725.1. Taxonomy (NCBI): domain Eukaryota; kingdom Metazoa; phylum Chordata; class Actinopteri; order Atheriniformes; family Atherinidae; genus Atherinomorus; species Atherinomorus stipes. Next base: position 324,072 of record JALJCO010000413.1, read on the forward strand.
CAAGGTCTCTGTTGGAAAACAAAACAAGCAATCCCCTACAGGTGGACCTGCAGGTGGCTTAAATATCCTCAGATCATACAAACACACGCAGAACTACGCAGAGAAGAGGTACAACCTAGTCAGCGCAATGGGAAGTAGAGAAGAGGTAAAACCTAGTCCTCGCAATGGAAAGCAGTGTCACAGTGTCAACATGCATAATAAAGGGTGCTCCGTGGTGATACAGTCATGCAGATGCAGCCTCGTCTCTGCAAGGAGGAGGAAGCCCGCAAGGCTCACGACCCAGCTAAATTAAATGATGCTGGATTTTACCGCAGGAAAAATTACTCATCTGAATTGGACATAAGAAATGCCATCAGATTGGAGCTCCATGGACCAGGCCAACTGTTGGGTTACAGGACAGTGACTCAGGTGCTTAGGCAGAAACATAAACTTTGTGTAAGGAGAGACGATGTGATGAAACTCATGCGAGAGCTTAAAGGGGAAACTCAGTAACTTTTTTACCTCAATAAATGCGTTTTGGGATCCCTGTGGGACTAAACAAAGTGTTTACGGAGCGATTCAATGTCCCCCCCCCCTCCCACCGATGCCTCTGGCCTGCGAGCAGCTCTATGCAACTTTGCCTGCGCCGACCCGAGCAGAAGTTGCGACAACAGAAACCGCTGTACGGTACTCAAGTCCCCTATCTACCGAGCTGCTTCCAGCTCTGATTTGAACCAGACTACCAGCGCTAATTCGAAGAAAACATTTCTTTAGCTTCACACCACCTAAACACGGCTCCTGGCTCTCATAACCAACTCTTTGCTGGACCTGAATGATTCACGTAGCTTGCGCTGCCTGGGCGCCGGGTGAAGCATCACTGCTTCAGGCTCAATGATCACTTGTCATGTCTACAAAAAGTAAATAAAAGTTCTTATTCTTACCTGCTACCCGCGAACACCAGAGAAAAATATAATCCACGGCATATTTACCCGCAAATCGCGGGTAAAATGTCCCATTTCAGAAGATACAGGACTTTGCTTTGAGCAGAGGGAGACAAGGTGCTGCTACCAACGCAGCAACGTAGCAACAACAAGCTAGTAAAAGCTTAGAAATATATCCAGGGATCAAAATAGAGGAAAGACAGGTAGAGAAGCCGTCTGTGTGCTGTGGGGGTGTAGGGGGGTTGAACTTTACAACAGTGAAAGAACGCCACTAGGGAGAGCCCCGAGCTGAAGTTACTGAGTTCTGCTTTAACCCACGAGGTTGTGAGAGGAGGGCGAGGAGAAGATTTGTTAGACAAACTATCACTCACTGGGACCGAACTACATGTGGCATGCGGATGGCTATGATAAGTTAAAGACGTTTGGCATTGCAATTTCCGGCTGCATTGATGGGTTTTCATGGAAAGTACTATGCCTTCAATGTGGATCCACAAATAATAACCCGGCAGTCATCGCTCACAATTTCCTTGAGTGTGTGCGAAAAGTGGGCGTTGTTCCAATGAGACTGTGGACTGATTGCAGCACCTTGCCGCGATTCAAAGTACCCTGCGCGATCCTCATCAGGACTACTTCTCAGGAACCTCCAGTCATATGTTTGGAACATCCACTGCGAATCAGCGTATCGAGTCCTAGTGGTCTATCTTCAGAAAATCAAGGTAAATGTGCCAACTCTGCAGTGTAGTGGTGGCAGGATGTACATTTAAATGGTGTAAAATTTTATCATTTGTTCGTAATTTCTCATTACTTTTGTGGAAAAGCAGGGCTTGACATTAACCCCCACTCCTCCAGGCACTGTGCCTTCTGGTTTTCCAAAGCTACTAGCCACTTAGCATTTTCTTTTTTTTTTTCTTTTTTTTTTTACTTGTCCTGTCCAGCATCGAAGCAAGCAGAATGGAAATCTGATTGCTTTATTCTGTTGAACAGTTTTGCTTTATCAAGCGGAGCTTTATGAACATAAGGCTCCACTTGATATCATGTTTATTCATTTTATTTCTTTATTTAAACATTTGTCTATTACACCATTCCATTTCATACTGCTGGGCCTGACAAGGGAGAAATGAAAGTTAACAGAGGTAATGATAGAAAGTGAAACAGAGAGAGAGGAGTATGGAAGAGGAAGAGAGAGAGAAGAGAAAACATGAATCCACTTACACAGTTCACTGGTACATCTGTACCGCGATCCCTAAACAACCAAGGTCTCTGTTGGAAAACAAAACAAGCAATCCCCTACAGGAGGACCTGCAGGTGGCTTAAATATCCTCAGATCATACAAACACACGCAGAACTACGCAGAGAAGAGGTACAACCTAGTCAGCGCAATGGGAAGTAGAGAAGAGGTACAACCTAGTCAGCGCAATGGGAAGTAGAGAAGAGGTACAACCTAGTCATCGCAATGGGAAGTAGAGAAGAGGTACAACCTAGTCATCGCAATGGGAAGCAGTGTCACAGTGTCAACATGCATAATAAAGGGTGCTCCGTGGTGATACAGTCATGCAGATGCAGCCTCGTCTCTGCAAGGAGGAGGAAGCCCGCAAGGCTCGCGACCCAGGCCCCCAGCAGCCACCCAGAGGCCCAGATCCCAGCTACCCCCCCCCCCCCAAAGAGCGGACATGCATCCCCCGAAGGGCGGCAAAAGGCGGCCCCAGCCGGAGCCCCCCGCAGTCTGGAGGCCCAGGCCCCAGCGGACCAAGACCAGCAGCTGCCGACCCCCACCGGGCGCCGGGGCGTTCCCCGGAGCGGAGACAGCGCCGGGCCCAGGGCCCAAGCGCCCAGGAGCAGCCACCCCCCCCCGGACCCGGGCGGCCCAACCGAAACCCAGGAGGACCGGACCCCCCAGACGACGCCCCCCCAGGGCAGGCCAGCCCCCACCCCCAAAGTCCCTGCCCCATACACCTGACACCAGGGCGCCACCACCTCTACCACCCCCCTACCCCGCCACCACGCTCACACACACACTCCCCACACACCTACCCCAACACTAGGGCTGAAAGATATACCGTCACCGCCCCCACATCGAGACACAGGCACCCAAGACATCAATACCGCAAGAGCAACCACATACAAGATACAGATCCCCCCTGCGCCCGCCCCGCACAAAAAGCCCCGGAAGCCACAAACAAAACCGCACCCCCCCACCAAAGCGCCCGGCCCCCAACCAACCCGCAGCCACACCGCACCGCACCGACACCAAGATGCCCGGCACGAATACCGAGATACGAACCTCCGCCCACACCGCCCAGCCCTACCCAACACCTCCGTGTACCCCCCCCCCCCACACACGCATACACCCACCCACTCCGCTCTCCGACCTTACCTACCCACACTCACTCCTCTCTCCACCCCCAACACTCTCCTCCCTCTACCGTCCACACCTACCCCCACCTCCTCATACCCTCTAACACACACATGCACTCCCCCCACATAACTGCACCAACCCCTCCCCCACCCCCCCACACATACGCCCCCACCTCCCTATACCCCCAATACCCCATACAGTCCCCCCCCACATGTCCAGCCCCACCCATCCCTCTGACCTATCACACTCCCGCCCTTCCTTCCTTCAGCCCCTCACGACCATCCCTACTAGACACTCACGAGCATGCCACTCCTTCCTCCATCCCCCCTTTCCTCCAACCACTTACCCACATCTCCTCCCTCTTCCAGCCCAAGTTCCTCCCTCCCACATTTCCTCTTTCACACTCTCATTCATTATTCTCACATACCCACCTCTCTCTTGCCCATGCCCTCGTGCCTCCTGAGTGGTAGCTCGGGCTGGGGAAGGAGCCGCGAGTTCCAAGCCCCCAACACGTGGGGCTTGGACAGTAGCCACTGTCCCCCCCCTCCCCCCAGTAGCGCCCGGGAGACCGGGGTATGGAAGGACCCTGTCCCCCCCCCACCCCCCCGCTCATGACTGTGTGTGTAAGATGTGTGTTGTTTGCAGTTAAAACTAAGGGGCAGTGCCAAGTCATGCCGGGAGTGGGGTCGCGTAGGGGGCATGTCCCCCCAACCGGCCCCTCCCTCCTACCACACACTATATGGCCCGCCCCTCAGAAGTGGTTGTGAGCTGTTGTTATTTTATGTGTTTAGGTGTCTAAGTGTGGTTAAAACTGGGGAGCAGGCTGCCTCTAGACGTGGCAAGCAAAGGCACTTTGGTGCCCTCCCTCACCACGCCCGCTTGACACGCACCCTCCCCAAAACCCTACGTGTGTGTGTGTGTGAGGTAGAGCAGGGGGGGGTCTTGGGAAGGGAGACCAGGGGGTATGAATTCCCCCTGGAAGAAGAGCCGTTACCGGCATTAGGTACCCCTGCCTCCCGGGATCCCCCCCAGGGCAGAAAGGGCAGGCATGGCCGCCCCCACGGCCCGGCGTCCGGCGTTCAGCACAGAGGGGCCAGCCTCGGCCCCTGGGGGCGCTCGACCACGCCAGGCCAGGGAGGGGGGAAAAGGGACGGGAGCGGAAAGGGTCGGCGGAGGGGCCAGAGTCACCGGCCCAACATCCCCAGGCCTCGCAAACCCCCCAAGAGGCACGCAGAGCTGCTATTTTTTTTTTTTTCCCCTTTCCTCCCCCCCCCCAACCTGACACACACAAACCCCACCAATGCACCACCACCCCCGCACCCAAACACCCATCATCCATGCACCCCCACCCACCCACCCATCTCCACACACCCCCACAGGCAGCCACACACACACACAACCGCATTCACGCCCCCCTCCAGTCACACACCCACCCACACATACCAAGGACGGGGACCACGGGGCCACCAGCCCCCCCCCACGCCACAAGTCCACCGCCCCCAGCCCCCGGACCACGCGAGACCAACCCGCACGAGACCACCAGCGCAGGCCAGCCCCAACCGACACAGCGGCCAGGCGGGACAGGCACCCGGCGTGGAAAAGACCCGGCCACCCCCGCAACCCCCCACCTCCACACACTAGAGCTGAACGATATGGACAAAACCCCACACCCCGACAGCCACGCCAGACACCCCAACATCGATACGACACGACATGACCACGGGTCCGCCGAAAACCAAGCACCCCGGCGGAAAGCGCAGCTCCGTCCGCGACCCCCAGAGCCCCACACGCAGGACAAGCACAGGGGAAATCCACACCCCCCACATGGCCGCTCCCACGACACCAACATCCCGGATGCCCACATCCCGACACAGACACGACAACGATACATCCCCCAGCCCCACCACACACACACCCCCACCAGCACACACACCCGCACGCACACAGCAGAGGCGCCCCGGCCCCCGGCGCAGTGACTAGACGTCACCAGGTCGTGAGGACCGGCCAAATCCAGAGGAGGCACGTCCCGCCGGCCCGCCCCCCCCCCAGCGCCAAGCCGGGTCCCCCGGCCCCGGAGGCAGGGGCCACCCCGGAGCACCGGGGCCCAGGGCCCCCCGCCCCCCCCCCCCCCCCCCGCCCCGGGACGACCCCGGCCACCCGGCGCCAGCCGACAGCCACCGGCCAGGGCCCCACCAGCGACCCGCCCACCGCCGCAGAGCAGCCCCAACCGCTGACCCCCATGCCCCCCATCGGGCTGGATACAGCCCCGCCCCAGCGGCGAGGCAGCCCAGACCCCCCCCCCCCAAGTCAACCGCCAGGGATCCATAGCCATCAAGCACTCGCCGGCACCCAACCCCCACATCGCCGAGGCGGCTCTCCTACACCAACGTTAAGTGATGGAGCTAATCACAGGGGACCAGAGGGAGTGGAATTCATCTAACTGGTTCTTAGAGGAGGCAGACATCGTCTCAATACTGATATGGTCTACTAAGAAATTCCTAAACTGGCTAATGCTCAGATTATTTTTGGATTTCCAATTTACCAAGATAGTTTTCTTTGCAATACATAATACAGTAAGTATCATATGTGCATAGTTGGTTACCGTGTTGATCTCATCCAAGTCCCCCAGTAAACACAGTGTGGGGCTTGCAGGGAAGTTACACCTGAGCCACGTTGACAGGTCATCACATACCTGAAGCCAAAACCTCTGGACAGGTGGACAAGACCACAAGGCGTGAAGATAATTGTCTGTTGTATTTGTCATTGCAGTGCAAACAAATATTTGAAGGTGACAGACCCATCTTGAACATCCTCTGTCCTGTGTAATGTACTCTGTGTAAAACCTTGAATTGTATCAACTGTATATTTGAGTTTTTAGTCATTAGGAATGTGTTTAAACATATCTGTGTCCATGTGTTTTGGTTAAGGGTTCTGGACAAGTCAGCCTCCCACTTCGAAGTTGGAAGGGAAATTGAATCATCCAGTTTTAATAATAATCTATATATTTTCGACAGTAGTTTGGGGATAGAGAGATTCAGGAATTCTGCTACCCTGACCGGAGTCTGCAAGATCAGTTGGTTAGAGGTATATTTTTTGCTTAATATAGATTTAAGTTGATGGTATTCTAAGAATTTAGTACTACTGATCCCGTATTGTAAGGTAAGTGTATTAAATGACAGGAATTTTCCATTTTCAATGATATGTTGTAATTGTTTTACTCCTTTATCCTTCCAATGCACAAAATTAATCATTTTCTTGTTTAGTAAAATATCCAGGTTATTCCAGATGGGTGTGAGTTTACATGGAATAATAGAAGACTCGGTTAATTTCAGGAATTCCCACCATGCTTTCAGAGTAGAGCAGATGTTGATACTTTTAAAGCATTTATGAGATCTGACTGCTGAACTGATGAACGGCAAATCAGAGACATCCAGATCCTCACATAATGCTTGTTCTGTGTCTAGCCACGGTTCATCTAGATGGGTAGGTTTCAGCCATTTGGAAATAAATTGTAGCTTATTTGCTAGGAAATAATAATTGAAATTGGGTGAGTCTAACCCTCCCCGGTCTTTTACCTGTTGTAAGGTTTTTAAACTGATACGTGATGGCTTGTTTTTCCAAAGAAATTTGGAAATGTGAGAGTCCAGTGACTTAAACCAACTGGAGGAAGGTTTGGTGGGTATCATTGAGAACAAGTAGTTAATTTTCGGTAGAACCATCATTTTGATGGTAGCAACTCTCCCCATGAGTGATATGGGTAAGTGCTTCCATCGCGTGAGATCTTCCTCTATTGACTTTAATAGCTGGACATAATTTAACTTTATTAACTCTGAAAGTTGTGGAGAAATATTTATTCCTAAATATCTGATATTACCAGACTGTATTGTGGTGTTAGGGATGTTTTGTAAAGTACAATTAACAGATAAAGCTGTAGTCTTGGTCCAGTTAATAGAGTACTCAGATATCATTGAAAATTTATTGATCAATGTGATTGTCTGGGAGAGAGATGTTGATGAGTTCTGGAGGAAAAGCAGTACGTCGTCTGCATAGAGACTTATTTTATGTTCTAGATTTTTGCCGGGGATCCCTTTAATATCTCTGTCCTGTCTTATAGCGGCTGCTAGTGGTTCAATGAAAATGGCAAAAAGTGAAGGGGAGAGCGGGCAGCCCTGCCTGGTGCCTCGCTGTAAACAGAAACTTGGAGAAGTTTGGTCATTGGTCCTCACACATGCATTAGGGTTGTTATAAAGTATTTTTATCCAGTCTATGAAATAAGGACCAAAACCAAATTTATTTAATGTTGCAAACAGGAATTTCCAGTTAACACGATCGAAGGCTTTTTCTGCATCTAACGAGATGATAGTGGATTCCAGATTATGAATGGTAGCATAGTCTATTAGGTTAATCAGCCTGCGTGTGTTAGTAGAAGAATGTCGACCTTTAATAAAACCAGTTTGATCAGGATGTATTATCAGAGGAGTTATTTTTTCTATCCTTTTAGCGAGTGCTTTGCTGATTATCTTAAGATCTACATTTATTAATGAGATTGGCCGATAACTAGCTGGAAGTGTCGGGTCTTTACCTGGTTTTAATAATACGGTGATATTTGCTGAATTCATATTTGGTGGTATTTTCTGTTTCTCTTTTATTTCTAGTATCATTTTATAAAAAGTGGGAGCCAGAATTGTCCAGAACTCTTTGTAAAATTCGACCGGATATCCATCTGGGCCTGGGGCTTTATTATTGGGCATATGTTGCAGAGCGTCATGTAATTCATTTATTGAGAGGGGTGAATCTAAAGCCGTCATATTTTCCTGTTGTAGTTTTGGGAGAATTAGATTATTGAGAAATTGATTAATATTCTCATCTGTGGGGTTTATTTGGGATTCATATAGTGTTCTGTAGAAATTTCTAAAGATATTATTTATCTGGTTAGGATCATGGCTGATACTTCCTTCTGAGTCTTTAATTGAGGAGATTGTCGCTTTTTCCTTGTTTATTTTTAACTGATTAGCTAGAAGCTTTCCAGACTTGTTACTGTGATCGAAGTTTTCTAAACGAAGTCTTTGAACCAGGAATTGCGTTTTTTGGTCTATTATTTTGTTTAACTCAAGCTTGAGTTTCCTTATATCATTCAGCATGTGTTCCTCCGGGTTGACCTGATAGGCTTCTTCTAGTGATTTAATTTTGATTTCTAATTCTGAGGTTCTTGCAGCTTCCTTTTTTTTCTTATGAGAAGAGAAGGAAATTATTTTTTCCTCGCATTACTGCTTTACCTGCTTCCCAAAGGACACATTCTGGGGTTTCTGGTAAGTCGTTGTTCTCTAGATAAATGGACCATTCTCTTTTGAAATAGCTGATAAACTCAGGATCTTTCAGTAATGAGGTGTTGAATCTCCAACTCCTCGTTGTTGGTTTAACAGTTTTATTTCTCAGAGCTACTGATACTGGTGCGTGATCACTGATGGTTATTGGGTGGATTTCTATTTCTGAGATTTCACTCATCAGTGAGCTGCTGATTAAAAAGTAATCTAATCTAGAA